>JAVDPK010002623.1:1080658-1110030 GCA_034780415.1 Cichlasoma orientale | reverse complement strand
CACACACACACACACACACACACACACACACACACACACACACACACACACACACACACACACACACACAGAGTATATTTTCATTGGAAGCCTTCATTACCCCAGAAGGGATGCGAAGATGAAAAAAACTGATCAGACGCACAGAAAACTACAGCTGTTTAAAATAAAGACACAAAATAACAACACGCGAGTCAGACGCATCATATACTCCTATGAATAGACGACAACCAGGAAAAAAATGTGGCATTCTTCTGCTCCTGAAAAACCGTACGTGTGGTAATAAAGTAACCTCATATTTACTATATTACCATATTTTTATTGACTCGGCGCACTGAGATATTACACAGAGGCCTCAGATAGTAGTAGTCAGCAGTTTCTTCATCTTTCCTTGTTGCATGCTTTTTTTTTTTTTTTTAAAGGTTGACTCACTTTTTCTTGTTGAATGCCACTAACTTTCCAGGCTGCTTATCAGCTGGTTGTCACATCAGTCTGTGTTCATTATAAGCAGTGAAAGAGCGTTTGAAGAGCTCGTTCAGTGTAAAGGGGAACAAGTGCTGCGGCGCTTCCTACAGATCTTGTCGTTTTCTTCATACACTGACAGAAATTTTTCAATAATTCATCTTCCCTTCCTTTTTTTTTCCCCTGAAAAATGTTTTAACCTTGTCCCTAATTTTTAGTGCATCAAGGTGATGAATATGCCACACCACGGGCAGCATGAAATGATCAGCATTCTCCTTTTTATTCCCTAAAACCTGATAAAAACGTCTATCTACATCCTGGCTGTGGTTTGTCATTAGTGTTAAGAAAGTACAAGCTTGGAGAAAGAACATAACCCTGAGGGAGACAGAGGGAGAGAGATCTGTCAGTAAGAAAGTCATTTACAGGAGCGGCTCAGCGAGCATGCGAGGCAGGGAAAAAAAAAAAAGAAAAAAGAAAGCTGCAGAGGGCTTCACTTCAGACTTCAGACTTATGAAGCCAGTTACAAGACATTGAAAATCAAATTAGTTACAGCCGACAGCTTTGTTTCAGCAAAAGTAAAACATTTCAAGATATTGAGTTCAGCGAGGCAAAATGTAGACTATTCAATGCTTTTTATTCCCCCTATTTTATATTTTTTATTCAGTCTGAAATTTAAAAAAAAGCAGAGGAGTCAAGATGAAACGCTCAGGTCTAATTGGGTGTTGACAATTAACAAGACGTAACAGACAACTCTGCGTCTCTGAGCAGGTATGAGCCCTCTATTTCTGACTGCTTTGGTCCTCTAGCATGAAAAAGGAAATAAAAAAAAATCAGATAAATGTATGCCAGCTGTCTGGAGGTCTATGAAGAAAGTCTTCTTTTGTTCTCAGTCGCTTTATTCTAACTTACATTAGTGAAGTGCCCAGAATCATGACATCAATAGGATGCTCCTGTCGCTCTGTGTCTAATGGATGCATTTTGTTAAAATATTACCCATTAGCTTCTTGCTAATTTAGCAGACCTCGTCATATAAATATACTGAATTTGTAAGCAGGGGACAGGACCTTTGGTACCAGAAGCCTTCTGGTTTTTGCTTTAATTCTGCTTGTCCGAGTTCTACGGGCCAGTCATGTTTGAGCAGGCTTTGGTTGCATGCAGGCAAAAGGGGCCAAAATACAATCTGGAAACTGTCAATTTTCATCTCAAAGATTTAAAAATGTATCCACGTTTGTAAACAACAACCACTGTACTGAACAAGAAGTCTTGAATTAGGCATTAATCATATGCTACACCAGAAGCCCTGGAAAATGGGCCCTGTCCCCAGAGGCAAAGCCAGTGGACTGGCTGAAAGGTTCATGTTGGCTTCCTGAAAGATGACGGTACAGCAGAGTTACCATTCTGTAAGGTTGCTTTAGAGTTCTTCTCCCAACTAGTATTTAAGAACTATTCAGTTCAGTTCAGTTCAATTAAGAATCAATCCATGCATCCATGCATGCATGCTCACATTCACACCAGTGGCCAATTTAGAATGAACTAATCACTAGTTAGCCTAACATGCATGTTAGGCTGTGTGAGGAAAGAACCCCTACAGGAACAGGTAGAACATGCAAACTCCACACAGAAATGTTCAGGGTTTTTTTTTTAATGCCAATAAAACTGATAAAAAAAAATAAGGTCCCCAGTTTTTTCTGGTGTGTCGCATGCTGGAAACAGATTTATTAAACAGCAGAAAACATCAGTGACAATGCTACAGCACTTACTTTGACTGTACTCTTTTCAAACTCATCTGCGACAGAATGATGTTTGAGCAATGCTTGAACACACACTTAGGTCACAAGGCAGAACAGTAAGATAAGAGCAATCTTAACAGTAAGATATTTTGTTCAGTCGCTCATCGACTAATCAGCTCGGCACTGAAATTAACTACAAATGAAAGCTGCAGCTGCCAGTATCACATCTGTATTTTTAAATGCAGTTATTTATCAGCTTTTGGAGATTGACTGATATGTCATGAGTCACCTCCACTACAGTTTTTTTTTTACATGTGCGATCTGACTGAGCTGCTATTCAGAAATTGTTTTTCACGCTGAAAACTGTGTAAGATGCATTTTGGATTTGGGAGGTTACTTTTTCAGCTGTGCATCTGAGAGTTTGTCCTAAGGGTTTCAAAAAATTCATTCACTTTACAGGTCAGAACATTTCCTAAACCCTTCCATAAAACTCTTCCGCAACTGAAGTTACAAAGAAGAAAACAAAAAGAATGAGATTTTCACAAAACAACAAGAAAACGTCTTTTTTGTTGCACAAAAACTCCTAAACTGTAACATATTTCCGAGCTGTCCGGCGAGTCATGTGTAATGGACATGGAAACCCATCCTCGGCGGGCTTAATGCAACCCAACGACATCTTTAATGACATAATGCAAACCTATGCCGTCTTTGATTAAATAATGCAAATGCAATGTTTCGTTGTGTAATAGAATAATGCAACATAAATTCGTTAGTTAATGGAATTATGGTAGCTGCAGTAATCACTTCTGTGATGAGCTAATGCTGAGTAAAGGAGGAGATCCCTGCGGTAATGGCCGAGGATGGCGGCCGTTCTGGGATGTTGAGGGATTAAGGGAGGCTGTCTGTGTTTCCCCTCTGCTTTAGTCACTGTCTTTCTGTTTGTCTCCATCTGTCCTCCGTCACATTTTCCGTCTTTCCCCCTCCGGCCCCGGGCCCGGCCCCTCCTCTCCCACAGACTTTCTCACAATGGTCACAGAGCTCAGGAAGCTTCTCGATTTTTGGAGACAAAAAGTTGGAAATTTCCAACTTATGCAAACTGTGACTCACACAGACACACTCACAAGCACGTGCACACACACACACACACGCGCACACACACAGCCGAGTACCCAGACCTCCACTGAAGGTCGTGTCACAGATTGAATTTTCCCTACTTTTAAAGATAAATCAATCTTCCATTAATGGGAATGTGTGTGTGTGTGTGTGTGTGTGTGTGTGTGTGTGTGTGTGTGTGTGTGTGTGAGAGAGAGAGAGAGAGAGAAAATCTGGCATTACTGGCATTGTGAAGGTCCATAGGCTGCAGACACACTTCTCCATGAAACGTTTGTATGCAGGTTTGCAGAAATGTGTGGGATTTTTTGGGTTTATTTGTGTGTGTATGTTGAAGTGCGCATCAGCTTGTGTGTGTGTGTGTGTGTGTGTGTTCACTCAGACACTCAGATTGCTGATCAATAATTGTGATTGAAGGGCCCATTAGCCATCGGAAGCAATAGAGACAGCATCACTCCAAATGACAAACTCTACACTACAATGAACACACACACACACACACCCGCGCGTGATATGACAGGTAACAAATTAAAAGCTTGAGTATGATGAATACACATCCCCATAAATGCATTTTACAACCTATACTGGCTACGGCTGTAATTTACTACTCCAGCCAACACAGAGGGATTTTCCAACAAACACATTTTGTTCTCGTTTTGCTTTTATGGCCAACTTTCAGACAACGTCATGATTTATAAATATGCAAACACACTTTGAAATGTACTTTTCAGTCTTTATCCAATAAGTCAAATTTTATTTTTCTTCTCTTAATCTAAATGGCTGTGAACTGATTTCTTGCATCTGCAGTTATTCATTTAATCATCACCTGGTTTAGTGCAGTTTTCTTTTCTTTTTGCTTCAGTAAGCAAAGAGAATATGAGGTACATCTGCATCAGACGTGGTCATGAGTTACATTTACACTTCACATTTTTGGGGGTGTTTTACATTCAGTAATATCATGAGAATAAATGTTTTGTGGATTGAATTATAGTGTTGAGGAATAATTATACACTATTAAAATGGGGGGATTCTTATATTAAACATGGCCAAATTTTCATATCACGAGGTTACTGTATGTGCATTTGATCCCTGAGAATGAAAAGCTCAGGGTTCATTCTTCACTCTGATTCAGGCACTTATTTGTGCACAGCTGTTTGAACTATAAGATGTCAGACAGGTGGGATATCCCTTATATGATCATCTCAGCCACACAGGTCCGAGGGGGGGCAAGGCTGGCTTGAAGGAAGTGGGAAGGATACCAAAAAGGCTTATTTTGAACAATGAGTTACTCAGAGCTACTGTAGTAGACCCCAAGAATGCATAAAGGATCTGAAAATTATCATCATTGGTCCCCTTTGTGTGTAAGTGGCAATATGAAAAAAAATCTGTATTTTAAATTCTACCTGGCAGAAGTAAAAATTCCTCAAAGGTCTCAAAGTGAAAAGTTTTCATCGTGCAACCCGGCCCTCTTCAGAGTTAAATTATGTAGCCCGAAGGTCCCAAAAGTTGTATATATATATTTAATCTTGTGCAGTAAGATGAGAAAAAAAAGCAGTCTGTAACTCTAAGGCTTTCTTCTTTCTTTGTTTGGTTTTGCATAACAATCTGCATCTTTGTAATCAGCTACGTCTCTCAAAACACCTTCGGGGCCTTCACATACATTTATGCATTATATTTAATATCTTGATCAGATGCTTTGAATGCAAAATCATATTAGATGGTTAATATCTTTACGGTGCTTTAGTGTGAGTCATTTTTGTTTAAATATTGTGAAATGGATCAATCTAAATCTAATTTAACAAACTATACATTTCTAAAGCAACAAGTCCTGTGATCCTAATAGTGTTATTTATTTTAAGATATCATCAAGCCACAAAAAAATACAATGACCAAGTATAACACTGTAATTACACTTGTTTTATTGGGTTCTCCTTTTCTAGTTTTTGGAGTTCTGTGAAGATCTGATGATGGTCGGGTCATGATTATTGCAGATACTGTATGTAGAAGAGTTTACAAACCTACAGCCACAGCGTTACACAGAAAAACAGCATTTTTAAATGCTTCAGTCATCTGTACGTCCACGAATGTTAAATCCGTGGAGGCCCACATAGCATCTTAGGATGTGTTGCTAACATCCTGGAGCCAGATGCCACAGCACACCTTCAGGGGTCTAGTGGAGCCCATTCCTCGACAGGTCAGGGCTGTTTTGGCAGCAAAAGTGGGACCAAGACGATATTGGGCAGGTGATCACAATTTTATGCTTGATGGGTGTATAAACACACAGAATGTGAAAAGAGGTGGGTGGAGAAGAAATAGTCAGTGCATCACGGGAAGTCCCACAGCTGTCTGAGCCTATAGGAGCATAACTAAGAGGTGCTTTAGGGTTACCTGATCCAAACCTAACCATAAGCTTTATCAGAAAATAGTCTAAAAAATCTAAATGTAAAATCTTAAGTCCAAAGAGGAGGAAGCTCCGGCCAAAGATTTAAAGAGAGAAAGCTGTGATAGTTTGTACAAAAATAATCTGGAAGGAAACCTCTTGGTCTGGTACAGCAGATTCATTTTTACTTTTCTTCTTACCTTTTATTAACTGAATATTTTCCACATTTTGTTCCTTTTTTAATGACTCGAATCCTTCCGAGGATGAAATAACAAAAAATTCTGGATCCTTGGGGACTTGCTTCATCTTTGTTAAAAAAGTACTGCTTAAAAAAAATTGATATTTTTCCAGAAAAAAAAAATCATTATGAACTGAGAATAAAGAGCCATATGTCTCGTTAATAGCACGATAACTCCCAAGGTCACCACACAGACACAATGCAAGAAATGATATTCTCATATCGAGACCTTCACTCCTCTCTCCTTTTCTGATTTCCTCTCCACCTCTTTCTCTCGGCAGGAGGAGGGGGACTCGAGGTTTTACTGTGAGCTGTGCGATAAGCAGTACGTGAGACACCAACAGTATGACAACCACATCAACTCCTACGACCACCACCACAAGCAGGTGAGTCATACCACCTTAACAAGGCAGCCAGAGGTCTGGTTTATCCTGTCGCTCAACACCTTAAACCTCCCAGACCAAGGTCATGGATTTATAACATCTCAGTGCAACAAGCACTCGAGTCTGGTTTCAGACGCATGGCACAACACTCACTGTGGTCTGCAAAATCCCGCTAACACATTACGGTATCCATTCCCACGACCACTATGACTAAAAGTGCAGCACTTATGATTCATTTTATAGAAGAACTGACAGTTGAATTATCACAGGATTACTCTGTCACCGTGTCCACACTCAGAGTGGACACGGTGACAAAGTAGCACTGGGCAAAGCAGGTTGCTTGGTAATCCACTCTTATAATGTGATTAATATGGATAATAATATTCTTAATATATGCAAATTGTCATGACCCCAGCTCAGAAGCCATGACAAGAGAGAGAGACACAGGGTGAAGGCCAATAAATACCAATTTATTTTAACAAAAACATGAAATTAACATAAAAATACAAACACAAAGATGACCGTGAGGTGTGGAAGCCAGTGTTATCAGTCCTGAGAGTGTGTGAGTGGATTAGAGAACAGTGCAGTGTTGGGAATGTTGAGTGGCACAAAACAAAGATGCGTGCGGAAGAAGAGCTCCCAAAGGTCCGATGAAGGGTTTGGCTTTATAGAGGAAACAGAGTGTCTACAGTTCACCTGATGGTCTGCTCAACCCACCTCCTGCTCACAGAAGTAGAACTGATAGACAAATTATACAGGCCAGCAGACCATCAAACCACAATATTGTCTTTTTTTCCATGTGATGAAGAGAGAAAATGTATTAAAGGTATTTTTGACCAGGATGGACGGATGGTGCTGAATAACAGCTGAGTTATTATACAGTAATTAGCTCTCTGAGGCAGTGAGTGGCTGGAAAAGAAGAAACCAGAAGTTTGAACAATTTTTGTGTGTTGAAGTATATTTTTTTGATGTCGTTTTTAAATGTATTCATACAGTCACTGGACACTTTATTAGGTACACTTCGCTAGTAGCAGGCCTTCAGAACTACCTCAATTCTTTGTGGCATAGATTAAACAAGATGCTGGGAGTATTTCTCTGAGATGTTGCTCCATATTGACAATCGCATCACACAGATGTTACAGATTGATCAGCTGCACATATGTGATGTGAATCCCCCGTTCCACCACGTCCCATAGGTCACCAGATCCTTGAGATCTGGTGACTACGGAGGACATTTGAGTGCAGTGAACTCACTGTCATGCTCAAGAAACCTGTATGAGATTATCTGAGCTTTGTGACATAGTGCATTATATCCTGCTGGAAGCAGCCATCAGAAGATACTGTGATCATAAAGGGATGGACAGGGTCAGTAATAATATTCAGGTAGGCTGTGGTGTTTAAACAATGCAGAGTAAGGGGCCCAGAGTGAGGTAAGTATCCCTCACACCATTACACCACCAGCAACCTGAACTGTTGATACAAGACAGGATGGATCCATGCTTTCATGTTGTTTACGCCAGCTTCTCACCCAGTCAGCCATCATCAGGCCAGGCAGAATTTTTCCAGTTTTCTATTGTCCAATTTTGGTGAGCCTGTGTCAATTGTAGACTCAGTTTCCTGTTCTCAGCTGACATGAATGGCACCCAGTGTGGTCTTCTGCTGCTGTAGCCCATCTGCTTTGAGGTTGTTGTGCCTTCAGAGATGCTCTTCTGCATACCATCCATAGATCCATCCATCACATTGGTTGTAATTCAATTAAATTTTATTTATACAGCACCAAATCACAACAAACAGTCGCCTCAAGGTGCTTTATATTGTAAGGTAAAGGCCCTACAATAATTACAGAGAAAACCCAGCAGTCAAAACGACAGTAGAGACCTCCGTCAGAACCAGGCTCGGGGAGGGGCAGCCGTCTGCCGTGACCGGTTGGGGCTGAGGGGGGAGACGGGACAAAAACAGGTTGTAACAAGTGTTTGTTGGATTGCTGTTGCCTTTCTATCGGGTGAAAGCAGTTTGGGCATTTTCCTCTGACATCTGACATCAGCTAGTTATTTTCACCAAGAGAACTCCAGCTCACTGGATATGTTCTCTTACTGGATCATTCTCTGATGACACCTAAAGATGGTCGTGTGGGAAAATCCCCGTCGAAATACTCAGACCACCCCTGTCCTCATTCTGATGCTCACTTTGAACTTGAGCAGGTCGTCTTGACCGTGCCATCATGCCTAAAGGTATTAAGTTGCTGCCATGTGATTGGCTGATTAGGTATTTTTGTTAACAAGCAGGTGAACAGGTGTACCTATTAAAGTGTTCATTCCTTGCTTGTATATTATCTGAATTTATATATTTTTATATATATTCCAAATATTTAGCCAGCTTGTTTATAACTGCTATCCCTTTAACATACCTGTGTGCGTTAGATTATTGTGGGTGATGTTGCTGATCAATAAGTACAACTGCTTTATGGCAGCATTAGATTTTTTTTCAATGATTTTTGTAGCACTGTGATTAAGTATCATAACCAGTCAGCTGTCCGACTTACAAGGCTCACGAAAAACAAATGTTCTTCTTCTTTTTTTTAAGCAATTGATTTTTCATGTGATGTATGAGGTTTTGTCTGATGACACAGCCCACTGTATATCAGTATTATGCCAAAAAAAAAATTATGTATAATGTTATATTGGATTTTATACATATCATCCACGGGCCATTTGCACTTGAGAAAGAGAGAAAGAAAATGATTTTTAAAAAAAGGAAGAATAAACACTGAAATAATCAATACTTAATATATACAAGTTATTTTGTTTAGCAAAAGCAGTCATCAGTTCTACTTTATATGTATAGATGGAGGATGGGGGGCGGGGGGCACTGTGCTGGTATGGTTTGGGTCTTCTTAGAGAGAAAGGTCACTACAAATGACTATAAAGATGTTGTGAGTGATCACCTTCATGATATGATGAAACATTTCTAACCTGATGGGACTAGTCTCTTCCAGCATGACAGTTATCATATCCACAGGCTTCGAGAGGCTCCCAGATTTGATGAGTATGAAAATTATGTGAATCGTGTGTTATGGACGAATCAGCGTTGAAGTCTTACGTAAGACTTTGAGCTAAAATTTTAGCTTTCCATGACCAACAAAACACCAAATGAGGGAATATGTTTTAGAAAAATGGTGTTCATCACTCCAGTAGAGTTCAAAGACTTCAATCAGTGCCAAAGAGCTCTGAATCTGTTATCATGGCACCTGGTGGAGCGCAGTCCCGTCTTCTAAACAGTTACCGTCTCATACGTCTACACACCGCTTTCACAGGTGTGAAACTGCAGCAATATGATGCAGCATAAAGGCTGACAGAGTCTGCATTTTGCAAGAGTCAGAAGTCAGATGCTGGACTTTTACCCGAGAGAGTGTGGGTTTCAGTCCTATTATTCCCAAGATTTCCCAGCAGGGCATTGCATTGTAATGAGGTGATCAATGTTATTATCCTCCTGTCAGTGGTTTTAATCTTGTGGCTGATCAGTGTATGTATAGGACTAACCAGCATGAATACTAACATTGCTTATGAAGATATTCTGAAGCCATCTTTGTAGACTAAATTAAATCTACAAAGCCAATAATAAGCAATCAGGGCATCATTTTAGGTTTAAATCAATGGTATGAATTCTGCTAATTAAATAATAACATATAGATTATCAATAATGCAGCCTGCATACCTAATAAATAAATAAATAAATAAATATATATATATAGGGAATTATTGCATTGCTGCAACATTCCTTCTTCTCATTATTTTTCTCTCTTTAGTTGAATGTAAAAAGAGAGATGTGGAGGAAGGCAACTCTGAGAACTTGCAGCTGTTTGGGTGTTTACAAAATTATAGGTGCTGGGAGGAATGTATTTGCTGCAATTACCATTTGTTCACTTGCAAGTGATGAAAGAGGCATAATATTTTTCACAGTTAGCTGTGTGTCAGAGTTATTAGGTTTACTTGAGGATGCGGAGCATTTAGGGCATATTGTTCGAGACTGCCACACTTGCAGGAAATGGATTTTCCAGCACTAATATTCTCCAGCCTGCACACACTCGGCTAAGCTGCCCATCTTTTGGTTCACGGTCAGTCACGGTCCCATCTTCTTTTAGAAATGAAGTGGTTTGCAGAGGGGCTACGTCATCGGCACTCGATGTGTTGCTGTGATGGATGGAATGAGACACACTGAGGAAAAACAACCATGCACATTATCCTATATATGCTGCTTACAGAGAGGTATTTTCTATTTCTTATAGAATATATAAATTATACAGTGAGACCTGTCAGTAGTAGGAAGGTGACACATCATTTTTTTGTGTGTGCTCTGCACTCCAGCGCTGTGAATCTAAAAGGAAGCAATAATGCTGGAGGTGAAACTACCGACTCTCAGCTCGATGCTTCACAACTGATGAACTTTGTAGATACAGTAGGCCTTTGTATACAAGCTGTACTGCTCAATGTGGATCTTTAACCTCAAATCTATTGTTCATGTTCTACACAGTGGAGTGTGATGAATCAATAACAATTGATTATATTATGTTGGGGGTAAGTTAAGTTCCTGCCCGTTTGGCATTGCCAGCAGTAATTACCTACAGTTCACCTGTTCAGCATCATTTCGACTATATAACAAAATCAGCATACAGTAGAAGGACAAAAAGAAAATGCAGCCTTGGGTTTGTGGATGAATTTCGAACACAAGGGCCGAAAGCATGAGGGGCTCTTGAACCAGGTCCCCCTGTTAGAAAGATGGAAAAAAAATTACAAAAAGGATTCGCACAAAAGAAGATGTCTAATTTAAAAATGCTACCAATGTAGCAAAAGACCAAAATATAAAGAAAATGAATTTGCTACATCATACTGGGAGTGGAGGGAGGTCCTTGTTTCAGGTTGATTGGCTCTTCAGTATCCCAACCACTCCGCTCTAAGGTCAAACAGATTTAAGTCCAGGCTTTGACTGGGCCACGGCAGAACCTTCTGTTTATTGGGGTTTTTTGCTTGTTTGTTTATTTGTTTTTGAGCCATTCAGAGCTGGACACGAGAGCACTTGAGCTTCAGGGCACAATCTGATGGCAGGGTGTTCTCATTTAGGACTTTCTGGTAGAGAGAAAAAAATTATTCCAGCGAGTCGTCCAGGTCCTGAAACAGCAAAGCAGCCCCAGACCATCACACTACCACTACCGTGTTAGCTTTACACCAGACGGAACGGGACTCAAACCTTCCAAAATGTTCATCTTTTGTCTCGTCAGTCCACAGAATGTTTTCCCAGAAGTCTCGGGGATCATCGAGATGGGGTTTTTTTTTTGGCAAATGTGTGTGTTGTTTTGGTCAGCAGTGGTTTTCTCCTTGGAGCTCTCACCTGCATGCCGTTGTTGCCCAGTTTCATTCTTATTGTTGAACTCTGACCATAACTGAGCCAAGTGAGGCCTGCAGCACTTTAGATGTTGTTCTGGGTTCTTCTGTGACCTCCTGGATGAGCCATTGATGCCCTCTTGGAGTAATTTTGGTTGGCTGGTCACCACATTTGTGAATAATGACTATGACAGCGGTTCGCTGGAGTCCCAAAGCCTCAGAAATGGCTTTGTAACCCTATCCAGACTGATCGATGTTATTGACTTTGTTTCTCATCTGTTTCTTTAGCTTGTGGCACGATCACCCAAGTGTTACCAACATAAAAAAAAAAAGGATTTGGGATTAGTTTACACAGAAGCATATGTCATATCTTCTTGGAATAAGCTCTATCCTTTATCCTTTTACTCAATTAGAATATAATAAACAATCCTTTTTAACTACTCTGTGAACAAACTATTATTCATTACACTGTTATAAACACGTTTTTGGCGTTTAAAAAGTTTATAATGACCACTTTTACCCTTGAAGGTGCCCAAGAAGTGCTGCGAGCTTTCCTGTCATACTGTCCATCCTTCACGCTGTGTGTACACCTTCCATGAAAAATCACAGACTACATAGCAAACTTTAACAAACCCCACAGCATCTGTCTTCCAGCCCGTCTCTTTGTCCCTCTGTTTGTCCGTCCGTCTGCCTGCCTGCCTCTGTGTTTTATCTGTCTGTTTACGTCTGTTTATCTATTTGCTGCTGTCTCTGCCCGCCTCGCTGTCTGTCTGTCTGTTGTCATCTGTCTATTTGAGATGTGAACCCTCAGGTATATTATTATCATTGTTATTATTTGTGACGCATGTGGATGCGCACGCACGCACACATGCGCGCGCGCACACACAAACAGTACTTGCACACTGTATCAGTATCTCCGGTTTGCAGACAGCTTGCAGACAGTGCTCAATAAGTGAATTAAGCTGGTCTGGAGTCTACTACAGCTGACACTGGCTGAGTTAGAAAGCACATATAGACACACGTGCACACACAATACACACACACACACGCTTACAGGCAGAGCAGATAAACAGGACTGATAACCCCACTTACCTGCCTCCCCACCCGCACACACAAATTAAACATTTAGACTCATCTTTTTAATGTATCATCCACTTGACCTCTTACATCTCCTCGCTAATACAGCACTAATACTACTGCTACTACTTCTACTAATAGTAATCACTCTGCTTGTCCTCCAGCGACTGAAGGAGCTTAAACAGAGGGAGTTTTACAGAGCACTGGCCTGCAGGAGGCAGAGGAGGCGCAGGGAGGAGAGGAGAGAGGAGAGAGCGCTGAGGAGACTCAATCAGCATGAAGACAGGAGGACAGAAGAGTGGTGAGCAACAATCACTTTTCTTTTCTTTTTTCCAACCCATTTATTATTTGTGGTGTGTAACAAGCTCAGCTATATCCAACTGGAGAAGTAACTTTATTAATATTTTATGGAATATGTTTAAAAAAACTTTTTCTTTATCATTTAACATCTTTTTTTTAAAGCCTTGAAGTTTAAAGTTGTTTTCATTTTTTGATGGGATGAAATGAGAATAACGTCTGTTTTTAATGTTCTTCATACAGAACATAAAAATCTTTACTTTACATTTATGTTTATAATAAGTTCAGAAAATCCAAGCTTCAGACTAATGCTTACTATTCATAATGTGCCCCCCATGAACATGCTCTTTGCCCCAAACTGGTGGTAAAGGACACTGAATGTTACACCTGCCTTAGTCATGTGACTGGACACAGGACGCTAAATGAAAGCTAATGCTGCTTTGCATGAGCTGGAGGCTTATACTGTACTGTATATGCATAATCAAGTCTTTTCAATTAAAACTGCAGCAATCCCCATTCCAGAGCAGATTTTCTCTTATCACAGCAGGAAAATTGACAAAAGTACCAATGCAAATTAATGATGGCCTTGCATTTAACAGTTGGACACCTCCAGTGGTGTACTCAGTGTAATATGCCAAGTGTGGATTACTACAGGGTAATAATGTCTCTAATTGAACAGGACAACTTGTCCACTTACCAGGATTGCTATGAGAGCAGCGCCACAATATATGTAAAGTCTGAAAACAATCTGTGAATGTAGTGCTTGGAATCAAGCTGGCTTGCAATGCTAGCTAGCAACTTTTGGCTCGTCTGCACTGGTTTTGCCCTCACTGCTGTTGATGCGTCCAGGTCTGTGTTTGGTGCTTCTCTATTTCCTGAAGAGCATGGTAACAAATAGCAACTAGTAGTGTCAGCAACATAGTGTAAACTTCTAGTCCTAGTTTAATCATTTTAGTATCTACTATACTACTATACTATAGTATCTTTCTAGTTGCATTTGACCAATAATATTGTAAAATCCAGACCGGCCACATTTGAGATGTTCTGGGTTTGCAGAAGCAAACTAGTGCTTGCTCAGTGTTAACTAAAATAATATGCATGTTCTGTCATTATGTTTGTTCCACTATGTTCATTACGACGGATCGGGGCTGTGTCTGCTGTGACTCGGATGCTGCACCGGTCTGTCGTGGTGAAGAGGGAGCTGAGCGTGAAAGCAAAGCTGTCGATTTACCGGTCAATCTACGTCCCTACCCTCACCTATGGTCATGAGCTTTTGGGTAGTGAATTGGGTAGTGGTAGTGTGAAAGAATGAGATCGCGAATACAAGCGGAAGAAATGAGCTTCCTCTGAAGGGTGGCTGGCCTCTCCCTTAGAGATTGGGTGAGGAGTGCAGCCATTCAGGAGGATCTCAAAGTTCAGCCGATGCTCCTCCACATCGAAAGTCAGTTGAGGTGGTTTGGGGATCTGACTAGGATGCCTCCTGGGCGCCTCTTGGGTGAGGTGTTCCGGGCATGCCCTACCAGGAGGAGGCCCCGGGGCAGACCCAGGATACGCTGGAGAAATTATATGTCTCAGCTGGCCTGGGAACACCTTGGGGTCCCCCTGGATGAGCTGGAGGAGGTGGCTAGGGAGAGGGAGGCCTGGGCTTCTCTGCTTAGGCTGCTGCCCCTGTAACCTGGACCTGGATAAGCGGGCAGATGGATGGGTGGATGGATGGGTGGATGGACGGACCATTTACATTTATTTACCATCGTTAGATTAGCCTAATTGACCTAATAATCACTGTAGTAAAGCACTACATACAGCATGTAATCAAAATATTTAAATCCTAAAAACATTTGACCAACAAATTAAGGCCTTAATTAAAAAAAAAAAAAAAAGCAGCATATTTCTGTAACCTTTGTGTTTACAGCAGAACGAGTGGGAAAAAAAAAGTCTCAAAATTACCGCAATTACTGCAACAAAAGCTCACCAAATATTGGGGGTGGGATCTTTCTCGCGCCCGACCGAACAGGAATGACTTTTACTAAATCGGTCATGTTGTTTTCATGTAGCTGCAGTGAATTACGATCATCAGTCGGCAGAAATGATGAACTTGTGTGAGCCGGGTAATCCATTACGGGGAACACCCTGCCATGTTTTGTCTGTCAGAGCTGCTTTACAGCTGTGTGTCAATGTTGCTGAAAAATCTACATATCAGTCTGTTTGTTCATGCGCTGGTGGGGAGCTCCGATATCTGGGAGTCTCGAGTGGGCTGCCGAACAGTGTTGTGCTCACGTGCTGTTTGTCTTAAAAACAAACAACCCCCCCCCAGAAATCATAAAGGAACAGAGAGGTCCAGAAGCAGATGATGCAGATTCGGCTGCTTCTCGCACAAAACATGTCATGAAAAAGGTTCATCTGGCGAGCTCCCAAGCACAGAAATTGATTTCTCAAAATGTATACGATTGCACATGAATGCACAATTTGAGCTCGAAGCTGCAAGCCACAACCTGAGCATGCCCACGCAAAGTGAACATTGATCTCTGCCAGAAAATAGCCTCTGAAGACCTGAACTAACATCCAACTTTTGGGTCCGTGCATAAAAGTTTTCTTCGTGTGTTCCTGAACCGACCTGCGCTTGTTTCACAGCGTTGCGTGTGAGTGCACGTGGAGGAGAAAGGAGAGCTCACTAGGAATCTCTTTGGTCACAATGCAATAAAATAGATTTTGTTGTGCTTAATGGGTATTTTCAGCATGGCTATGAAGTGTTTCTGACCAATCACGTTGCACGGCTGAACCCACTCACTGTACATGTATCAGTATCGGCTGTCATTGCCATTTTCAGATTTGCAACAATGCAGTTTGGCTCCTGGCACAAAAGGAGAGAGAGGAGAAGCGTGGCCAAATTGATTTTCAGCTGGATTTCAGCTCTACTCTCCCCTCACCCTCCTCAGTGCTCGTCTTCTTGTTTCCTCTGCTCTTTTCATTTTTTCCTTTCATTTTCTCATCTTCATTTCTCCTGTCCTCTCTGCCTTTATTTCTTTTAATTTGTCCCTCCCATCCGCTTCTTTCCTCTCATTTCTGTTTCTGCTTCTCATTTTCTCCTCATGTCTTTCCTTCCTCATCATTTGATTATTTTTGCCCTCTCATTTTCTTTCTTCTATCCATTTCTTTTTCATCTTTATCTCCTTGTGTCCTCGTCTCCTCTTCATTTTTTCCACCCTCACCTTTGCACATCCTCTCCTGTCCCCCCCATTGTCTCTATTTCTTTACGTCCTTTTGATCTCTCTTCTTTTTTGTAATTTGTCATCCTCTTCTTTTCATGTTTCTTTTAAATTATTATCTTCTACTTTTCTCTGGTCTCCTATTCTGTCTCATTCATTTCATCTTTTTGTCTTCTTTTCCCATTTTTTCCCTTCTCCCTTTATTTTCTTTGCTCTCTCCTCTTGTCTCTTCTTTTTATCTATTCCATGTATTTCATTATCTGATCTATTGCTGTGTTTTGCTCATTTTATTCCTTCCTTTCTCATGGTCTTAACATTTTGGTCTCTGTCTCCTCCTTTCCTCAGTGCTCCAGGTTCTGGTCCCATGTTCCGGTCCACCACCGTGGCGGTCGACTCAGCTGATCAGTCCAGACCAGACATTGTGCAGAACTGCAGTGATATTCATCCAAGCAGCACTACACTGGGAACAAGTAAGAGCTCTTACCACTTAAAAAGCCATGTACTAGGCTTCTTAAATACTTTATGAGTATGTGTTTGGTTTGGATGATGAGGATATCACTCTTGATATTGAGGGATTCAACAGCGTGTGGTCTGCTGCAAAATCGCTGAAATATCTTTGTTGACAGCAGACTCGGGAAAAGAAGTGAAAGCTCTGACATCGCTGCATAAGATGCAACATGCACACATATGTGAGGGTGTGGTTTGAGGGAGTCTGAACAGTTAGACACTGAATAAAATTGTGCTTTAGGGATTCTGAAATTGAAGATTTTTTACAGCAGAATTTTAAACCAAAAGCAGCTGATTTGGGGGGAAATCAAGCCATCAGTGGAGCTGCTATAAGAAATCAGCACAGAAATTTTGCCCAGAGTTTAACACTGATTAACTTTGATGCACAATTTCCAGCTCTAAACCATTTCAGCAGTGCTGACCTTTGTGCGAATGGTAAGCTTAAGACTCCAGAATAAACCATATCATATGAGTTGTGCCACACCACAGTACAGTACATGGCTTTATATAACCAAGCTCTGAAAGACTCTGGGGCATTTTTCGTTGTGCATTAAGGAGTTTGAGCATAAATGGCTGCGTTTAAATAGCACCTGCATCTCTGCTTTTACAGTATCCTCTGATTTTCCTCTGCAAGGAAGTTGCAAAAAATACAGAAAAGCTCACTTTATCTTAGTGACAGCAACTTATATAATGAAGATCCACACCTGAGCTCCAGTTTACCAGCAAAATGTTATTTAAACAGAAAGTAAAATAAACTAAACGTCTGGCAAAAAAGAAACATAAGCGTGTGAAGAGTCTGGGCCAGCCGCACAATGAGCTCTGAGCCAGGACTCAGAGCTTCCCACCCTAAACTAATGAGGTAGGATAACTAAACTAACAAATAAATGGGCAAAAAAACAAAAAACACTACCGATGCCTTCATCCTGAAAGGAAAGAAAATAAACCCTCTGAAAACGATGTGGGGATCTGAAAATGCTGGAGGGCTGCTTGGTCTGGGAGACAGTGAGACCCTTCTCCCAGCTTCCTTTAAGTATGGGCAGGGTAATAATCAATGACTACCTGGTGCACCTCAGAAAGAGAAAAGGGTGAAGCAGAAAAGAATAAAGAAACAGGAAGCAACACAGGAGGAAGGTGCATAACTATCACACATAACTTGGGATTCGGTATCTTGTTCAAAAATACTTTTTCAGTTGAATTTAGTTTTACTCACATAGCACCAACAATAGTCGTCTCAAGGTGCTTTATTTTGTAAGTTTAAAAACCCTAAAATATTAGAGGGAATACCCGATCAGAAGATCCCCAGGTGATATGAACGAGCACTTGGCGAAGGTGGGGAGGAGGAACTTCCTTTTAACAGGAAGAGACCTCCAGGCGGAGAGAGGGGGAGGATCAGGCATCTGCTGTGACTGGATGTGGTGTGATGAGACACAGAAGACAGAAAAGAGGAGCACAGAGAAACCACGACTAACAAACAAGTCAGTCAAACTCCGGGAGAGAGAATACGAAAGTTAATAGAGACATGTCATTATGATGCTAACGTTATAATGATACACTGTAGCAGCGTGGACTAGAGAGGAAATGAATTACCTTTAACTTTCCAGTTCAATTTCCCATCCATTCTGAATTAGTTCTGAATCAAAAGGTGATCATATTTTAGTCCACCTCAAGTGTTGTGTGCAAGATTGCCATATTTTTTTTTAAAAAAAATTTAAAAAAACATGTAAACTGGAACTTGTGTGGTTACAAAGAAACAATCATGTGTCACCTTGTCTTTCCAGTAGCATTTTCAGTAAAGTTTCCTTTCCTCATTTTAAAGTTGAAACCTGGAAAAAGTTCAACTCAATTTAAATTCAACGCTGCTAAAAGTGTTAAATGCGTTTTTACTTTTAGAGTCGGAAGAGTCCTAATTCCCCTTCTAAAATCCAAACATTTAACAAATAAGCCCTGCGACAGACTGGCGGCCTGTCCAGGGTGTACCCTGCCTTCGCCCTATGTCAGCTGGGATAGGCTCCAGCCCCCCCGTGACCCTGAAAAGGATAAGCGGAAGCGAATGGATGGATGGATGGATTAACAAATAAGGTTTCTGGTGTAGGAGAAAGCACATTATAGATCACTGTTAAAGTTATGCTTCATCTTAAAACCTTCACTCCAGAAATAATTGTCTAAACCTAATGCCAAACTGAGGTATAGACAGATGAATGTCTGACAGCATCTTGAGGGCCATAATGGTTATACAAAGATGGATATTACACATATTACACAAGTCCTATTTTTTTCCATTTCTAAGTGAGATACATTCAAATCTGTGCTTATTTTTTTTCCCCTAAGTCCATCCTACATCCATAAATCATATTCAAACGTGCTGAAAGCAACAAAAGAGTAATGGTGAGGTGCCAAAATGCTGAAAAAAGCCTAAGGAGCTTACTGTATGGGAAATGAATGGAATTCTTTGTAGGAAGGGTATTCAGTATCCCTTCCTACTCTTTTCTTTATAGTCAGGTTCGACAGATAATCCAGTTATGTTCTACATGTAAATGTAACCAGATTCAGCTGTTATAATCCTTTCTGCTCTCCCCTCCATCTAGAGCCTCAGACCCCACGGATACGGCCCTTTCTTCCCCTGGACCCTGCTCTGGAAAGCACGCTACTGAGCAACACGCAGTGGGCCTACGAGCAAACGGACGCTAACACCGCCACAACTACTGCTGCTTCTGAATCCTGCATGCTCAACAAGGCCAATCTGGATTACAGTCAGCTGTCAACCATTGCGCCCGGCATCGGCGCCACCCTGACGAACAGTGATGCCAACAAATCCACAGAAAACAGCCACTTTAACAAGATCCCTTGGGCACATGATTATTTAAGCCATCCCATTACTCCCAATAACATCCCAACAACAGCCTCTGGCACCACCCATAATGGCTCTATTTTCAACAAAACCACAGCGACCAGCATCGGCAAGAACTCCACCACCCCCTCCATTACCAACACCGCCAATGTCAGCATCAACAGTAGCAGAGAAGTATGCAGAGCATCTGACATGCAGTCCATCCTGAGCAGAGTCCGCCCCGTCTCTTTCTCGCTGCCCAAAAGGAGCTGTGTCCTCCTGCACCAATCAGCTGCGGTCTTCATCCAAGCAGGGCAGGGCTCTGGCTTGTCAGGGAAACAAGAAGGTGTGACGGTGCAAGAAAGAGCAAAAAATCTGGGGGAGAAAGTCACAGATCAGCAGCTCAAATCTCCAGTATCTGCAGACATGGTTGCTGTTGGTGTAGATCACTGGGATACTGGAAACCAGTGCAGTGAGGAGAGTAAAACTGCAACCCAGCACTCTGAGGCTGGAGCCATTATGTCTACTGAGAAAAGAACTGTGGGACTCTCTGGGACTGGAGCCCAGGTTTCTTTATGTAATCGCAATGTGATCGGAGTCGAGGACTCGATTATCAGTGGGAATGGAGCCCAGCTCTCCTTATGTAAGGACAATGGGACTGGAGCCCAAGTCAGCAGTGAAAGTGGGACTGGAGCTCATTTTTATTTAAACAGTCAGATATCAGGACAGATTTCTGTAAGTGTCAGCACAGATTCAGTACGCAGAGACAGCAAAGCTGAAATCCAGGATGCGGTGGAAAATCAGACAGATTTAAACAAATCCCAAGAAGTAGAAGATCTGGCTTGTCCTGCAGCAAATGAGCCTAAAAAATTATTTGAGTCTTCAACTCAAGCACAGCCCAATGAATCGAATTCCTCTCCATCAAAAGAGTCGGCTTCTTTTCCTCTGAGTCGTCCCAAAGAGCCGTTTTGTCGTGTCCTGAGCCGGGATGGTAGCAGGGTTCTTCTGTGGCCGACAGAGATGATCAGCTACACCAAGACTTTGCCCTCCATTTCCTACAGCGTCAATCCTCTACTTTACGACTTCAGAGCACATAACAGGACCAAGGAAGGAGGTGAAAAAAAGAAAGGAGGGCTGGAGGAAGGGAGGGAGAGAATAAAGCCATCTGTGATCAAACAACCTGACTGCCAACAGAGGCAGGAAGATATGAAGGGAGGAAGCGAGGTGAAGATAGATGAAAGGGAAGAAGAGGATGAAGGAGGACAGGCAGGAAATCCTATGGAACTTGCAGCCCATTGTAGCGGTAGCGACGCAGTTCTGGATCGCTCCAGCTGCCATGATGAAAGCGCTTTAAAATTTGTTCCCATTTCTGCAGAAGGCCACCACGCTCCAGCGCTAGGTCTTCAAAAATCAGGGAGGAGGAGGAGGAGGAAGAGGAGGGGTGGGGTAAGGAGAGGAATGAGAAAGAGGGGAAGGAGGAAAAGAGGAGAAGAAACAGACAGAAAAGAGTCAGAAAGGGGAAGAAGGATAATAAGCAGTCTTTGTGAGAATCAGATGTTTGAAGGAAAAGGAGAAGAGAGGCTGCAAAGAGAGGGCACCGTGAAAGAGGAGAAGAGAGAAAAAGAGCTATTAAGTAATCTTGCAGCACATCGGCTGGTAGGAGGGAGAAAAAAGATGATGAGGGGAGAAGAGAGAAGGATAAGACGAGATCAGACAGAGCAAGAGAGGGCATCTAGAAATGACGAGAAGAGAGGGGAGCTATTAAGTAATCTTCCTGTGAATCGGTGTAATCGGTGTAACCAGCTGTGTCTGCAGGTGAAAAGGGAGGCCAGCCAGCATCAATCTCAGCAATCAGCCTCCGGGTGGGGCCAGGGGCTCAGAAAGCTCCTCTGCAGGGGTGCAGCATGTAACTCAGTGATTAGCCCCGTCCCTGGGTCTGTTATAGAGATGACATGCTGTCCTGCAATTACACCCGACCCTGCTCAGAATGACAGAGAGACGGGGGTGATACACAAAAATACACAAGCCGGGAAGAAGGAAGGGCAGGGAGATGAGGAGCAAAGGAATTTGAGGAAGGGAGAGATAAGCACTGCTCCGAATGCTGAAGAGAACGCGTGTAACCCAGCGATTAGCTGTGTTCCTTTTTCCTGTTGTGACACAGCACGCCAGCCAGAAATTTGTCTTGTTCCTAAACCTCACAGAGAAACAGCATGCAAACCAACGATTAGCCTCGTCCCTGCTCCTTTTAGAGAAACAGCGTGCAGTCAAAGACAAACAATACCTGCAGGACACAGCAATCCCGCATCAAGCCCGACCCCATGCTGCTCTGCACAACAGACAGAAACAGAGCCAAGATTGAGGTCGGCCTGCGCAGCCATGACCCTCCCCGCCGATGCGCTTTCAGAGGAAGCGATGTCTAAGAGAACAGCAACAGCCAGCAAGAGGAAGAGGGGATTGCCAGAGGCTGGAGCAGCACCGCGGAAGAAACGGAAAAGGGGAAGGAGACAGACGAGAAGAGTTGTAAGTGTTTTAAGGCAGGAAGGAGCTGGCACCGATTTGACTTCTGATTTAAACGAGGGCGAGGCCTGTTGCATTCAGGATGTTAAGGAGGCACTTGAACTCAATAGCAAGGACACCTGCAACACTTCAGAGGACAAAACTATTGACTGCCATTCCTTTTGCAGGGCAAAACGCTCTCTGTGTTCAAATACCAGGGAGGGTAACACCACTGACAAACTCGATAACTACCGGGGCTCTGATGACAGCAAATTCAGCAATGCCGACACTAATGACTACAGCCAGTTTAGCGCCGGTCCCTCTGGAGGCGAGGAAAAGGTGAAGTGTTCTGCAGAGGAACCTTTCAGTGACTGTCATACCTATAACAAACCCAATGACCACAGTCAGGATAATGAAAAGGGCACCACGGACGATAAGTGTGACAGTTCTGCCGTCTCTAGTGCGACTCTTGATGAAGACAAGTGTCTTTGTCATGGTCACATGGCTAAGAAAGCCAATGAGAAAACTGCAGACACACCTGTGGATGTCCTTTCTGAAGATTCTTTTACCTGTAGCACAAATAACACACACACGGACCACTGTCAATGTAAAAACAAGCACACAGTGAATGAAAGAGAGTCCGACTGCAAAGCCGATGACGCATTTAGTCACAACTGCGATTACGGCCACGAAAATAACAAAAGCGACCACATTGAGGTGGAAAAAGGCAAACCGCAGTGCCACATTCGACACAAAAACAACCTCTCCGATTCAGCGATTGATTACAAAAGCTGCGGAGGGATTCGTCAAAGTGTCGGAAGTGGCGGCGATGATATTGACGGTGGTCAGTGTGACGATTTTAAGAGTAATCATGTCACTGATTGTAATCACTGTGTTAATGCTGTGAATGAAAATGTTGCACCCGTTAGGGAGCAGACGGAGGATGAAAGAGGTGTGGAGAATGAGAGAAAGGAGGAGGAGGAGAAACAGATGGAGAGAAAAAAGTTAAAGGAGAGGCAGGAAGAATGGGAGAAGGAGTGGGTGAGGAGGAAGGAGAAGGAAAGGGAGGAGAGAAGTAAGGAGAGGGAGATGGAGTTTGAACATCTCTTCCCAGAGAAAATGCACTGCTTCCCTCATCGCCTCCCTCCCTCGTGCGTGCCTCTCCACCCTCCTTTCCTCCTCCAGCCATCCCTTTCGTCATCCTCCTCTTCCTCCATCTCCTTCCATCACACCATCATCCAACATCACCTCTCCCTCCTACCACCCCCATCACACCTCCCTGTCCCTTCCTACCCTCACCTTATTCCCTCTTTCACCCCACATTTGTCTCCCATCCCTCCACCGCCTCCACCACCACTGCCGCCTCCTCCTCCCACTCTTACTCCTACTTTCTATGCATCTTCCCCCATCCCACTCCTGGATGCCCCCGGTCCATATCCTTTAGCGGCAGCATTTCATCCTGTGCAGAACCACCACCCATCTCTGTACCCCACCCCACATCCAGCAGTTTTGCCCTTACAGCTATTGTTCTGAAAGAAAAAAAAACACTTATGAGAGGTACACGTTCACATTTTCTTATAAGAAAAAAACTTGTCAGCTGGGTGCAAACAGCTTTTAGGTGTTATTGCTTGCATACTCTTAGTGAGGATGAAATGCAAGGAATAATAATTTCAGGAACACTTTAGTAAAAACACACAAAAAAAAAACAATCTTTCTCAAAGCCAAATCCTCCGGAAAACCTCATCACCCCGTCCAAACACTCGAGCGCTGATTCCCACATCTGAAAAAAATAAAGATGGCTAATTATCTTCATCAACCGCAATCCCACTTGAAATGAGCCTCAGGTGTGCAGCCAGCGGGATCGTGGTAGGGATACACAGCTGGGCTTGTTTCCCTCGGCAGAAATCAGTCAGCGCTGCTGTTTTGCATTTTAAGCTGGCGATTCGCTCGTGAGGCGTGTTGGAAAATTTTGTAACTTTGAAGGATAAATTCACCCTCGTACGCTGGCAGATTTCTTCGGTCTGTGCTCACAGATATACGGGACATTTTTCTTCATTTTTAAACTGTTGCTCCTAATTAAGAGCCGATGACCTTCGGGAGCTGCACAGGTCAGGAAGTTTCTTTTTTCCTCAAACTGGGTCACAAAAAGATTGAAACACAATCTTGATGTTTCCTAATTTTCTAATAATAATCGCTGTTTTGCATAATTAGAAGGCTTTGTCATTTAACAAATATGAAAGAGTAAAAACATTTTTTTGGTTAGATTTCACTAAATAAAATATGAGTATTTTGCCACATTCACTTGATGGAAAACTGATATGCTCATTTCCAACTCCATATTTTTATTCGTGGACTATATTGGGGGCGCTTTGAATGATTCACAGTTTTAAAAAAAGGGTTTTTATCTTAACCTGAGCTTTAGTGCAGCCATATAATTCATCCTCTTACTGAAACAAGTCATTCTAGCTCCCTTTAAGACAACTTTTTTGATTGGTTGCACCCTGCAAACAGATTCATACACAAGGTGGGTGGGGCCATCAGAGCTGTGTACCTGAGATGACCATATTAGGGATGTCCCCTCTCACTGACATCATATGGAGCCGAGAGTAGAAAAAACTGTCTAAAACTGAGTGTTAAGAGTTGTCTGGGGCTTTGTTTGATACTGTATGAACATCCTGCATTGTAAATATATAATGATAACAAAGCCGAAAACACTTCCACATCGTAATGAGACCCACTTGGAAACCTCAGAGATATTCCTGACAGAATCTCATACTCGTACAGAACTAATGGCGGCAAATCCTCTTTAACCTCGGAGCTAAATAAAATACAAAATTAAAGGAGACCTCCACCAATTTTACACATCAAAGACTGTTTACAGGTCTCGGGGAGCTGCCCTTGAGTCAACTGGCTGGGACTAAAGTTTGAAAGTGAATAAAATCTGGGGGTGTGGAATTGGAAAGAACTGAGCTTACAGCAGGCGTGTGTAGCCCATTCCTCATCTCTGCCTAAAGCCGTAGGCTCGGGGCTAAAGGATCCAATAGCAGTATAACATACCCAAATCTCGAATTGTACCGTCTGCAGGCACATAGCACTGTGGGTAATGTAGGCATCAGAGTAAGTCAAGGAAGAAAATGTATGGAATTAAAAAAGATAATATCTTCTTGGCCTGCTTTAACAGTAAATTTGCCCATTGTGTCCAGCAGAGATAATATATGCTAAAATGATGGAGTACTTCAGGACAAGCATAGTAATAGACAGATAATATGTTCATGGCGTGCAAGCATAAGTAGGCCGAGATAATGTGAACACTCGCCATTCAGAATAATGGGAAATTTTCAGGATTCAACATGATGTGAATGCAGCATGAGCCAAAAAAAGGTCTCTAAGAGACTCTGTGTAACGAGGCTGTCTTTTTTCTGTCTTTTAAAATTATGTTTTCATTTTACTGTCCAGTACAGCAATAAAATAAGTGAATAATGATTTTTTTTCAGAAAGTGCAAAAAGAGAGAAGGAAAAAAAAAAACTCTGAGAGGGTTCTTAAAGCGGCAATTTAGGGAGCGAGCGTATGACACATCTGTGTTTGCTCAAGGACACGCAGACTTTCTGTTGGTAATTCTAAACTGCTTTGTTATTACCTACAAATGCCTTGTTGTTACATACTGTTACCAAGGACTGCCACTGGCCTGTGGACCACCCTTTGAACACCCAGCTGGCTCAATGAGATTTTGCAGAAGCAGTGAACGGTGTTGTAGTTTTCCTGCATTTATAGATGGGCGTCCATACGTACACCAATCAAAGCTTAAAAACAGGCATCTCGGACCCGAGCATCAGGCAAGTTTGACCCAGTAGTGTGGGAAAGACGCACAAACACTTAACAGCAATCTTACACGTGAATATGTGTACAAAGACCTCTGGAACAACAGAAGCATTGTCCTCCTTCCCGCCTACATACCAATAAAGTGATTAAATGTAAAGCAACTTACAGTAAAATGTTACCAGAAAGTTATCTGAACGTTATTATCTGCATACAGGCCTGCTAATGCTGTCATTAGTGTGAAAACCATCGATTATAAACAATAGATTAACACACCCACTGCCATTCTTTTTGACTGAACAGATGCTCATACAGTAGCAACATGTCTATCTGTTATAAGCTAGCAACTGTGCGCCCCTCGGCTGAATTTTATTGACATACTTTTACAACTACAAATGAAGTAAAATCCTACAATTTGATTATGAAAAAGTTAAACAGCCACTTTGCCGATAAGTTAGCCAAACTCCTTTTAATTATTCGGTAAATAGTAAGAGTGCATCTGCAGCAATCATGGCAGCATGACTGAGGAGAACTGATTTTGGAACTAAAAGTATGATTATTACAAAAAAAATCGTTAGTAAATGGAAGCATGTTGAGCATCTCTCGTAGCGTGCGGTGAGTTCATTAATCCACTTCTGCACCCCGAGAAATTTCATGTTTTGTACACCGTTCCATCAAAGACATTTTTGCACCAATAAGCTGAACTTAATTGTGTTCAATGTTAATTGTATCTCTTTATAAGCTTATTGGTGCGGACTCAGTTTCTCATTTGGCCATTTGGGAAAATTCATTTCCCACCCCTGCCGTAAAACATGCTCTGCTTCATGAGCTCTTTGACTCTAAATGTAACTGTAGCTTACAAAGTGAACAACATCTTGTATTCAGTAAGACTTGAAAGTAGCTATTGAGATAATAAAACAATCTGTAAAGTGTTTACAGAGGTCACGAATCAGGTGACTTGTACAAAAAGAGGTAGAGTAGGAGTCGCCCTCTGTGGACCGTTAGAAAGAATGCAGGTTTTAGACACCCCCACATTTGCTTCGCTTTCAGACCTGGAAACTACATCCATCTTTTATATACTATACAGTCTGTGGTATAAGTTGTTGTGCGAGTCTCTGCTGCAGTGTGTCTTCAAGCTGTGACGGCTGAATGTCAGAACAAAATGTTAAGTTCAGAAATAAGCCTTTGCTCTTTGTTTCTGATGAACTGGCTCCAGCGTCTGACCTTTACGCTTGACGTTTTAGACTGTTGATTTTCTCCCCTCACACTCCACCGCAGCTGAACTGCAAACATCCCGAAGAAGTGGTTAACTTTACATTTAGTGACTCACCCGTTTAGGCCAAAACACACAGAGTGAGTGATTCAGCTCACAGTGGGACACAGTTGACTTCAACGGGGTTTTTCCCCGTGAGATAGAGCACTGATGAAATGTAGGAAGATGTGAGGATTTGACTGACAGGTAATCAAAAAATATACTTTTTTTTCTTTTCTTTAAATTAACACGCTCACCCCTCTGTTGTCATTCATTGGTTGCTTGTTGCAGTTTGACAGGTGATTTTCCACTCTGCGGTATGTGACAAAATAACCCAAGTGCACTCACATCATCTCACTCAAACCCAGGATGTTCAAAGTGTTCTTTCTTTTTCTATCTGAACAACGCCTCGGGGTGGATTTTTCCTTTAAAGCTGAAGGATACGACACAGCACACACAGAGAAGGCGTAGCTCTACCCTTATTCTTTGTTTAAATCTATCTCATTTAAATGATCTCAGCCGAGGCGCAGAAAAAATTCGTCACAAATAACAAAATGCGCCGCTTCTTCTTCGTAAATCCGGAGAGCCGCTCCCGACTGCGTGACACTCAGACTTTCAGAGGCATGAATGGCAGGAGTAACGAGGAAGGAAGAGCAGAGAAACGCCCACACCTACTTACACATTGTTTTTCTCTCGCTCCTCTGAAGCTGAACATCTGGTTGCGATTGCTTTGGGGCATCACTGGCAGCACCTATCCGTCTCAGAGAATATGGATTATTCTGGTGCAAGCGGCTATGACAAACAATAAAAACAAATAACAATATGCATTAAAATTCAACTACGGGAAGCGGTTTTTGTGGGCAGATTAGTATCCTTATTCTCACCAGAATCTTAAGACGAGCTCTGTAAAATATATTGGTTTTATTGATCCCAGAAACCTGGACACACACACACACATGCACACACACACACACACACACACACAGTTTAATGGGAACAATTTTTGCTTCCCTTGGCTGCTCTGCTGTTTTTCCCAGAGCTCATCATTAAGTAAACACTGCTTCCTCACCTTTGGTAGGTTAGGTGCCGCAGCGACACTATAGGTGCCCACGGTGATATAAAGTACATGCAGCTTATGAACGGTAGCAAACCTCACAACTACTTCTTCTTCTTGCAGCAGCGAGCGCAAGAAATCATACCAGTGTGACGGTACTCACACAGCATCGTGTCCTCTCCTTGTAGCCGTGCACCACACGGGGTATGAAACCGCATGTTCTCTGCGAACGTGGGTTTTCTGTATTATTGTGATAAACTGTGTACATTAGAAAAAGGGAAAAAAAGCTGTTATTAGATGTATTTTTGTAGAGAACCCTCAGTTGAATGAGGCACAGTTTTTGTATCATGTACTCTGATGCTATTTTAGCTAGTAAACAAACCCCCCCACGCCCCCCTGATATGTCCTCTTGTTGAGCTGTTGTACACGCTGTATGTTCTTTAAAGGTCTGGTCATCGATCAGTGGGTTTTAAAAGGCATTATTTCAGTTTCTTCAGAAAGCATTTTACCCTGTTTTGTCTTGAGATCTGATAAACTAATATTTAGCTGATTTTTTTGTGTAATCTAATTTCTGCAAACTCATATCCACAGATATTACCCCGCTAATATAATAGATCTAGCAAATCCATTGAGAAAAACAAATTACTCTGGAAATGGAAATAAATCAGTATACTTGATATCAGAGTGTCTTGTTGTCACTGTTTCTCTCTTCCTTTTGACTTGCTTTCATAAGAAGTCCATAATCGGTAAATGAAACTGTGAATCGATACCTTTTACCGCCGCATCCTTGTAATTCGCCCCTGCCTGTGAAACAATAAAGAAAGTGAAGACAGAAAGAGTACGGAGCTCATTCTGCAAATATTTTAATCACTTTTCAATCTTGGATCACAAACTAGGTGCAAAAACATGCATGGGGATTCATATAATTCCCACAGATGATCAGATGCTTGCTTTGGGACTGAGACCTTATATGTGTGTGTGTGTGTGTTTGTGTGTGCGTGTCCAGAGGGCCCACCAACAGCTGCGACCATCATGTTCAAAGACTAAAATAGCAGCAAAATTCAACATGTTCAACACCTGGGGCTATGTGAGTGTGTGTGTGTGTGTGTGTGTGTGTGTGTGTGTGTGTGTGTGTGTGTGTGTGTGTGTGTGTGTGTGTGT
>JAVDPK010002623.1:1070132-1080558 GCA_034780415.1 Cichlasoma orientale | reverse complement strand
CTGACATTGCAGCCAGGACCCTATTGAAACGGAGGAGCTGCACACAGGGTAACCTGTGCACCTGTGGGATCTATCAATACATTTTTCTAAATGACTTTTTAGTGTAGTGGCACTTTGGGGTAATTAGAATGTGTTGTCATGCAGATGAGACCAAAGTGGAGATGTTTTGCCATAATACACAGTGCTATGTTTGGCAACAAAACAAACACAGCATATCAGCACAAACACTTCATACCACCTGTCAAGCACGGTGGTGGAGGCACCATGGGCACCTTGCAGTCATTGAGTCAACCATGAACTCCTCTAAATAGAGGAATACTAAAATAAGTATTCTAGAGTCCAATGTGAGGCTATCTGTCTGATAGTTAAAGCTTGGCTGAAATTGGGACATGCAACAGGACAAGGACAGCAGCAAATTGTTACGTCTGCAGTTGTGAATGTGTGTGATATGTCAGTTCATCTGGTTGCGGTTGGTGCGGTACCCTCCTGCCTGCAGATGATTTGCTCCGGTTGAGAGTTGCGCCCTACTTAGGAGACTAGACGAACAACGCAGGGAAGAAGAATCATTCGTGTCCCGAGCTTCCAACCAGCCACAGCTGTGAACCTGTGTGTATGTCACAATTGAAAAGAAAAGAATCAAGGTGCTGCAATGACCCAGTTAAGGTCTAGACCTCAACCTGATTGATAGTGGAACATTAAGAGAGCTGTGCATAAATGAAGGCCTGCTAACCTTAATGAACTGAAGCAACATTGTAAAGAAGAGTGGGCCAAAATTCCTCTACAATGCTGTGAGAGACTGATAGTCATGCAGAACATGACTACTTTGACAACTTGACCCGGGTGGGCAGAGGGGGGCCCGGAACGAGGGACTGAAACCATAGCTGTGGCTGTGAAATTGGACGGTCTAGCCTTTAAATCTGCATCACCAGCTTTAACCAGCACCCGGTCAGCTGACACCTGGCGAGACAAGCTGGCTGGTACAGCAGCGGGATTGTGATTTGGCGCTATATAAATAAAACTGAATTGAGATTCTCAAAACCAAAAGGAATCACAAAACCCATAGAGAACACAAAAATCCTGGGTCCGAGGCCCAGGGACCATGACACGCTTCAAGTTATTGCTGTTAAAGGTGGTTCTACAAGCTACTGAATCACGGGTTGTACTTATTTTCCCACACACTGCTTGATTGCTAAAATGAAATGCTTCAGACAGTGTATGAACTGTGGGGCGGCACCTCTGACCAGTCAAAGACACAAGGATTAGTTTAAACTGTGAGTCGCAAAAAGTTACTCTAATACACTCTGGTAATAAACACACAGACCTGGAAATGGGCATAATAAGTTTACAAAAACTGGTAATTTACTGTGAGGTTTTGCTGCTTTTACAGTTTTAGCTCTCATCAGTGGGTTTTCTGTTTTTTTTATTTTTTGGAAAAAATAATAGATAATAATAAACGGAATAACAGATAATTGGTAGTTGCAGCCCTCGTCATCCTGCCATCGTGAAAGAACACCAAAATGTCAATGTACTTTTATGCTGTCTATTTTTTCTCTTGTCACGTCTTAGACTTGTCTTTCATACTCTGAGATGCTCTTTTACACTTGACTTTCTCACCAGCTTATACGCACCAGAACATGTGAACAAACTTTTGTGATCTCCACTAATAGCTACTCAGAGTGTGCAGGGATTTTAACTAATGTGTCCAGTCAGATCTGAACACAAAGTAACCATATAGCTGTTTATATGCAACATTTTAATCTATTATTTTATTTTTCAGAAAATCACTGAAGATGGTACAGGTTGAAGTTAAATTCAGAAAGAATTATTGAAAATTTCACCCAGAAAAGCACACGGAGGCTATTTTTTGCTCCTTTTAAAGCCGTAATCCGCAGTGACTGAAGTGTGACATCCGAGGTGAAGCTCTACAGATGACAGTTCATGGCTCGATCTTTGGTTTAAGTGCTGTTTATTCATCGGCTTTTCGCTTTCAGATCGCCACAATAATAAAGCAAGGATAGGGAGGGGATTTCAGTCTCGGAGAAGCCCTCCTTCAAGTGTAAAAAAATATTGATGAGATCTTAGAAAGTCAGAAATAAATTTGCGAACACAGACAGCGCTCCCTCACAATCAGTGAGCGTGACATCTGTGCTGCTCACTGATGTTAATGATGACTTATAAAATGGATACTTCTTGTCCTAGGCTCTGATTGGCTGAGCTGAAGCCATTTTTAAATACCCAATAAACGAACACCTGTGACCACATAAATGTTAATTTAAATGTTAATGTGCCAAAAGAAGATCAGCCTTCACACCCTGACTGGAGCTAAACTGCCGGATGGAAGGATTCCCTTATTACAGGAGGAAAGGGAGCGAGTTTTGTTTATTGAGCATTTCTGTGTTACAGCCTGTTTTGTTAAAGAACTAACAGTCGGCATGGTGTGAGGCTTCACATCTCCGGCTCAGCCTCTCGGGCTTTCATCACTTCAAGCCTCGTCACATTAAAGGGGAAAAGAGAGAGCATGGCTGCATTAGCATTGGGGTTGGTATATAGTAGCGTCTTTACAGCTCCTGTCTATTGTAGCCTTGCTGAAATGAATATGATCTGGTTGTCAGGAGCTCAGGCAATCATTATGAGTCCACAAAGTCAGTCTTTTTTCTAGCATCTTTTGCAGCGCTGTAAAGTGTCGGGTGTTGACATCACTGATTAGACGTTTCTGCTCGCTGGACCCTTGGCTGTGGGGGAGAACTGCACACCACCTCCTCCTCAATTACATCAAAACACAGAGCTGAGGAGGAGGAGAGCAAGAGGGAGATGTAGGAGGAAGAAGAAAGGGATCGAGCTGAGAGGAGACCGGAGGAGCAGAAAATTAAAGAGTAAACCACGAGAGGCCAGGGTGATTTCAGAAGAGAAGTCTTTGTCTTTTAAAAATCCTGTTAGCTGATTTAACATCAGAGTAAAGAAAGCTGTCAAGTAGTTTATTGCTCTTTTTATTGCTTGCATAAAACAGTCTCAACACCAGTGTAATAAAAAGACTGCAGTATTATATATGACAGAGCTGGAATCTAAGATTTGATTGTGCACAGTATACTTATGGAGTGATCCCCCTTTATTTTGAAAATCATCCTATATAAAAAGGAGTGGTGCGCTTCTAAATTTGGTCAGTGTATATGTACATACAATACGGCAGTATTGTCAACTGTTGACTGATAAAACAAGGGTGACAGACAGAGCTGTGGAACTGCAGCTTGGTGGGAAAGTACTGAATGCATGAAAAATGAGAGAAATATGTTTCCCCTGACATGAAAAGCGTACATGAAGCAGGCAGCGGCACATGCAGTCAGAGGTCTGAGAGTGAAATTGCAAAGTGTAAAGTCAGAGTGTGGAGACTGAGCTGGTGGATCAAAGTGTGTATTTACCTTCAACTCCAGTGACCCAACTCAAATCCCATCGCATGCCAAGGTTTCCACTGTCAGGGAAGTTTTCATTTTAAATCAAAGGTTAAACTCATATGACTCTATACAGTCAGTCTCTTCCTCTTCCCCTTCCTCCGGATTTAGGAGTCTAACTTTATCTAAGAATATTTTACTTGCTCAAAGTTATTTCAGGCAGGACCACGGCGGTCAAATGAAAACTGTTATTTCCGTCTGAGGTCATTTATAATTGATAGAATGAATCTGAACAGCAGCAAGACCCCCAAAAGGAGGAGCTGAGGTTGGAATAGGTTGCAAAGCGGCTTGCAGATGCAGTATCAGATGCAGAGTACCTTTTGTCATGCTTCTCTTATCTGGTACGAGCTCATCTTGTTTTCTGTCAAATATTTTTTTCAGACCTGTTCAGGCTCTTTTAGATGTTTCCTGCCTTTATTGATCTTGAGTGTAATCAGTGATTTGCACCTTGTTGTAAATTCTCTGCTTTTCCATTCATGAAGGCATCTCTTGATTGTGCCTTTTTCACAGTGCTCTCTACTTGAGCTAGTGTTGTGATGGGGGGGGGGGGAGGGGGGTTCTTAACCAAGGAAATAATTCTGCAAATAATTCATCTATTTTTTTGTGTTGCTGAGTTGGCCAGTGCAACATTCTTTAAAAAAAAAAAAAAAAGTACCCATTATTGGTTTGTCCACTCCTAAAATGTTTTTTTACTGATTGGTTTACTTCCTTTCAGTTGCGTCAGCATCTCTTTGGACCTGAGAATTCCAGGGAAAAATTATCAAATGCTCAACACTCCCGATCTTTCATCGGCTTCAATTTTCTAAAAATAATGAGGCAACAGTAATTGTATGCAAGTCTTTTTTTTTATTTTTTATTTTTAGATATTTTCTCTTCTCTGTGACAATTTGCTACTTTTCACAGTGCCATAACATTGTAAACTGACCATCTTTGTGTTATTGACTGATGTTTGAATAAAACAAACAGGAGAGTCAGTCTTTGGCTTCTGGAAACTGTAAAGGTCATTTAAAACAAAACAAGAACAATTAATCGATATGCAAGGAACATTGTTGTAGCGCTACGTGAGATGTGTCTGAGCTGTATTTAGAGGTCCAGTTTATATCTTCAAAAGCACTGGAGAGTCAGCATGCCCTGAAATACCACAGTGGAACATACAAAGGAAAAAAAAAGGGCACCCCTGTGGTCGACAGATTATCCAGAAGAAGAAAAAAAAAGACGTCACAGCGCTGACTGCGCTGACAAATGATTTCTAAAAACCCCAGTACAAAAATAGCCACAGAGCAGCATTGTTGCAGGAAGTACACATAACGAAAAGAGAGGAATGTAAATGTCATCATATAATGTCAAACCAAGTTGCTGAAAACAGTGCAAACTCCATCTCCCAGTGAGGATTATATGATATGATCAAGATACAGAAAAGCAAAATGGACTTTGGTGAGATTATTTTGTTAAATGTCAAAACAAGTTAGCGGTGTTGTCGCCATTTGTTGTTATATTTCATTAACACGTTTTCATCTACAGAAGAAATACACAAGTAAAAAGAAATATTTGATTATTTTTGTTTCCTCCTCGTTTAAAATAATAAACGGTGAGTAAATTTTGCCTTGTTTGGAATGCCTTTTTCATCTTTATCAGACAAAACTCAACTTCACGTGATTTTTTCTTAAAGCAAAAATCTGGTGCAATTCTATATTTTTCTTATTGTCTATAAATCTATAAATCCGATTAAAAGCACCAAAACCTAAAATGAAAGAATCTGGCTCACACATGCTACACTGATTTAGTCTTTTGACACTCCTTCTTGCTTCACTATATTTACATGCCAATATTGGCTTAACTATGAGTTTAGTGCAAGTATGTTTGTTGTCCAATATGTACCAATAATAACGTGCTTGGATGTCGTGTAAAAACGGTATCACCGCACAATTTTTGCCCAGTTGAGCAGACCTCTCAGCCCTCCCTGCAGCAGATGCAGCAGAGCAGCATTGCAGCCATCAGTGGTGGAAGCAGTGTCTTCGATGTGAGCAATAAGCAATACTGATTTAACTAACAAACTGTGTGTATGTGGTAGTTCATTTTGATTCAGTTCCACCATCCTGCCTCCATAAATGTAGACAGTGCAAAATCTTACTGCCTTCAATCTCCTCCTACACAATCAGGAGTTGAAGAACCAATATTGGCACGTCTCAGGCCCCTAAAGGTTTCTGATCTATATCACATATTATGATGCCATCACGTTGCTTAACAACCACCTACCAGCAGGCTAAAATGACCCATATGTGTAGCATTTATGCAGCTATAACACATAAAAAAGCATTTTATCATTTCAATTTCAAAACAATGACATCTCATTTATGACAACAAAACCTGAATTATGCATGATACTCTAGCATGATACTCTAGCATGGTACTGTAGCGTAGATTAAACAGGATGAGTAAGATCTTACCGTAATAATGCCAATCACATAAAGACACAGTATTCTCAGTGGTTTATATTTATTTTGATTTTAGTATTTATTGTTCCTGGTTCTCACTCAGCCATTTGCTTTTGAATTGATATGGTGAATAAGGTCACTGAGTCTCATATGCACCCCATTAAGATCTACTGAGACCTGTAATTATGTGTTCTAGAACTTGTACTTCCAGGGCATCTGTGCTGCCAGGAGGCTGACAGTATTTTTAAATAGAGCAACAGGATTTTGAATTCTTATAAATTTAAACAGTTGTAATAACAAGACATTAGTAGATCTGGGGAAAAACCCTGCCTCACATTCTCTACACAGCAATTATGCTGTGTAGAGAAATTGGTGAATAACTAAAATTAAACTGAAATAAAACTTGCTCATTAAAGAAAACACAGTTCTGGACAGATTTGTGAATTTTAATAGCATTTATACTGGGTACCTCTTTTATTTTTAAGATTATTACTAAGGTAAGCTGCGGGTTTCCTAATAATGACAACACTTTTACACAAGTCTAGATGGCAGCATTCATTTTCTGGCAAAGTCTGGAAGGAGGAGAAAAAAAAAGATTTATCTGGTACTTTGTAATAGCTTCTAACACGATTCAACCAATCAAAATCGAGAACCGCAACTAACCACTATATCAGAGAGAGTTAATGGCACGAGGAAGATGGAAGTACGGAGTACTACGAGGCATGAAGAGGAGAACACATTACACTAAGTGAAGAGAAGAATGAGGAGGAAAAACAGCAGCACAAAGCAGAGGAGCTGAAGAAAGGAGAAAATTTGGAAAATGGAAAGAGGAAACAGAAAGAGAGAGGCGGGAGGGGAAACAGACGGGGTGTGAGATGTTCTGCTGTCTCCACCAGCAGATGCTGACGGTCCAAACGCACACACAGCAAACCTCTCTCAGTCCACTGCCAGATAAATAGCTTTACACACACACACACACACATACACACACACACACACATATACACTCAAAACTAAATAAATAGCTTTATACTCAGCAACAGCCAAAGTGGGTCAGACATCAAAGTAGCCACTAGAAAAGCTGCTGGAGCTGTCGACACACACACACACACATACGCACACACACACACACCCCACACACACACTATGTGCACACACACACTTGCTTACTCCAAATTGCTGCTTGAACTGTCTACACACACAAAGCACAAACACATTTGGAGACACACTTGTGCTTACTCCAAATTGCCACACTCTTCTCTTTCCACTCACTCCTCCTCTTCTTCTCTCTCTCACTTCTCCTCACTCGCGCGCACACACACACACACAACCTCTTGCGTCTTTTAAATTGCAGTGAGCGGGTGCCACGGCTGACCAAATAGCAGCAATCAGGAAGTCTGAGTGCTGAGGGACAAAGGCTGCCGGCCACTTTAGGTAGATACACAAACTCTGTCGCACACCTTCAGCGACAAGGACAGTGTCAATTTTCTGAGAAAAGGGCGATAGGAGGTCAAATGATGGGAAGTACAGTATCGAGCCAGAGTTTGTGGAAAAACCTCTAAAGCTCTTAAATATTAAAACACTGTATATCTTAAACGATCTTTATGGGGAAAGAGATTCTCTTAGTGAACCACTGCAGCTTCATAGAACTTTCCAGCCACTTTCAGCTCAGTTTGAATTTGAGGGCACAGTACGGTTCAGCCTCAGTGCTCTCAGAAACCTCGTTTCCAGCAGCAGCCCCGAGCAGCCATTCCCAGCAAAACAAGCCGCGATAAACCACTGTTCACTACCTGTGCAACACCAAACAGACACAGCAAAGATCACAGTGAAGATGAGCACATACTGTAGGACCTATAGAGTCAGAAGTTTTCATCCTAAATTTGTAGAGACCAAACTTACGTCCGCGCAGGCAGAAAAATCTCTCCAATGGGGAGTTAAAGTTACTCTGTTTGCTCTCAGAACAATAAAGGATTAAAATAGTTTTTCTTGATGTGGAGAAATTTTCACTATTGCCTGAACTAATGATCACTATTATTAATCTGCATATGACTCTTTTGTGATTAAGTAACCTCTACAGGCAACAGCACCCTGACTGCCATTAGGTATCAGGATGAAATCCTTGGAACCACTGTCAGACCCTTCGCCGGTGCAGTGGGTGCTGGGTTCCAACTGGTGCACAACAATACTCAGCCTCATGTGGCGAGAGTATGCAGGCAGTTCCTAGAGGATGGAGGAATTCATACGACTGACCGGCCCCCACGCTCGCCTGACCTAAATCCAATAGAACACCTCTGGGGCATTGTGTTTTGGTTCATTACATGCTCCCAGGTGGCACCTCAGACTCTCCAGGAGCTCAGTGATGCCCTGGTCCAGATCTGGGAGGAGATCCCCCAGGACACCATCTGAGTTGCTGCAATAAAATCTGGGCACAATGGAGTAGCCTGCAGTCCGTATCAGTGAAGATATCCAACATTTTTTTCCCATCTGATGTGTTTTCAAAGTGTTCCTTTAACTTCTTTGAGCAGTGTATTACAGGTCAAGAATTTGCAATATCTATTCAAATAAGAATTAGACAATGGAGTTCTCTTCTTTCTTTAGGTTACTCAAAGAAAGTCCAGTTTTCCACCGATTTGTTCGACGGGTTTCCTCTCGTCTTGGCAGGTGTGCTTCTTTGAAACTAGATAAAGAAAATGTTTCTAAGGCAACTAATTTCCCTGGTATGAACAACTATTCCAGACTGAGTAGGCCACTGATCTGGCAATGAGTGGAGAAGTGAGCCAGAGTTAAATACTGCAGGTAACCGTTAATATGACACAGGCGCACCAACCGGAGACTTCTGGTAACCAAAGATTTGCCAGATCCACAAGTAGTTGTTTAAGCAATTAGTTAACAAGCCAGTGCATGATCATAACATTTATTAGCTGCTTAAATAGATATTTTGTTTGGAAAATAGTTTGACTTATTCTCTAAGAAACATTACGGAGAAATTCCAAACTGTATAACAAGCCTTGAAAATATGATTTTTTAAGTTAATGACGCCAGTTGCATTAATTTTGAGTGTCGCACCCAGCAGCAGGGAGGACTGTCTGATGTCAGGGCGAGCGAGAGGTAAAGCTGCTTACGCGTTTTAAATGAGGCAATCTGAATGACTGCCTGCAGAGTTTGCAAATCACCTTCTCGTGACTCTAGAAATGATCGCGCACACTTTGGATTTCTTTACATATATTATGATTTTTCTCACTAATTACTGTATGTAATTACTGTCCACTGACCGCAAGAACCAGCTGTGTAAATGATAATCACCGTCCATAACAGACTGTGTGACTGAGTGTTGCCCCTTCTTGTGGGTCTATTTTTCTCCTCTGACCAAACAACCAAACAACTTTGTTTGCTTTTCTCAGGGTCTGATGTGCGGTCAAATATTGAGGGTCAACTGCTGAATTGTAAAATGTCAGAATATTGTGAAGAAGTGCAGTTAAAGCAACAGGTTTCCAGTTTTATCCAATGAACAGTTCACAGCTACAGTTTGAATCATAAGAAAAGAAGTGAATAAATCATAACTAAGAAGCTGCAAAAAATGTTTTGCATGTTCGTTTGAAAGATTACTTGAAAGATGAATTAATCACCCATCAAAGCAATTAATTAACTTTCCGTTAATAAACTAATTGACTTTAAGCTCTACCATTCACTGTGAAGTATATTTTAGAAGGAAAACAACAACACATTTACTCCCATTGTTAATTTTATTCCTTTTAATTTATTTTTATCTGCTTATGGATACCAGTAGGTGGTGATTTGCAGACATGATTTGTAGACAAAACACTGCTGGTCTTTGTTTTCCTTTGCAGTGAAGTAAAAAAAGAAAGAGGACCACATCTGAACAGCATCTCACATTGTCAAAACACTTTGAGCTGCAGATGTGAAAGCCGGTTTGAGTCGGTAAATAAGAGCAGCAGCGAGTCTCCTGCTTTTTCTCATAATATCCAATTCAGACGGTGACAGTGGTATAAGCGCTGAGTGAAGCTGGTAGCCTACACAAAGAAGACAGTCGCGGTATGTGCCTATTTTTGCAAGGTCGATTGCTGTTGACTAATAAAAAAAAAGTCTTAAGAGTAATAATATAACTGATACCAGAGTTTCCCAGGAGTTATGAGTTACTCAAAATTACAACTTGTCTGGTTGAAGGAACCAACTGTGTAAAAAACTTGAATCATTAAGGAAACGTTAAGGAAAGAGTCAGGGGCATTAAGACAGCGGCATTTGCACGAGATGAAAATAACATGGGATGCATTCCCAGAAATCCAGAAATCATACACATCCACTCCAAAACCCCTTTATAAGGAGGTTAAAGAAACCTCTTGGCAAGAGGATGGATTGTGAGGTCTAGATCTCCTCATGCTGCAACCAGTTCAATTCAATTTTATGTATATACAGTAGCGCCAAATCACAACAGTTGCCTCAAGGCGCATTATATTGTAAGGTAAAGACCCTACAATAATTACAGAGAAAACCCAACAGTCAAAACGACCCCCTATGAGCAAGCAC
>JAVDPK010002623.1:1026549-1065698 GCA_034780415.1 Cichlasoma orientale | reverse complement strand
GAAGAAACCTCCAGCAGAACCAGGCTCAGGGAGGGGCAGCCATCTGCTGTGACCGGGTGGGGCTGAGGGGAGAGAGACAGGACAAAAGACACACTGTGGAAGAGAGCCGGAGATTAATAATAATGTTGCATGGATTGCTGCTCTGACTCTAGCCAAGTACAGGTGGATAGCAGTATATCGTAGTTTTGGTAGAGCACTTTACTAGGTATGTACAGGCCTGTCCCACCTGCAACAGGAGTGCCAGAACTGCAGCAGAGAGGATTTTCAATGACCCAGATTTGACTACCGTTTGAAGCTGCACCACAATCAAGGGTGTGAGTTCCAGAATAAGCTGTTTCAGACTCTCCAGCAGCTAAGCAAAGTGGGGCAACTCACAAACAACCCCGCAACATCGCCAGGGCAACCCAGCTCAACGCTTCAACCGCACCATCTTGCAGACGCTGAGGACCCTGGGTGACGAACAGAAGGAAACGTGGAAAGATTACATCCCACAGATGGTTCATGCATACAACTGTGCACGCCATGAGGCAACTGGCTTTCTGGTCGACATCCACGACTGCCAGTGGATCACTTATTCAAGTTGGTTACTGTGGAGAGCCACAGACAGCGACGAGTTATGCTGAAAAATGGAAGGATCGGATGACTGAAGCTTACAGGATTGCATCTGAAAACAGCCAAAAGTCAAGTGTTTGTGGAAAGAAATATTATGACCAACATTTGAGGGGAAATGTGTACCATTCTGGAGATCTTGACTGAAAGCAGTGGTCCTGGGAAGTTAAGGTCATACTGGGAAAACGCTATTTATGTAGTGAAGCAGCAAAACACAACTCATGTTGTGTTGATGTCTTTACATTCTCTGTATAAAACAGAACAGAAAACAGCTCCAGTGAGAGACCTGTAACATAAGCCCAAATCCTGCTTTGTAGTACAGACAGGTTTTCCCCTTGATTCTTGTTGAGGAGTGTTTGTTTGTTATTCAGTCTTTGATTCTTTTGAGTTATATTTAGTGAATATCTGAGTTAGAGTTTCCGTTTTGATTTCCTGTTTTGTTTTTCAGCATTTATAGCTCTGATCATATGTTATCGTACGTTTGAGTCCTTTTTTGATTTCCTTACTCCAGCCTCCCAAGTGTTCCTTTGTTTTATGTTGACTGTGAATTGTCTCATCTCTGTATTTGGTTGGGTTCTTCTTCTATTTCCTGTTTTACTTTGAAAGTTACTGTCTTGTTTATTGTCCTTCTGGAAATTGTAGCAGTTGTCAGGTATTAAAATATAAAAATAAATAAATAAATAAAAATAATTAAGTGCATCATATGATCATCAAAGTGATAAAAAAGTACAGGGATTAATAATAGGTCAATGACCACCTCCAAAGGGGACAACCCCCACTAGGGTTTAAAACCTGGGTCTCTCCACCTTTTGGTTTTAGAACTGAAGAGAGGTGGATGAGAGGTGAAAGGTCTTCAAAAAAAAAATCAAAGTCATCCAGTCGCCTTTTTTCAAGCTACCATGAGCTGGATGACTGATAATCTCCACAGACATACCAGTGAAACACACCTCATTACCTTATTTGTTTAACTGGATGCCCTGGAAGTTATGAAAGGTCTCTGGGCAAGAGAAGTCTCATATCTCTGTCCTTAATTCAACTTCACTGTAACACGTGATAAATCAGATATACATCACTGTCTCAAAGTCCTGTCAATGCATTAATAATAATGACCCAGCTATCGAATTACAAGACAGTTATAACACTTTTTTTCCACTGAGCAAATGAGAAACCACAACATTTAGTCACCAACTTTTGGAAGCTTCATGGAAAGCAATCAGTACCTTCACCTCTATGTAATAATGAACTCAAAATTAGTATAGCAGTGATGTGCCATACCACTTGTATCCTAGAAATAAACTCAGGTTTGTATTAATAATATTAATACTCATTCTCATTGTGTAAAAACAACAATGTTCATAAAAGACAAAAAAGTGGGATATACGCATTTTATTCACCAGCCATCATGTGAGACTTACTACTCTCTGAATTGTGCTGTGTGTTACATCCTCAAAATGAGAAGAATCTACAGGTTGCATAGGCTTGCTTTTCTTTATATAGAATTTTAATTAAAAACATTTATCCATCCAGTGACATTAAATACCATAGTAAACATGACAGAGTTAATAAACTGTCAGCTGCCAATAAAAAAATGAGATTGGCTCAGAGTATATGAATAAAAATGGATTTGTATTATTGTATAGAGGACAAACAAACCATTTTAGCCCCATAGAAAAAAATAGATGAATGTAGTGGAAGGCAGTTGAAGTGAGGTGATGCAGCTCTCTCTCCAATCTGATGTTTATACAACTATTTATTATTGCATTTGTTTATTTAATAATCGACTTCATGACTATGATTTTATGTCGGTGGCATATTTATTTGATTTAAATAAAGGCGCACTCCTGTTCTTCCTTAAAAAAATAAAAACACACAAGCTGAAGACTCACTGTACCACCGCCAAAAGATCTCAGTGACAACTGACGAACCTTTCTTCTTCTCTTCAGACCTGCTTCACTGGTTCATGCACTTATCAGAGAGTTTGCATACGTCTATGGCAGGAAAGACAAGCAGTTCCTATCAGACAGATGGAGTGTTTATATTCCTCTCTGTCCCCTTTGGTTGGTAAAATGCTAATTATTGAGTTTAATGTCCTTTATAGGAATCAGCTCCTGACACTGAAACCTCTGGATCAGAAAAATCGTTCAACACAGTGTGGCAGGTTGTGACATACGACTTTTAATGTACTGATTAATATTCCTGGGCACATCTTTTTTCATCTGACCAGTGTCAAATCAACTGATATGCATCCATGCAAACAGATTGATTTTTTTTTCCTAGGTTTGAAAAGGCCAGAAGGCATTTGGAGGCCAGAAGGGTCAATGGTAGCAAAAGTTTGAGGCCCAGATAGAACAAATCATTTTTACACTCAATTTTTGACACTTGAGACACATTGTCATTCATGGTTTGGTAGTTTAAGCACTGAAAACTTGGTTTGCTTCTCTGCCACTTTTGCAAAGCTCCACTTTATGGCTACATGTTGAGACTCCGAGGAGAACTTTCATGGTGTTGCATCCTTCCTATTGAAATACACTGTCTGCCACAAAAAAGGGGGACAATTCATGTCCATGTACACTATAAGCCTGGATCAGGTATTTCACGTCTGAGGCACACACCACTACAGTGAGACCTGAGAACCCTGATATGGTGTGTTTATTTGTTAGCATTGTGAAAAAAAATTGGTGTTGTCTGAAAGTTTCTTCAGGGAAAAAAAGTTTACAAAAAAAAAAAAAAATCTTACTGGAGAAAAACTTTTAAGCTGTTTAGTAGCGATCAATCTTAAGTCAAATTAAATGAATATGGTTCACTTGATGTTTTTCTATTACCTATTATTATTACATTCCACATAATGAGGAAATAAAAGCACCATTAATGTGGTTGATATACTGCAAAGCTACTTTCAGAAAAACATTTTAACATTTCTAAATTGCATCACATTAATACTGAAAACTATAATGAAATGGTAATGTATCTCAGATTAACATTTATTTCTGGCCTTTATAGGCAAAATATCAATCATCATTTATATGCTTACTTTTCTACTATCAAACAGCCTTGTTGTCATAAACAATCAGCTACAGTAAATATCTGACTGACACGATTTTTGTAGTTTTGCTTTTTTTACACCAACGCAGTGAATTTTAAATCAAACAATCAAGATGAGTTTGAAGTGTAGACTTTTATCGTTAATTCAAGGGGTCTAATAAAAACACATTAGGAATTAGAGCCATTTTTATATTAGCACATTATTTTAGCAGCTAAGGCCTCAGTCACACAGGCCTAGACACTTTGGCATCCTCTCACCTTTGCTGGGCAAACATGTTTATTCCCAACTGTTGATAGGCGTGTGGTTGCTGAAGGTAGCTGGCTGTCACTAAGTGAAATTTGTCAAAGACAGTGCTGCACCAAAAATCTCATGATTGCTTTGGTCACCAGCAGATTGTTGTGTTCACAGTTTGGGTGGAAGATGCCTCCAAAAACAAAAAAAAACACTATGCCGCACCGGGAGAGAATAAATTAAAAATTTTCTGCACTCCTAGACACTCAAAGTACACAAAAAATGTATTTAAGGGCTAAAAAAGTGGATTTTGGATGATATGTCCCCTTTAAAAAGACTTCTTAACTGTATTGTACTGGATTTAAAAAAGTATGTTTTACTCGATGTATAATTCAGAAATCAGTTCATGTAATTTCCAGGAGACAGGATTGCTCTAAAAAAAATCAGTTTATCCTTAAATAAGGTTCTGCCATTACTCCACTCTGGTTATATTTTTATATAAGTCAAACTTGCGCTGATTCTGTGTGTCTGTGTGTGTGTGCATTATATTTCTGAATTTAGCTCTCACAAGCACAGGCATCCCATAACACAAACAGAGGATGATTTATTGTAGCAGACAGCCAGTGTTTTCATTGTCAGGAGGTTGGTAATAGGAGCCAATTGAAGAGTGAAGGAAACATTGTGTTGCTTTGAGTGTAGAAACTATAGTGAGGAGTGCTTTGGGAATGTACTGTTCTTTTCTGTCACCCTTCTCAAACCGCTCTGCTTCCTCTGCAGATCTCAGCACACCTCCACAGGATCTGGACTCTTACCTCCCATACAACTGGCTGACAGCCTCACACGCTCTATGTTAATTGTGTTATGCAAAATCAAGGACATGAATTAGAATTTTTGTTCTTTAATCTGATTGTCTGTAGGATGTCGGTCCTTTACCCACCTACCAGTCCACCCATGCAAAGTACAAAATAATACAACTCAATATTATTTGCAACTAAAACACACGTCCCAATAATTTTTACCCCAAGAGATGTTAAACTTCTGTTTTTCTTACTGAAGTCTTGGTGAGCATTACAAAACCTTTCCACAAATATACTTTGAATTTTTTTCTCCAGTACTGAGAATGTGTCTGTATTTATGAATAAGTATTTATAAAAACTGTTTGGTTTTTTTTTTTTGTGCGTGTGTGTGTGAATTTTCTATATCCTGTACCTACTTCTTATCAAAAACTGCTTTCCTCTCACCTTGACCGCCTTGGGAAGAATTGCTTCAGCCATAAGCAGAGACTCCCACAATTTACTTTCTGGTGGGCTGCAGGGCAAAGAAGTTGCACTCAGGCGTGAACACACTGTATGACAACTCAATGAATAAAATGAATAAAATGGATGCAGTAATGACTCAGGTGAGGTGGTTGCTCTGCCCGAGAAGTTGTAAAAATTTTTGACTGTGAGGAGAAGAACTATCAAAACTGCTTAACTTTGACTTAAGTTTTGTTTTTAATAAAACCCATAAAACTGGCAATAACAGAGTAATTACACTTGTATACAAATTTAAAAACAATACAAAAAAAACTATTGTCTTACCAGTGTCTTTCAGAGTTTTCAGTGTGTTGAACAAATCTGAAAACAACAACACACCAAGTGGAAAGTTTTTATTATAATCCTTTTTAAAAGGAACCCTGTTGAGTTTTTGACCACTAGAAGCCATTGGGGTGCAATCTGTTGCTGAGGCTGCATGCACAAAAACACACATGCATGCTTGCACAGACATCTTATATTCATTTTGGCCACAAATACTGAATGTTAGCATAACTGTTTGTATGTCGATCCACCCAGCCAGGAGTCTAATTGGTCACACCACAGTAAAAATAGGACAGCAACATTTTTTAGACTAGGAAAAATCAGGTGACTGCACTGAATTGTTCTGCTGTTGGAAACAGATTGCAAGTAGCTGTGCTGACCACTTTTGATCACAAGGTGATTGCGCAGGTCATCTGGTGGGAAACTGACTGCAATCACTCTCAGACAGCTTGGTGAAGGTTTGCAAATAACTGCCATCTAACTTATAAATGCAGACAGAATTATAACATGTTGCAATCAACATGTTAGAATGAGTGAGCCTGTGACACGTCTCTTTGCAGCAGGGGACTCAACTTATCTGGTTGTTAACTGGATGTATTCTGGTTACATTCTGTGCATGTACAGTAGATGTTTACACCAATTTATCACATTTAATCGGCATATCATCACAAACAGATGATAAATAATTGGCGGCTTGACCCCAATTTATGGCAAAAGACTGATAGCAGATTAACTCCATCTCACTGCTCTTTTATCATTGCCTCGACGCACCAAATGCACTTTGAAGATGGCAAATGACCGAGAGTGGTCGCAGTCCTGGTCCCCATCTTCAAAGCAACTACACTACTCAAAAAAAAAATTAAAGAAACACTTAGAAAACACATCAGATTTCAATGGGAAAAAAATCTCACATCATGCTGGATATCTATACTGATATGGGCTGGCTAATGTGTTAGGAATGAAAAGTTGCCACATTGTTCATCACTGAGCTCCTGGACAGTCTGAGGTGCAACCTGGCAGCGTGATATAATGTCCCAGATGTGTTCTGTTGGATTTAGGTCAGGCAAGCGTTGGGGCCAGGAAATGGCATCAATTCCTTCATCCTCCAGAATCTGCCTCCATATTCTGGCCATATGAGGCTGGGCATTGCGGTTGGACGCATTTGATGATTCAGACCAGTCAGAGACGGGTTTTTAACGGGTTATGACGATTGATTGGCGAATAGTACCTGTGGCAGTACTCTTTGGGGGACGGATGGAAAGCTCTTATGGGCCGGATGTGGCCTGCGGGCCGCCAGTTGACGTTCCCTGTAATAGGCCTTTCCATTATGTTAGGTAAGTTTAAAGAGTAGCGCTGCCAACTGTCCAACCAATGAGACCCTGGACATATATCAATGGAGCTTGACAATGAGCACCATATGTGACCTCTTTCAGTACAGCACTGGCTGATTTAATGCTGGTTTCTGACTAAACCATTCCAGACTTAAGCTGCGTACACACTGAAAGCGATTCACTCTTCACACATCACTGTGAAGCTGATGGCTTGTCATTTGCAGACATTACAGGCTCCAGTTGCCTAGGTGATCCCCTAATCCATTTACTACCAGGTTACACATCAGTCAACAGTAGTCTTGTCTCATTAGTAGCCACTTCAGTCACTCATCTGGAAGCTACAAAAAGTTTATCTTGTGTCTCGTCCGCTTCCCGTCACCAGCAGTTATTTCACCCATAGCTGCTTAAAGATGAGGGATGTCATTCACTTCCTGTGGCAAATCACTTCTAGTGAGTACGAGGCTTTAGCAAACCAACACAAATGTTCCTGAATTGTTTAAATATTTAAAACACAAAATTATCATCATCAGGTTACCTGTGCACCTAAAAAGTGCCTTTTCATGAAACCAAACTGCACTCTCGATAAAGATAATATTTATTACTTTTACCTTTGTTTAATGCATCCAAACATGTATTAAAATGGGCTGGGTCTTTCAATCAGGTACCCCAGAAAATGGAGAATATGGTTCTGTGTTTTAATCCAAACCATTATCGTCTCCTAAACCGAAGGATTTTGGGAGCCTAAATCTAACCAAGAAGTTTAAAAGTCAAAAATAATACAAAACTTTGAAGGCTGTTGAAGAAGCACGTTTCTCCTTGTGAAAGCTGTCAGACAAACCGCTGCCAGTCAACCCAAACCTGCAGCTTTACTCACATCATTTGGCTGATGTTGGCCTATTATCACAAATTAGGGCTTTACAATTCAGAGTATATAATACCCTCTATTCAATACAGCTCACGTATTTACCAAACAAGAATCTCAGAAACAAATTTTTAAACATGTTTTTCTCTGTTACAATCTCATTATTCCAACAGCACACCCAGCTCCACGAGTAACTATAGATGTGAGTCACCCTCACCCTCACAACTCAACATTAGACCTGTAGGATTAGCATTTGCTGCACAGCTGTTGTAATGTCGTATCACGCATTATACACTGGATGTTATTTGTGTTATCGTGACCACCCCCTGCAGCAGTGCTCCCCCGCTGAGACAGTAGCTGCACAATCTCACTTTGCTTTACATTGTGTGCAAAACCCTTTATTACCCCAGCATTTGCTCACTCGCCAGTTAGAGGCCTTAGAAATCATGCATAGTGCTCTGCAATGCACTTTAAAAGTTTATGGATCGTCATGCTGTCATCAGCAGCATTCCAATCAGAACCTCACGCATTCTGTTTAGTATGAACACTGGAGGCTCACATAGATTGTTGTTTTAGTCTGCTAAAAATCCTGATAAAATAAGTGCTGAGCAAAGATATTGTTTCTCTGAATTATTAATTCGTAATGCTATCAGTTACACTCTGCGATTCCCGTTGTTTCCAGTTTCTCACGTGTTACTTAGCAGTCGAAATGTCCGCAACACAAAGTCCTGTAATTTTACAGTGAATTCAGACTCGAGCAGACAAATGAACTCCTGACCAAATCTGAGGACTTTTCTTCCTCGGCCCCATCTGTTTGCTCTCCTCTCTCATCCTGTAACGCCGCCTCTCCCGGTCTATTTTTCTCTGTCTCCGCATTCTGTTGTCTTGTAACTGCTTGAACCCTGACCGACATTGTCACAGCGTTGTCATGACGACAGTACAGAGAAGTTTAAGTATTGCTAATTGTTGCACAGATATATTTTTAAAGCCGTTGCATATCTGCTGGCTCTGCGGCAGGCCCTCCAAGTCTTTAACCCACACGACTGTATTTCTGCTCAGACGTGACAAAGGATTCAAGACTAAGCCTGAAGAAGTCAGTCACTAATGAGCCGTGACGTTCTTTTATCCCTTCTTTAGTGTTTAGTATTTCTGTCTGTCTCTCTCTCTTTTTTTTTTTAAAGAAATCAATTATTGTATTCACTGGAGGGAGATGGAAGACTGTAATCAAGTTGACCTTATGTGTGTGGTTAAAATGCAAGCTGTTTATATGTAATGTGAAAAAATATATATTACCAAAGGTTCTCAGAAATGATGTACTGTATGAGACAAACGTGTGGACACCCCCGCTCGTTAGAGGTGCTGGTTCTGAAGCTGAAGCCAAACAGACGAACTATCACGGTCGTCATAATTTTTCAGTGGTTTGCGTTGAAATTCTTAGTTTTCTTTCCCTTTTGAGGGTTGTTTTTTTCTATCTTCTGCTTTGCCCCCTCCGAGTCTTTCTGTTTGCCAGCATGAGTTCATTCATAGCCCCTCTTTTAGTTTATTTACTGCTATATTTGAAGGTTGGTTCCTAATGTGGCTTTTTGGGTCGTTTATTCCTTTTTCCTGCCCTCATTATTGTCTTGATTGAGTTCACCTGTGTCCTATTACCCCTCTCCCTGGTGTGTGCATTTAGTCTGCTTTTTCTCTCTTTGCAGGAGTAATTTAACCCCCCCCCCTTTCCTCTATTGTGTTCCACATTTTTGCTTAGTGCACTTGTATTCTTCAATTTAGCTTTATTTGCTGTTTAGACATTTCCCTGTCTTATGGAATAGATGTGAAAAGTGTTGCTTTGTTCTTTTAGAATGGATTTGTAGTAAAAAAGAAAAAGAAAATGTTGCATCGAAGGCAGGAAAACCGGTGATTGGCTGTAAGGTGGCCACTGTTTTCTATAATGGACAGATTCTCTCCATCATTGACCATTTGCCTGATTAAGTTCTGGTACCAAAATATTGTAAATAATCATATATAGTTTTGCAGGTGAGGCAGTCTGAGGTTGTAGCCCTGCAAACAGAATCCTGCATATAAAAGATTCTCAGGTATGACTACCAGCCTTGAGTCATGGTGGGTACAATGGTTTTGGCCATTGTGCCCACTCAAAAACCTTCCCTGAACTGTGAGACAAGCAGGGGCTCGTGTCACAGTCACATGTCCCCGTTTTGCAATTATAGAGGCTTTGTAGGACATTGAAGAGAAGTTGTAAAAGTGCAGCAGGTCAGTGAATAAATGAAAACACAGGCACAGGAGGTGGATTATGTGCCAGCTACAGTGGAGAAAGGAAAGGATCATTTCATCATTGCTACTAAGACATTTTTGGATTTATTTTTTTTTTAAATCAAGAGTACACTTTGTGTTGCTGTAAAGCGTAGGTGTACATATAGACTGAAACTAGCTTTGGTAATGTGCACATAATGATATGCTAATTAGCTATATATACACACTTGTGTTGCTCATGCTGTGGTGAGTCTGGTGAGAGCTGTGTGACGTTCAGTTGTTTACCTTCAGGTACCAAATCACCTGCGACCTTCAGGTAGCTTTTCCGTTAATGTTCTGTGTGCCACCTTGTTGGGTTTTATGGACGAGAGGGTGAAGTGAGTTATCAGCTAACACAAGCTGCATCTACAACCTGTACAAATTCACATGCCCACTAATTAGTGTGCACGTGAGAAATACTAGAATTTCACTCATCAAAAGTGAAGCACAGGCAGCTTGGATAGTGTGTGTACCTCACAGCCGTCCACATTATTTGTCAGATAATTCCATTACAGTGCTTCAAAAGGCACCAACTGTCACGGTCCCCCTCGTCTCCCAGGTGCTGACCTGGAGGACGAGGGGGAGATTCTCTCTCTGCCTTCTCTCTTTTCTCCCCTTCCTGCTCCATCTTTGTCTCCCTCTAACGCCAACACCACACGCATACCAGAGAGATCCAGTTCAGTGACTCAGATTATGCCTCTGCGCGCAAATTTAGGTGTTACCAAAAATAGAAGAGTTGTAAAAATAAATAAATTACAAATCACCAACTGTACACAGAGAACCAAGCATAAAGATAAAAATATTTTTTGTACAGTACAGCGCAAAAGTCTTGGGCCGCCCCTCATTTCTTTACATTTTACCTTCCTTGTGTTTTTTTAAAGTGGTCGTGAGCAATAACTCTCCAGGCTTCAAACATTTCTTTGGACAGTGGCTGCTTTCTCACTCATTTTCAGTCCATTGCTTTGGACCATTATCAGAGGAATGTTTTTTTTTCCTTTGTTAAGCCACTTAACACTGACCTATGAATTATTCAAGCATAAAAAGGCACCTAACTCAAGGGATGAACCAGTGAACACGAGCAGACAACTTAGTAAAGAAAATGGTATTTTTAGGCACTTTGTTACCAGCAGCCTGTTGAATAAACACATCATTTGTTTGCATTTCTTCAGTTGTTTCTAATGATAACACAGCTTGACAGGCATAAACAGTATTTCTGCACCAACAAGGTGATTCCCATAGATCTATTGACATATTTTGGCATGGCGTGCCTCGGGTCCTTAAAATATGTGATGAAATTGAACAAGAGGTGGGTAAAAGAAGAAGTGGCAGGCTTAAAAATATCTCTAGCAGATAAACAGTATCTGAAAATCATGTTCTTAAGAAACAGGAAAAAGTCCAGCAAAGACGTGACAAAGGACCTGAGAGATGAAGCCTGGAGAACTATTCCTGAAAACGACTTAAATAAATTATAAGAAAGCTTGACTAAGAGCTCAGGCTGTGTTGAAGAACAAAGATAATTAGAAATGTACAATCTTGGAAAATAACCTTTAAAACATTTAAACTTTTAAACATAATTATAATGCTGTTTAGTTGGGAATTTTAATAATAGAGTTTATGGTAAGAAAAAAGTGAACCATAGATTTGGAGAATTATTACATACCTCCTGCTAAAGAGAATTTTTTCTTAATTTGTGTAATAGTGTAAAACAAGCAAAGAAATGAAGTATATGAGCTGCCTTAATCAAGAATAAATGAGGTATATTATTTATGTGAATTGGTTAAAAAAAAGACATTGCTGATGTTAGCCAGCAATTTAGTCAGTTTGAGCCTGATTCTCTCCAAGTCCTTCACGCTACGGCTTATGACCGAGCTCCAAAATGTTCTCTTCTCTTTTCCCATCATCGGTCAATAAATTCTGAGCCAGTCGTTTTCGGCTGGACCTCCAGGTTTCTGAAATCGCTGGCCATGCGGCATTAAGAGCTAATCAATATGAGGTCACTAAGATTTTCCTAAATGAAACGTTATCATTTCAGATATCTTCTGTGAAAAAAGTCCTCCCACATGAAGAAATCTTATAGTTACTAAAGAGATAATAACACATTGATCTTATAAAATAAAACAAGCTCCAACAAAAAAAAATCTACAAATGAAATAAAGCAAAAACAAAGGAAGAGGTGTTTCATATTTTAATTTAATTAAAGTAGCCACTGTTTGATTACAGCTTTCACAACTGGTAATATCTAGTGCCTGAGTCACTCTAGAGTAAAAATAGGATGACAGCTTCCTTGCAACTAGGCAAAATTGAGTTTTTATTTATTTATTTGCCATCCATCCATCCATCCTCTTCCGCTTATCCTTTGCAAGTAGCTGCAGCAACCAACTGTTGACACCCTCAACCTCTAGGCAGCAATTTTTGATCACAAGGCGATTGCACAGACGCCCTGGTGGGAGGCAACCTGTCTCCAAACAATCAGAGTCCAGCTCGGACTGACTGCAGTCACCCACAGACAGACTGGCAAAGCTTTGCTGAAATAATTGCCTTTTAAATTCATTAATGAAAATGTCACAATCAATCTGAGTCCGTCCTTTCCAGTAAGTGCAACTCATCTGTGGTGCATCTCTTTGCAATAGGGACTCGACTTATCCGTTGACACCTGTGTCATTTTGCACTTAAGACACCGTCTTGCAGCAACTATATATACGTCACTATTTGTGGAGGAATTTCTGTTTCAAATCTATGAGGTTATGTATGTAGATGCTAGAGATTTGCAGCTTTTTTTGTTGCATCATCACAAACAGATTGCATGTAATTGAAGCGCAAATTGATGGCAGCCTGATTCCGTCTTTTTGCTTGACGCACCGAAGTTACTTTAAAGATGGCAACTGACTACAGATGGTTGCCGACCTGGTCTCCTGTCTTCAAAGCAACCGTCTGATGGTGTTTGGGACCATCAGTTATGTGTATTAATCCATATTATGGAAAGCGTCACTCAGATAAGTAGAGAAACAAGCCATTACGTCAATAAATGAAGTTCAATAAAACCAAGAAAGTTTCTTTAAGTTTCTTTACATGCAGAGGTGAAAAGTATTAAACCCTGAGATGAAACTGACCCTTGTGAGGACCCTTAAAGGAAAGGAAGACCAAGAGCTTTCTCTGCTGCAGAAAAATAAGCTCATTAAAAGTAACCTGTCTCAGAAGGCAACAATTAATAGCACCTCAGATTAGAATCCACATCAGTGCTTTGTAGAGTTCAAGTCTCATCTCAATATCAACTGCTGGATGAGAATGATGGAATAAAGGGATTGGCATGGCTGCGAGTTGGTCCTACGCAGAGCCTACGCATATCTTTGAAGACCATCGTCTCCATGTTTACTGTCACTAGGGAACAGTGTCAGAAACACCGGTGCTGGTGCTTTAGATTAGCTCCTGCTGCAGAGAGGGCCAAAGTCATAAAAGACAAAGATCTGCTTGATAGTGAAGTGAAGCCATGCATTAAAAACAATGAAAACTTGTCCACTGCAGCCACTGTCTTCCCTTTTATGCTGTTTTATGAATCTGATTTTCTTTAAACTTCTCCCTCTTCACAGTGAGCTCAGCATTCAGCGTACACATAGTGTCTTCCCCACGTCTGCATGAGTTGCAAGTTCATCCTGTGTCGCCGAATACCTACGCAAATGGGCACAAATGCACTACCATGAATTCCACCTAAAACCTTCAAGGTGGTTTTAGGTGGAACCAGCAAGGAAAATATACTGAAGGAGACAAAAAAGAAGAAAACAACAGAAACAGAAGAGTAGTAACAGAGCTGGAACAGCAGTGGCTACGGGAGGAACTTCTGCAGGAAATTTACCAGTGATTCACCAATGGCTGAAATGACCCCAAGGTCTGCTATGTAGCAATTCTGGCTGGTTCTCAAAGGGCAGCTAGGCAGAACTGGCTTCATATAGCTAGCCCTGGCATCAGTGGAAAAGTGGTATTATTAAGCCACAGTAAAGGTGAAGGTATACACATAGGAGGAGCTGTGATCATTTGGGGGGGGGGGGGGGCTTTGCCTTTAACACTGTTGGAGTTTTATCCAGAATTCAAGGCAACAGCACTGAACCAGCATTTTGCACCAGTATCTGACCCACACTCAATAAAGATGTTATTTTTAAATGAACAATGACCCATAAGGGCTGTGGAGAGATAATGCGGCCTCCACAATCACCTCCATGTAAACCCAAGTGAGATAGTTTGAGTTAAGTTGGACTGCAGAGTAGAGGAAATGCAGCCAACAAGTGCTCAGCATGTGGCAACTCCTTCAAGACTTTTGGAAAAGCTCCGGATGTCAACCTCTTAAAGCTGGCAGAGAGACTGAAGAGTGTGTAAAGCTGTTATCAAAGCAGATGGAGGTTATTTTGTAACATTTAAAATCAAATTTATAATTTCTCCATAAATCCATATGTGTAATTTACAGATTAGATACCTTTAACATTAAATAAATAGAAAAAAAACAACAATAATGAGAATGTTTTTGCTGCTACACTGACCACATAGAAGTTCTAACATAATTATGTTATTCCTGTCAAACATGCTCAAAGGTAGAACAGAAAATCACTTTTTAGGTCCGAGAATAAATTCACAGGTGGGGAATAATCCAATTAAAACTCTTTAAAGATGTTCAGGTTTACCGAAGCAAGGACTGAAACCAAGTGGAAGATGGAAACACTTTGATGCACCTGTGAATATTCGACTTACAGTACCTCATATTTCACGCAGAGCACCAATCCATATATTACTGATACAGATTACTGTTTGATTTCTTATACTTAATTCCTGATTCATTTGGTCAGAATTGTCTGACATGTCAGAAAAAGGTGAAGCAGTCTGATCAGCGTTACTTAAACCACAGAGTTTACCTTTAAAGAGATTTTATATACGAGCAGATGCTCAGTAAAAAAGTAAAAATCCTCCCACTAGAGCTGCTAAAGTGAAACACTGTTTAGTATTTATGCTTTAAACTGTTTATAGCCTTTTGAGCCGTACATATTGCTATTATTTATAAGCATATGAGGTGGAAAACAAACATATATTATGCATATACTGGTCAGACTATTACTGCATGCTGTATACAGTTGTAAGGAGTGTGGCAGATGAGACTGATTCATACAGTCAGTTATGTTTCACTGCAGTCATGGCCGACTAACTGCAATCTGCACGTGTCATTAGCAGTTTAAATCAGATGTCATTTCTATGGATGTTTGCTTTTCATCTACACTGAAAAATACGTGTTGCCAGTGTGAGCCTAATGTCATAGAAAATCTCCAATTTTAACTTGTCATTTTGCACAAAATCACTCGGGAGGGAAAAAAAGAGACGGACCGGAGTGTAAATTCCTGCAGTGGCAGTTGCCAACAGAGTACAGAGTACAATGCTGCCACTTGACAAGTTTTGTTTTAAGCAACAGGACTCGCACAGATCTCACTTTTCTTGACAAGAAAAACAAAATGTCCTGCTGCAAAAACTGAAAGCTAAAAGCAACAAGTTCACTTTGGAAGCTTGTCAGACACTATTCTGGGAAATGAAAAGTAGGAGAAGTAGAAAAGGCAAGTCAAGGAAGAATGAAACTTTTTTTTCCTCTCCAAACTTTGGCTTCTAAAGTGTGCTGGCCAGTTCCTGAATCAGCCGGGTTAATGAGTCGAATCTTCCTTCTGAATCGTGACGGAACCAGGGCACCGACTTCACTCCAGTCTGTGATTTAAGTAAATAATAAGTTAAATATGTGGCTGATTTTATGCACATGCTATTGTCATTATTAGTAGTAGTAGTAGTAGCAGTAGTAGTAGTAGTAGATTAACCTGAATCCATAAAATGTACCGAGTTTACCACCACTATTCTATAGTGATATGAAGGTCAGTATACACAGAAATATAAATATCTCAAAGGTAAATACAGCCTAACACTGGTGGATCGACAATAAGCGTTGATTATTGTGCTTATCAGAACCGCAGCACGTATCTTACCATCGCCTCCTGTCAATTGCACTGTAAAACCACAGGAAACGATAAGTTTGTTACAGCGTGAAGTGGAGGAGCTGACTGATAGCAGGCGTTATCCGTCCTTTGCATGTGCTCAAATTTGCCGAGTGAATATCTAACAGAAAAATGAACCAGACCCAGAATGGCAGCACATCAGATTTCTGCCTCGCATGCACCAAACCAGTGCTCTTTCCATGGCAACCGTATCAGTGGCTGTTTGGCAGATGCCTGCAGAGTACCAACCAAATGACAAATCAACAACGTTGATTCCATCACACTTCCACTGAGAAGCCTTTCATTCCTGTCCTTGTGTGTGTGTGTGTTTTCTGTGTGTCCGTCCACCAAGATATGCCTACTGTGAATCAAGATAGAGCCAAGCAACTAAAACCAGAATGCTAAGTGGGCCTGTGGGATGGGAAAAAAAATAGAGTGTGGGTTTTATTTCAGTTTTGACAGGAAGGACACAGTCTGGATCACACAGACTAAAAGCATCTGGGTCCCTCCAGCATGATTGGAGCAAAAGATACATCAATACTGTACTTGTAGTGGTGAAAGAAGAATGCTTATAATTAATTTATTATAATTAATGCAAGAGTGTAAAACTTACTTTGGATTAGTGGGTTGGCTATTTTGATAAGCATTATCTGAGTTTTTTTTTTAAGCAAAAACGCCAACATTTAATGGTTCCAGCTTTTTAAATGCAATAATTTTGAGCATTTTAAAAAGTGTGATAATAAAAGTTCTGTGACAGTTCTGTTGCGGTCAAGAGAACTAAGCATGAAGACAAGCTGTAGGTGATAACACCTATAATGGGAATACCCCGCCCCCCCCTTCCCCCACCCTCAAAGTAGCTGTTGGGAGTAGCTCAGGAGATGGAGGTGTTCTCGTCACTACTTGGATTGCCGTCCTCGGATCCCTCATATCCAATTTCCCCTTCAAAGTTGTCTCCTCGAGGAGCACTACACCACTTTCAGTACAGCTGCCAGTTTTAGAATATTCTGGAATATTGTGCATCACCGAATGTGATCCTCGGAGTCAAAACTGAGACTCTTCAGCTTCAGTTTCATTCTGGGGAAGAGGATGGTGTTGCAGGGTGTTGGCATCTGGCAAACAGGGTGGTGGATTAACAAACACTGTGTTGGTGAGACCAGAAGACACTAGCAAGACCTAACAGGTCAGCCCGTTTCCATTGAAGGTTCTCACTCAGATGACAGAGTGCTTCAGTTGGGGAAGTGTCTGACTAGTCAACTAGGCTTTTAATCACTGCTGCCTTTGCTAATCAGCGCCAGGACTACTATTGGTTAAATGTGTTTTTTCTTATTTTATTAATGTTCAACGGTAGTGACGGGTTCAAAGAGGTTACCCAACCAGCGTTCACTAATCCAGGATGCAGCCTTCACAAATGGCTGTGCCCCTCTCACTCTCTTTGTGAATGAAAGGTATAAAAGAGCAAAGTGAAAAGTAAAAAGGTGCCAGCTGTGCTAACCAGCGCTGTTCTGCAGTACTTTGAGGTAAAAACACAAGCGACTGTATGGTGGCTTTGTTTTGAATAAACTGGAATATAATCAAGCAATCGAAGATTCTGCACCGGTGTGTGGATGCCAGCATGAAAGAAACCAAAGCTATTCCTGTTAGAACTTCCAAGGTTAGCCAAACTCTGCAAACTAATCTGATGTTGGCAACATTGTACAAGGTGCAAAGTGCCACACATTTCACATGATTTGATTAAAGAGCTATTCGAGTTAGTCAGTTTCATATAGCTAAAATACACATGCAGCGTTTGCTCAATGTTTAACTTCATCCATTCAGTTTTGAATGTTTTATCAGTGATTTCAGTCTTTTAGACTTGTCAACAAAGTCCAATTTTTTCTCTCATTTAAACAACAAGCAAATTAGTCACCTGGAACATCCCTAGTAGAACCCCATGCTAACCATCTTAACCTGAATTTGAATGCACAGCAGGTGAAAATTTAAGGTTCAGCTTCTGACCCGAACGTTGCCAAAAAAACCAAACCTGTTGTTTGGTCTCTGGGTCTGTAGCTGGAGCTCTTAAAACCAGTTGTGATCCTTGACTTGAAAGTCGGGTCAGTTTGAGAAAAAAGTTTGTGTTTGAGGTTTGTGGTGAAATCACAGGTATTACTACTTTAAGATGTTTCATAGACAAAACTGATTACGATCAAGAAAATAATTTCTAAGTAACGTGTTTTTGTGTTAAATATTCACTTTAAGTGTCTCCAGAGGAGGCGTGAGAGCAACAGTAGAAAGTGTTATGATTGTTTAAAAAGCAATTCAACTGAAATAAACCGGTCTTTTATTACAGGCTTCTCTACGTACACAGCAGACGGTGACGGTAGCGGGTTTCGCTAGTTGCTGCGCTAACATACCTGCTAACGTTTCTTTGTTCTGCGTGACTTTTTTCCCAGCTCGTCCACGCCCCACCTGCCATGACCCTTCGCCCCACCAGTGGGGCGTGCCCCACAGTTTGAGAAACACCGGCCTAGTTGATCAAAGACGTAACTGCTACAAAAAAAAAGTCATAGTTTAAGTTGACACAATGAGAACTGCAACAAACAGAAATATGTGAAATAACAGAATTTTCTGACATTTGAAGACCAAACGATGGGCTATTTGTAAAAAGAAAATAACCATTTGCTAAAGTGTCAGTGCTAAAATGTATTAAATCCAGGTAATTGTGTTGATTTTGTGGAAAGCTGAATCGTCATAATACTGCAGGTCTTCACAGTTTCTGACGTTAAAAAGAAGAAAAAAGAACCAGTTCCTGGGTAAACATCTCAGATTTTGTTGCAGTGTCAGTGTCAACTCGCCCGAAATCGACCACTCAGCTCAAACTTCCTGCAACTTTCAGCCTCTCCTATGGCTGACAATCACAGCAGCAGCTCATTAGCAGAGAAGCTGCCGATGTGAAACGAGATCCAGACCAGGCTGATGACTGGTAGGTGGGAAAAGCGCTGAGAATTGTTAAAACAACAGCTGATGAGATTTAAACTGAAAAGGGGAGCATAGCAGATGCGTTTCACTTACTGCTCGTCAAATAATTACATCTCCAAGAGAGCGAAAGATTGTGGTTGTTTAAGTTACCCGCAAAACATGCCATACATGTGCTCGTCGGCGTTCACCACAGCTGCATCTCGGGATTACATGTTTTAAAAGCTTAAGTCAATCTTATGGGCTTGTAAAACTCATTAAAATGCACATTTTTTCTGATTTATTGCCTAACCTGCTAACATGTTTAGATAGATTACACACACACACGCACACACACACACACCTAAAATCAGATCTGAATAAGAAAGATGAGCAACTGCTTCACTGTCAGACGTATTGAAAATTATTCATCCCACCCGGGATCAATGAAAGGCTTATCTACAGCGATGTCACATGTGTTCAGTAAAATCAATAATCATCCCCTCCTCCCTGCGATCACAAGGCAGTGAGAACCACCCCATTTTACAACGCTGGGCACTTCATTTATCAAGCACACGATAAATCTTCACACGAGACCAGGCCAGATCTCTCATCTCACTCAAGTTCAAGTACATTACGGAGTGTAGCACACATACTAAATATACAGCTTTTGGGCAAATCATGAAAGGAGGCCCATAAGAAAATGAATGATGGTGTCTCATCGTAGATTGATGGTGAGAATTTGCACCGAGACAAAGACGTAAACATGAAAACTGTGAAATGAAACTGACACGTGTATTTATAGTTTCACATATGCATTATAAATACAAATATTTTATCATTCGTGGGAAGGTTACTTTTGAAATGCAACTGGTGCCAAGAGGATAATGCTGGAGAGGGGATCCGAATGCAGAAAGAAGAAACACAGACAGGAACAATTAAACACACAGCGAGGGCAGCGAAGACAATCACAAACACGGGAAGCAAGACAGAAACGATCAGAATCAGGAGGGAAAGGAAAAGAAAGAAATTGTTTCAGTAGGTCCAAACTTTCCCAGATAAAAACACTTTCAAGCTTCTTTCACTCTGACATACCCACATAAACACTCTCTATACACATCCTCATAGATTTTAAAACATTCACTTTAATTACAGCCACAGAAACACAACTCGAGTGTGTGACATTACTGGAAGAAAGGAACAAGTCATTTGGGCGAAAACTCCGAGCGGTGCACTATCTTGTTCGGGTTCATGCTGTCAGAAGGTCATATCTGGAGACCCACAGCACACTGTGCTTTATATTCATTATCCGCCGCGGTGAAGCCGAGGCTGAGACACGCTTGTCCTATTTTGTAGTCTTTATTTTGCAGGTGTGACATTTGGTGTAGATTAATAATATGCTTCAGGTTTACCTGGCAGTCCTTTCGCATATATATTGTCCATCCGCTGCTATCAGTGTGGAACCATGTGTCATGTTTTGGCATGTTTCTATTTCTATTATAGTCTTGTGCACTGCCTGTTCATTGCTGTCTGACTCCAATCTGTTTTCTTCAGTATAGTTTATAATTTTGCATACTAGATGAGCGGAAAGCATCCCTAATATAACGACTCAAGTAAATGATCAGCTGTGACAAAAAGTGACTGTTTTCCAGCGATAAATGAGCCACTTGCACGTTTGATACAGTGACTGAGGTGAGTAGTGTTCACCGAATGATCGTTTATAGAATTTTGTGAGCAGCGTTTCCAAAAACTTTAATTGTAACATAAACATTTAATTAGTCAGATGCTATTGATATTTCCAGATTGTTAAAGCTTGATGATAATTACCGTTTCTTTTTAACACCGGTGATCTTATGTTCATTGGATGAAATTCCCTCGTGGGACTGAAACTTAATTTTCTGCCTTTTCCTCTGGGAACGTTTAATTCTTCTTTTCAATGGGACGCATAAACACGAAAGCCCCGAAGTCCCGCCGTAGCACTGCTCCTAGCAGCTGACTCATAACAATTGCTAATTTAGAATTAAAGAAAAGTTAATTATTTTCTCTGTTGAAGGTCTTTATCTCCCGGAGATTCTGTTTTTGTGGGGTGGCGCTGACGGCGACGGCACGCAACTCTCTGCAGTGTTTTCTGCAAAAATTCTTTAGAGCTGTGGACATTTGCACTCATCTAACAGCCAAATGCTGCCATGGCAACAGTGAGGGTTCAAATCCCACCTCTTCCTCTCCTCCTCCTCCAATCTTCACCCCTCTTTCTCTCCTCTCGATCCAATCTTCTCTCCCAGTGAAACCATTAAATTATCAATCCACAACCCCCTCAGGGTTCATATCGCTGGCTCATCTCTCTCTCTGTCTCTCTTTCCCTCGCTCTCTGTCAATATTTACTGAGTTTCTCATAGACTCTCTCAGGTAATAGTGTCTTATTCCCAAAGCCCTGCACGGTGCAAACATCCACACACACACACACACACACACACACACACACACACATGCAGGTAGTGTGAAATGGCCATTCCATCTAAATGAGTGCTATTCAACTAACTGTCCCCTCTGACTGCTACAACTGCCTGCCTCTGCATGCGTGCACCTTCAATCTTCACCCATGTACATGCACTCATTCAGGAAGACACGTGTGTTCCTCCGTGTGTGTGTGTGTACGTGTGTGTGTGTTTGCACCGAAGTGAGCACTTCTCTGTGTGTGTGCTATACTGATAGCTCGCTGTCCCTTCAGGTAATCTCATGGTTGAGGAGAGAGATCGAAAGGAGGAAAAGAAATATTCAGTGAGAGAGAAATAAAGAGAGACAGAGACATCCCTGCTGCAATAACAGAAGGACCAAAAAAAAAAAAAGACAATAAATATGTTTATGTTTATAGATGTATGCATGTGCAGGTGGCAGACGGATGTATTCTCAGTAATATTCACCTTCCTCTCTGCTTTCAGTTCCTTCTTTCACAACTCTGGTTTACTGCCTTTGCTTTTTTTACTTGTTGTTGGTTAAGTTTACATGAATAATATGAAAGCTTAAATGAACACCTTATTAACACCCATGTGATCGTCCCCAGCCATCGATGTTTTCGTGATCTGAACACAAGCGGACAGATGAGCCACACTTTCTGTTATCAGGCCACTCCGACGTGTCCGGCTGACCACTTGTTCCATCACTGTCTCCAGCAGAAAATACATATATTGTACCTTTAGGAATACAACAGATGCAAAAGGTGTCATATCTCTCACATCTGCACCTTCAACCAACTTAAAATTATGCATGCATCCCGTCTGACTGTGAGGAAACTGGATCACCCTGAGAAAACCAACAAAGCAGAGAGAGAGAGAGATGCTTCTTGCTGTGAGGCTGTGATAGTGCTAACCTCTCCACCGCCGTGCACCACCACACCGCTGATATTAAAGAATGAAACTTATGAGCATATATTTGCCTTAAACAAACAAGGAAATAGCAAAAAAAAACAAAATAAATCTAACAATAAATTTATATTTCTTTTTGTATTTGCCTGAACAAAGACCGTCTCTTGATATTGCACTTTAAATTTTAGAAGACATAAACATCGGGACAGAAAAGGACTTTTACTGTAGCCCCGTTCCTGAAACTAGTTATTGCGTTACTCTGTCACCAGATAAATACCACATGTCAGAGGGGCTGCCAATTAAAATGGTTTATTCCAATGATGAAGACCTGCAGGACAATGCTATCTGCAGGCACCACATACTGACTGATGTACCGCATCAATCAGTATGTTTAGACTACACAGCAAGAGATGCGAGGTCAAAAAGCCTCTTCTGTCCCTACAGGTACAAATGAACCCCCTACAGCTGATTATTCAACTGTAACTGTAAGTATCTTTTCAAGGGCCAGATGTCAATGTTTGATATCTGGAGACCGTCTGTGTTTGGCCGAATAAAAAAAGACATTTAGGGAAAAAAAGGTAGCAACACCAAGAACACTGTCAGTATGTCCAGTTCAGTGATACCCCGAACAGATGGTATTTGCACCATCTGCACCTACTTCCTTAATAATGCATAACTGCCTCAAGTGGACATTTAGGGATTTGCAGATTTTGGCACCTCAGCGAACGTTGTGTTCAGTTTTTTCCCCCCCACAGTTTGCCCCTCATTGCTTAACACGCAAACATCAAAAGTGAGTTCCTGTCTGTTCCTCATCGTCTAAAATATCACTGCATGCAAAGAAAAAGCGTACGATGCTGGCAAATGTGATTTCCAGAGTCGCCGTTTTTCACGCAGCATCACATTTAAAACACAGCATCTGACTTAATGTGTTCACGTATAGGTGGCTGAAAAGTGTGCGTTATGGCAGAGGTTGTTATAGCACCTCTGCAAGTGAAATAGCAGAAAAAATGTTAATTACTCCCACGTATCGACATGCCGCGTTTACGAACATGTAAACAAAAAACAAACCTGCAGATTGTTGCAGAAAGTGTGCACGCTCAAATGTATGAGACTGAGACACAGCAGTCACGTATACAGACAGAAGTGGTGGATGGAAGCTCGTGAAAATTATATCTCAAGATGTTAAATATTTAAATCCCCCAATAGTTTCACAGCTGGCGCCAGCAGATAGTGAAATCAAACATGCAATATGGCGTGGGCTCACCGACACACACGCACGCGCGCACACATTCTCAGAAATAAACTGTAGATTCATCTATACACGTAATACTTTATACACAAGGAGAAATTACAGAATGTTTGCATCAGCAGATGCTAATAAATATTTATGACGATTAGAAAAACATGGTGACCTATAGAAAGAAAGAGCAGTCGGCACAGAGGGAAATGAGCAGCTGCTGAGAACTTATGATGACAAACCAACACTTAGAAGAGTTTATTAAGCAGATTTATGAGAACTGGAAAAAAAAACCACACCTAAACAGACTGTTAGATATCATTAAGTTCTCTCTCTTTCTTTCTTCTGTTTAGTTTTTATTCACTTTTCTATCAAGCTGTATTAATGTGAGTCACTGGTGCCTGAGTAAAACACTATACAGGCCAGTAGCAAATGACAGCAGACAGTTTGATGGGCAGCAAGTCAGCCACACTGAACATCATCCCGTCTGTATCTCTATTAAAACGTGGCAGATGACAATTAATGTTCAACTGTCAAAAATGACAGGGCGAAGGTATTTTTTAGACCACAGGGAGGATGACAAAACTCTCCTGCCGGCTGCATGATGAGCTGTGTGATGGCCTCACTGAGAGAGGTCCAAGTTAATTACATAAGAAATTCTTAAATCTCTTTGATGTGGTGTTGTGACATGGCTGAAGGTTTTTCGGTTGCAGCGGGGGCAGCGGGAAGCTGTGAGTCTGCAGCAGCAGCAGCAGCGTGACCAGTCAAATCCGCATTAATTAAATGAGCTGCTGCTCGGCTGCCGCCTGCCCTGCCAGCAACAAAACAGCTGATGAGCAGAACCTGATCATGGATCAATGCTCAGGCCTCTCTGTAAGTGACGCAGGAGCAGGACCGAGACTCTGGATTTAAGCCGTGACTGACTTAATTCCAGTTACACGACTGATCAGTTTGACAGCCCTGCAATGACAAGGGAGTCAAGGGCAAGACCAAATACACCCACTACTGTCTCAGATTAAAGAGCAACTCCACCATATCTTCTATGGAGAAAAAGCTTTGCTGTACTGACCTCTGTAGACTGAACAGTAGAACGCTGCAGGAACCTTCCCTTGGGAACAGGAACCTTTCGAGGAAACTCGGTTTTTCTACCAGCATTCGAACCAAACCCCTCCTAAACCCTCTCCCCTCACCTTTTTTCACCCAGTTTGCATGGATGTTTTGCCACATTAAAGGTATGTTTCGCAATCAGTCTCTACAAAATTCAACTAAAACTTTCACCACCAGGCACAGAACTTCACCAGTGGATGTGCTGCTATTCTTTTAACTTATATTTCTTTTTAGCCTCTTGCATTTTCCCATAAGGCTTTATCTTTTGCCAGGCTGCCATGTGAATAGGAATTTGCTCTTAACGACTTGTCTGGTTGAATAAAGGTTACATTTGTAACATAACGTAGCCTATGAATATTCTGGACATAAAGTGATAGGAGTTCTTCACATTCTGTTGACTTGTATCTTTAGGCCTCAGTCACACCAGAGTAAAAATAGGATGGCAACCTCAATGCAATGCAATGTCTTGGACAGATTGCAAGTAGCTGCAGCAAACAACTGGTCGCCCAAAGCATGCAGCACCCTTAACCTCTGGGCGCCCACGTTTGGTTGCAAGATGAATGCACAGGTCTCCCGGTGGGAGGCAACCCATTTCTGTCTGATGCTGACTGCAAACGCTCTCGAACAGACTGGCAAAGGTTTGCGATTAATCGCCATCTAATTATATAAATGCAGCCAGACTGACAAGAAGTTATAATTAGTTGGAGTCGGCCTGTGCGACTCGTCTACGCCATCAAATAATGAAAGACACAAGCATGAGTTACTAATGTTTGTGGGAGGCAATTTACTGAAAATTGCGTCAAATTTAACATATCAGGAGCAAAGTAGCACGTCTTGTTTTGCAACCAATGTGCGTGTGACAGTTGCTGCTAGGACATTTTTTCATTTGGAATGAGAAAGGGAAATGTTATCAGGACGAGCGCGTAATTAACACGGCTGAATAGCTCAAAGCTGTGAGCGCAGCCAAAACTTTGGCTCTGTCCTGTCGCTTTCTACTCCGTCTTCACTCTGAGTGTTTAGAGCCGAGCCCCACATATTCCTGCTGTGCAAAAATATTGGGATTTTATCGAAACAGAGCGGAACTGACCTGAACTCGACAGAATATCGGAAATAGGGAGGAGGAGAATCCTGATGCAAGATTCATACGAGGATCCATCCTGTTTTCCTTTTCACAGTGAGCAGAGCGGGTTCCAGCGTTTCAAGCTTTTACTCACATTTCTACACAGAGATCGATACGCAATCAAAACATCTCTGCATGTCTTTTCTCAGCAGTGCGTATACAGAGAGCAGCATTCATGCTTCTTTCTTTTACTTCCTTCGATAGGCGCTATTGCGTAAGTCTGTCAAAATGCAGCTATTAAAAGGACTGTGTTAGTGTATTACATTGATGTCTGAATGATTCAATATGTTAGGATTAGGGTTAGTTAAATTAATATGCACATATCCACCTTGGCCTTTGTGTGGAGTTTGCATGCTCTCTCTGTGTTTGCGTGGGCTTTCTCCGGGTTCTCCAGTGTCCTCACCCAGTCCAAAGACAAGCAGTTAGTGGAGTTAGGTTAACTGGTGATTCTAAATTGCCCATAGGTGTGAATGTGAATGGCTGTCTGTCTCTCTGTGTTAGCCCTGCGACAGGGACAGATGCTGGACAGACCTGACGCACGTAAAAGAATAGTGTGGGCACACTGGGAACGTCTGGCAGAGACCCCAGTCCCCAAGATCTTCAACTCCCACCTGCAGAACTTCGAGAGCATTCTGAGGGAGGCTGAGGATATTGAGTCCAAATAGAACGTGTCCACACCTCCATTACTGAGGCCGCCAAATGGTGCCTGTGGCAGCAAGGTGGTTGGTGCCTGTTGTGGTGGTATTCCCTGAACCAGATGGTGGACACCGGAGGTGAAGGAGTCCCACTGGGCTTGGTTAGCCTGTGGGACTTCGGAGGCAGCTGACAGGTACCAGCAGGCAAAGCTTAACATGGCTTGAACGGTGGCTGAAGCAAAAACATGGGTGTGGGGGGAATTTGGTGAGGCAATAGAAAAAGATTTTCAGACTGCCTTGAAGTGATTCTGGCAAATCGTCAGGTGACTCAGGAGGGGTGAGGTCATTGAGGTAGTTAAACATCTCCTCGGTGAGAGGGTGGGTAAGATTTGCCCTGAGTTCCCGAAGGCTCTAGATGTTGTAGAGCTGTCTTGGTTGACATGCCTCTGCAACATCATGTGGAAATCTGGGACAGTGCCTCTGGATTGGCAGACTGGGGTAGTGGTTCCCATTTTCAAGAAGGGGGACTGGAGGATGTGCTCCACCTATAAGGAGATTACATTCCTCAGCCTCCCCAGTAAGGTCTAAGCATGGGTGCTGGAAAGACGAACTCGTCCATTAGTCAAACCTCAAATTCAGGGGGAACAATGCAGTTTTCGTCCTGTAATGGAATGCTGAACCAGCTTTTTATCCTCTCAAGGATGTTCAGGTGTGCACGGGAGTTTGCCCATCCAGTCTACATGTGCTTTGTGAACTTGGAGGATGCATTTGACCGCATTCCTCTGGGTATCTTGTAGGGGGTGCTAAGGGAATATGGGGTGTCTGGCCCATTGTTATGGGCCATTCAATCCCTGTGCCACTGCAGCAAGAGCTTGGTCTGTATTGCCATGAATAAATCTGACTTATTTCTGGTGGGTGTTGGACTCCACCAGGACTGCCCTTTGTCACAGATTCTGTTCATAATGATGTGGTCCTGTTGGCTTCATCAGGTGGTGGCCTCCAGCTTGAACTAGAACTGAGCGTGAATTGGAAGGTGAGAATTAGCACCTCCAAGTTTGAGGTCATGGTTCTCAGCTGGAAAAGGGTGGAGTGCCCACACTGGGTCAGGAACAAGTTGCTGTCCCAAGTGCAGAAGTTTAAGTATCTCAGGGCCTTGTTCACGAGGGGGAAGAGGGGAGCAGGAGATTGACAGGCAGATTGGGGCCATGGCTGCAGTAATGTGGATGTACTGTACTGTACTGGTCCATTGTAGTGAAGGGAGAGCTGAGGTTTAAAGAAAAGCTGTCGATTTACCAGTTGATCTACGCCCCTACCCTCACCTATGGTCATAAGCTTTGGGTAGTGACTGAAAGAACAAGACCCCCGGGACAAGCGGCAAAAATTAGCTTTCTCCCAAGGGTGGCTGGCTTCTCCCTTAAAGATAGGGTGAAGAGTGCAGTCATCCAAGAGGGGCTCAGAGTAGAGCCACTATTCTTCAATCAGAGGGATCTAGTTGTTGATTCGGGCATCTGACTAGGATGTCTCCTGGGCACCTCCCTCGGTGAGGTATTCTGGGTGTCTCCTACTGGGAGGTGGGCCCAGACACACTGGAGAGATTGTATCTCTCGGCTGGCCTGGTAACACCTCGGTGCCCTCCCGAGTAAGCTAGAGCAGGTGGCTGGGGAAAGGAAGGTCTGGGGTTCTCTGTTGCTGCCCCTGAAACCCGGCCCTGAATAAGCGGAAGAGAATGGATGGATGGATGAAGTGGAAGCATTTTGGACCTTTTAAAAGCCTGAATGAAACTGAATAAGTGATGAACATGATCATAATACATTCAAATGATAGTGGCAAAACTCACCAAAGATACTGATTACACATTTCTCTTTCCATCTGAGAATAGTAGGACATCTCAGACTAAGGGTGATATGAGACAGAGTTACACCTGTTACGCAGTGGGAGGGTGTATGGTGTAAGCTCTGTTTCCCCCTACTAAGGCCAGACCCTTGCCTGAGTTTAAACAAGTATAACAACACCAAAAAAAATCTTCTCTTGATCATAGTGCTTCTGGAAGCTATGCTGATTGGCTATTTTTTTTTAAAAATGGTAGTCTATGATGACAGAGAACAGCAAAGTGCTGCTCTCTGTAATCACAAATGTAAAACTGGCCACATAGGTAGATGACAAACAGCAAGACAGCAACCATCTCTGTACCCTCTGTTGTTATTAGCTGCGTATTAGGACTGTGAAACACTCCCAGAAACTTTTTCAAGAAATGTTCACAATCATTGAGTCACAAAGTTTAGGAACATGAGTCTGCTGATGCAGGGATGGCTTCTTTGTCATTATAAATGGTTTCTGTTCTGTCCTTGGTTTTATCTTCATTTGTTCCTTTTCTCCGTGCCTTCTGTGTTTGCTCTCTGTGTTACCATTTCTTTGAACTAATTCTCTGTTCCGCTTTCAGTTTCTTGCTTTACTTTCAGGTTAGTGCCTCATGTGGCTTTCTATGTTTATACTTTCCTTCTTTCCCCCCTTTTCTCCTTTTCCTGCTTTTACTATTGTCCTGATTGATTTCACCTATATCTTATTATTTCCCCGGTATGTGCATTTAGCGTTGGGCCTCCGGAGTTTGAATTCTTTGTACTCTGTCTTCGTGTTTGTTTTTTTGTTCACTGTTATTGTTTATTTTGTTTTTTGTTTTGTTTTGTTTTCCATCTTCAGGTTGAGCTCCTGTGGCTTCTGCAGTTGGGTCCACACTTGACTATAGCCTCGAAGCATGACAGACAGCTGTTTTGACATGTGGGAACATCCAGGTTACATCTCAGTCGTCTCTCTTTTTTCCTCTCTATTTGTGTCAGAGCTGCAGGTCTGTTTGATGGGTTGTAATCACACACAGGAAGCCACAGTGGACAGGAAGAATCATGCTCTTCATGCTCTGCAGTCTACACACAAACTCTGGCACCACCTTTTTGCAGTGCCGTGCAGAGGCGTGGGACTGTTTATGGTGCGTTAGAATGTAAAAATCAGTAAATGTTTATTTCCCTTTCTTCATTCACCTTCTAGCTTGCTGGATCACTGCTCCTCACACACTCACTCTCATGAGGGCCCCGTTTTGACAGTTGTATTTGCAAAGAATAACAGGTAAGTTCTGCATTATATATTAAGCAAATTGATTTTTAACAGCTATTGCAGTGATAATGTCAGAGAAACTGAATTCAATGCTGCAAAAAGCTTGTCTGGACAAATTCCAACTCCGTTATAGCGGAGAGAAGCTAGTTACAGTTACCTTCCTGCAGTCTTGTGAGACAGTGGTCCAACTGTGGGATGAGAACGTTTCTCAAGAGTGCTGTGAAAAAGGTATTTGCCCCATCCTGATTTTGTCTTTTGTTTTTTGTTTGTTTTTTTTGGCTTCTTTTTTTTTTTTTTTGCATATTTGTCACACCTACATGTTTCAGATCATCAAGCAAATCTGAGTAAATACAAAATGCAGTGTTTAATTATTAATTTATTAAGAGAATAAAGTTATCCAATCCTAACTGGCCCTATGCGAAAAAGCAATTGCTCCCACCCCACCCCTGTTATATCACGAATTGTGATTAACCACATTTTTTAGAAAGCTGAGTTCAATTTCACTAGCCACATCCAGACCCGATTACTACCAGACCTGTTGAATCAATAAGTTACTTAAATAGAACCTGCCTGACAAAGTGAAGCAGGCTAAAAGGGCTCAAAAGGCAACACATCATTCCACAATCTAAAGAAACAGATGAGAAACAAAGCAATTGACATCTATCAGTCTGGAAAGAGTTACAAATCCATTTCTAAGGCTTTGGTGCTCCAGCAAACCATGGTGAGAGCTGTTATCCACAAATGGATAAAACCTCAACCCTTTCCAGAATTATTCTGAGAGCTAAAAGGCCTCACTTACCTCAGTTATGGTCTGTGTTCATGATTCAACAGTAAGAGAGAGATTGGGCAAAAAATTGCATCCATTGGAGAGTTCCAAGGAGAACTGACCAAAAAGGACACAAAGGCTCGGCTCACAGTTGCCAAAAACATCTTGAAGATCCCCAAGACTTTTGGGGACATATTCAGTGGACTGACAAGATAAAAGACAAAAGTTGAGCATTTTGGACGGTTTGTGTCCTGATACATCTGGTATAAAATTAACATTTCATTAAAAGAACATCATAGCAACAGTCAAACATCATAGTGGTAGCGTGATGGCCTGGGGCTTCTTTGCTGCTTCAGGACCTGGACCACTAGCTTTCCCCTGTCCTCCAGGTGCTGATCCCCTCTCTGATCCCCTCTGGTTCTCCTCTCTCCCCCTATCTGTGTGAGTATGTGCATGGGTGGACCTAACCACTGTCTTTCAGGAGTGGGCGTGGTCCAGGAAGGTCTCACTAGGCACACCTGTCTCCCTTCATGCAATCAAATCAGTGGCAAATACTTAAACCTGGCCTTGTTCAGTTTGTTTGGTTGCTTCCGTGGAATTCAAGATAACTATTAACCTGTTCATCTCTCTGTCTCCTTTGTGAATCCAGTTTGGAGCACCTGCTGGAAGACCGTCAGCCTGCCCCTTTCTCACCCACATGCATGAACAGAAATTGGACTTGTGTGGAGGTTTGGAGACCCTGAGTGGAGCCTAGGAAAAAGATTTAGAGTAGAAACAGGAGCACAGAAAAACCCACACTGTCCTGGCCAAGTACAAATCCCTCAAAGAAACGTACTAAAGACTCATTTGTGTATGATCTCCCTGCCTGATGAGAATTCTACAAGAAAATCTGCTTTGAGTTTTTGTGTTTCTTCTGCATCATCTCTGCCTGCCTTAGTTGATTATTGTGGCAAAATATTCCAGAGTTTATTCATTAAATCTTCTGGAATTTACAGTATCTCTTGTGTTTGAGTTCCTTTGGTGAGCTCTGACATCTGCTCGCCACCAAAAAATCCTGAAGGAGAATGTCCGGCCATTAGTTCATGCCCTGAAGCTTGAGCACAGTTATGCAGGAAGACAATTATGCAAAACACACCAGCAAATCCACCTCTGAATGACTCGAAAAGAAAAAAAAAGTAAAGGTTTTGGAGTGGTCTAGTCTAAATCTGGACTTAAATCTGATTGAGATGCTTATCAACCCCAGGGTGTCCCAACCTAGCAATGAGTGTGCTCACATGAAAAGGGTGGCACTGGCAGCATATAACCCATTAGAAACAAGTCTTCTTGCAGAAGATAAACAAGGAAAAATATGAAAAGGTTAAACACATAATATAGACTGAAACCAGCACAGCTACTGCAGAAAAATCAGTGGTATGAATGTAACAGAAAAAGCGCTGCGTGAACGTGTGTGCGCGCACTTTAAGCACTCTGCTCAGTAAGACTGCAAAAGACCTACTACATTAATAAAATCTATGCTATTTGAAGCCAGGAGGAAAAGTCGGCAAAAATGCTGCCACGTTAGTTAACAGAATCTCGGAGCTCTTTTGTAAAGACACTGGAGAATCTTATGGATTACAAATGTCATTCCATCAAATTAATATTTAGATGCGCGTGAAACAGTTTTAGTTTTTATTCTTTCAGCTGCAGCTTTGGTGCTGTATAGGGGTCTTATAGTAGCCTAAAGGTTAAATATGAAAACAGATTTCAAACATAGGCTTAGATTATGTCCACAAGTTTACCATTTTTTCATTGATGCTCATCTGGGTGAGACAGACTTTAGAAGCTATTAGAAAAAAAGACCTTTAGGCTCTTCTGTTATCTGTGCACAGAGGTCCAGGGGATCCTCTGGGAGTGGTGACCATGTTTCCTGGAGAACTGGTCAATGATTTTGTACCTGTGTATCTCTAATGGAACATAACCTGCCCCAAAGCAACGAAGCTCTGCAGCATATGTTACCATAGCGATATACCCCAGTAAGAAGTGAACAGCCTTCATAATACGGAAAACCCAGAGTTAATCCTGAAGATCCCTAAACATACCCAAATCCTGCTTCGTAATGCAGGCGTAAAAATGTCACCGGGTCTTTACTGGCTTCCGGGTTCCACACCAGTAACAAGAGGTGGTCCCATTAAAGCTACAATAAAGTACTTTATTTTCTGAAAGTGTAATGCATTCATGATTGGACTGGTTTCTGACAAACTGCATCATAATGTTTGCCTGCTCTTCTGTTGTAATCTATTATAAAGCAGCCCAACCATTTCTAACCAACACAGCCTATAATGGGAACCATTACAAACCGCTCTTAAAAGATGCCATGGAAAGCATTAGACCAGCAAACCCACTGCAAACCATTATGCAACAGATCCAAAGGGTGATGAAGGTTTTTAATGGCTTATAATGTTTCTGTAACCATGGAAATAACAGAGGTTCATCTAATGGTTTCTGATGTTTTCTCTGTCGGGGTAAGTACAATAAAAAGTTAATTACAGTGCTAAAAAAATAACTCCTGGAACATTAACGATTGACATTTAACAGTCTAAGAGATGCAGAGGTTGACTTTTTCATTTAATTTGCTACTGAGATGATGCTGGAAATACTGTACATGCTCCCACTCGCCCACATGGGAATGAAATAAAAGCTTTATGAAGACAGTCATGAGGCAGTTTGCCTGCTTTTTTAAGCTCTTACAGAACCAACAGTAGTTAAGAAATAGTTTTATATCACCTACAATTTGGGCACAAAAACTGGCGTTTTACTGTTTTATTATTTTATGTAAACTGGAAAAACAACCACTGCACTGCAGTAGAAAGGGCTGTGATTATTTCTTATTTTATTTTTTTTTATGAATAAATGAAAATCTGTGAAATCATGAGGTGTATACTGTAGGTGAAGGGATACCATTCAAAGCTGAAACATCTCATCTTAAGGTTAATGGTAGATGTCAGCTACAACCAGTTATTTACAATATCAGTATAATCTGTCAGTTAATGACGCCCAAGTCTGATGCATGGATTTGGTTGGCACACATCGGCAGTCCTGTTGTTGAAGTGTGAACTTTAAGCTGTTAACAACTTTTCCACTGCTTTCCAAACTAAAACAGATGGAACCAGCTTTTCCACTGAAATCATCTTTCATAAACAGCACAACAGCGATAACATGTCAGTAACTTTGCATTATTCAGATGACTGCTCAGGGAAGAACTATCAACCTATTGCTACCAAAAACCTACGGGAGGTTTTATTTTTTTCTAAAACTATTCTAATTAATCTAAAAAGCCCACTCTTCATCAGCACCATTTCTGCTGATTTGTTGCATATATAAATATTAAAGCCTAATATCCATACATGCATGCAGAGCGAATGCGCTCTTTTGCATGTGATAGTCATCCTGGTCAAGTATGCTGTTTGTATTGCATGTAATGTTCTAAAAAATGTTTTAATCTCAGTGCCTCTTTAAAATAAAAACATAAATTAAACATCAGATGCTTTATATTTGGACACAGGTCACACATTGCTGTGAGCTAGTTAGCAGGCCTGCATGAACATCTGCTACTGTGTGCTATATTAAGCTATAAAGTCCCCATCATTTCTGCCCACTGAATAAAGAACTGAAATAAATCCATTTGAACATGCTTTTATTAAACAAGGTCAAATATTTGCATGCCCTGTGTACATGACATTTCATATTCCTTGCATTTTTCAGCATCCTTTCCCAGTGCAAGTTTAAGCTCTGCAGCTTTGGAGGTCTTTAGTGATTCTTAAGGCAGTTACCGTCATCCAAATAATTTCTTTTGAACTCAGACGTAAACCAGACACACTTTCATTAAAACAAGGTTCTCTTCAGACACGAGATGAGGAAACCCAACCAGCGGTTGTGACAAAAATTTGGGACATCAACATATAATCAGAAATATATTTCCATAATTTCACCTATTGAAATCACAGCTTTCAGACTGTAAGACTTCATCTGATTTGATTTTTTTTTTCTCTCTAGAGGAAGTGGAAAAATTCTTACATACCCAAACTGAATTAAACTTTGACATAAATTTTGACATCAAACGGTGAGCATGAAGGTCCTTGCAGAAGTCCACTTGCCTGCCTGCTTTTTTGTGACGGTGCAGACTTGTTTGTGGAGAGTTTACATTAGAATGCACCAACTACACATGTCCCCCAGGCTGCAGGCTTCAAGCTGAATGACTACTCGGGCATCAGGTCTCCAGCTGTCCGTGTCCATGTCCGCAAGATAGTAGAAGCACAGACTTGGATCCAATTATATGTTTTTTTTTCTGCACACTTACTGCACATCCTGTAATTATTCAGCTTTGAAATAACATACTTTATTAACAAATTAAGCCGTTTCCCTCCTGGTAGAGCTTATTGTGATTTGATTTGATTTTTATTCATTCATTTATTTGGTTTTTTTTCTTTTGTGTGAAAATGAAGGAAGTCAAAAATATTTGTGCTAAACTGACAGATGGAAACATGCATGCTAACACCAACATATTTGAGTTCCAGTTTCAAAAACAAAGCCAGTGGGAGAGCAAGACTGTAAAAGCTTATCAAATGGGCTGTTTTGATGGGAGTTAGGTAAGGCAATGTTATTCTCTTTGACCCAATTTTTCTAAAAATGGGGATAACTAGCTTCATTAAATTATGTTAAATTATTTTATGTAAGCAGACGCCAGACTTTGGAATATTATACACTGCAGAAAATTTGTGGATTTTTCTCTGTAAGTTTAGTGTAATTGGGTTGTATATCTAAAATATCAATATTAATATGAATTTCATTTCTGTGTGTTAACGTCTGAGTTATGTTTCCAAAAGAGAGTGTGTATTTTGACCTCCACACCTCCCCTTCAGCTCTCCTGAGTCTCCCTGGGGAGGCTTTTTGCTTTGTCCTCTTGCATGTCTATTACAGACCACATCCTGTAATTTCCAGATGGTTAAAATGCCATCCGGAACAATGAGTTAAATTACAGAGGAGCACAGTGAATATTTCATCCTCCTCCCCATGTCCTGTAATGTTAATCCTTTTTGAATGGGGCTTCTGAGATAGTTCTGGTTCGTTCCTCCCATCAGGAGGTGAGTGAGGTGACTAACGCTCCAAACTAAAGTTGGGGTAGTCGCTTACATCACCCACATTCAGGGCGCAGGAGGTGGCGCCATGACACATTACAGCAATATCTAAACTACTGTAGAGAAATGTCTGACACACACTTGAATGGCATTAACTCACGCACACGTTCACACGCAGTATGAACACACAGCTCATCCCTGCCCCATACACACAGCTCGCGCGTCCAACCTGACAACCCGCGCACACAACTCATTCTCTATTCCAGTAGCTTGCCGTCTGGAACTTATCGATGGTCAGTCGATATTTCCTGATCGATTGACCCTATCACCATGGCAACCACCATTTAGCCCACTATCTCGGGGCATTCATTATAAAAGCCATTAAGCCCTGTGTGTGTATGTGTGAGAGTTATTGCTACCATTAGAGAAGAAAGTGGCTCCTGCTGTCTGTAAGCTATGCTTAGAGAATCCCAACACTGAATTCAGGAGCAGCTGCTACCCACTTAACACACAGATACATGTTTTATTGTTCACAGGAAAATTAAAGACGTCTTCTATCTAGGGACATATGTACTAGATTAAACAGGAGTAAGAAAATTCAGACTAGTCAGCTAATCTAAAAGTGAGAAAACACTCTGAAAACAGTCAAAACTGGCCTCAATCAAATCAAGAGGTTAAACAGTGGAGATTAATGTTACACTTTGAAATTCATTTAAATCATGTTCAGTAACCAAAGCATATTTTAACGGTCACTGCAAACACCATGTCATGTTGACTTGCAGAGTATATTCTAGGCAGTGAGTAGAGGTGGTCAGCACTGTTACCTTCCATTTTAGGCCTCAGTCACATGTCTAGAGACCAGACAGCGACCCCCCTGGCAACTTCTGGTCACTTGGGGGGAAAAGGATATTGGATCATGGAGCTGGTTTCACTAGCCAGGGATCAGACTGCCAATTCCTCCACCCACGACCGCCACCTGACTCACATAGCACTGAAGTCCCTATGTTCTCTTTTTCATAGGGGTTATCTGAATTGCTCTTTGTCTGGTCCCCCACCCAGGACAAGTTGGAGGCGGTGGCCAGGGAAAAATGTATATTGGTTCAATGAATTACCTTCAATTGGGGATCAGCCCACCAGGTCCTTGGACAATGAACACTACCTGACTCACACAGCTGGAAAAGGGTGAAGCAGCCACTCTGGGTCAGGGAAGAGTTCCTGCCCCAAGTGGAGGAGTTTAAGTATCTTGGGGTCTTGTTCACAAGTGAGGGGAGAGCAGGAGATGGGAATAGGAATGGGAGTGAAGCTATCAGTTTACTGGTCAGTCTACATCCCTACCCTCACCTATGGAGTTCTGGGTAGTGACCGAAAGGATATGACCGCAGAAACAAGCAGCAGAAGTGAGTTTCCTCTGAAGTGTGCCTAAAGGTCACTTACACATTGGGTGAGCAGTTGGGCCATTCGGGAGGCACTCCTTAACATCAAACAGAGCTAGCTGAGGTGGTTCGGGCATCTGACTAAGATGCCTCGTGGGTGATATATTCCTGGCATGTCCTACTGGAAAGAGGCTAGAGAGATTATATCTCTTGGCTGCCTTGGAAATGCCTTGGTTTGCCTCTGGATGAGCTGGAAGAGGTGGCCAGAGAGAGATTCTGGGATTTTTTTTCCCGGGGTCAGTATCCCTTTTTAGTAAGAGGGCAAGTCAGGCACCTGTTTGTTTGTTGTTTTTTGAATAAATGCCCACACCCTTGACTTTGTCCTTTATTTGGCTGTAGTTACTTTGTATCAAAAGACATCTCTTCCAAGCAAGCTGGAACTCAGAAACAAAGGAAGGATTCATTTAATTCTGGTGATGTTGCTTGTTGACATCAAGGATGTATTCAGAACTTCACAGATGATGCCACGTTGTTTTCAAATCAAGTCCCACTGAGTGAAGTTTCTCAGACTTCATCTGGCTTTTGCCTTTTTGGACCCACTGTACGGAAACACTAGCTTTTTTCCTGCCAAGCTGGTAGAGAACATGACATTAAAAATTTACTCCGGGGCAAGCCAGTGAACTTCTTGCCAATTTCCTGTAAGAAAAATAGTCCAATATTGACATGGCAGGTGCATCAGTACACAACCAGTGCACCTTGTGCATATCAGCATGTGGCCAGTGACTTCAGACAAAATTGCAGTATATGATGCCCTTGGATGAGAACAGGTTGCAGGGCCAGCTTCCACCACGCCATTTTAAAATTGGATTGTGGTTTGTGATTATTTTCTAATACTTTCCTTTATGCATGCAACAAGGAAATAACACAGAGATATGGCTTTTCTTTAAGCTTTACGAGCCAGAAATATTAAAAATATTGCAACATGGAATTTCAATGAGTCTTAAACTGTTTACGCTCTGTTCTGTAGTTGCCTTTCAGCTTTTGTATTGTTCAAAACATAAAGGGGGAAAAAAAAAAGAGTAAAACAGAACAAAACAGTGAGCAGAAAAAGCTTACTGTATGCTCCCAATGAGAAAGAAACACTGAGATGTCTTTACACATCAATTATTATGTCACTGAATCATTTTACTGTCTCTCTCTCGTGTGTCGGTTGTGGTTTAACCTGCAGTTTTTGTCAGAGTTTTCAGACTTGCAAAACAGGAAGTCTATTAGCATAATCAATACAACATTCTGACATTTTCGCTATATTTTGTGAGCGCACCGCTAATTGGCCTGCTAAACCCTTGTCAAATTCTGCCTGCCACTACAGATCAGTAGGTATCAAACCATGGAGAATACAGAATGACTCAACCTGACACACACTAAAAAAAGAATATTATTTTTCCCCCCCTTTTTTTTTTTTTTGTTGCCACACAGTGAAGCGCAGGCAGAGAAATTGAAGAAATGCTGCCTGCCCCGACTCCTTCCCCTTCATCATTTCTGCCATTTCCCCATTTTGTGTGTTCCTATTTGAGCCGGTCCATCATGTTTTTTTCCTGCCCTGCCAGCAGACGGGCCTGCAGATGTCACCAACAGTTGTTTGCTTTCTCTGTCATGCCTTTGTCCAGAGCAACATGCCCATAAAAAGCAGATTGCCATTAAATACACTCTTAATATTTATTGTCCACAGAGGATTATTCCTAATGATTTTGGTGACCTTCTGACCCCGTGCGAGAACAATTAAAATCTTGCATACTATACAAGATTTTGGCATGACGTTTATTCAAAATATCCATGTTGGCTAAAAAAAATGGCCTGATCCCTCTCCCACTAGCAACCAGTGCACTGTTGCTGACACATGACATAGTAAATATAGAACAACACAGTTACAGAACCGAATGGACAGCTCCATAGATCTGTGTGTCTGTGTGTGTAGTCAGAATGAGAGCAGCATTTGGATCGGTGCATCTCTATTAACCAGCAAGTCCAAATGGGACGTGGACCACATTCTCCTGGTTGATAAGCCTGTGAACCTCCACTGCCACCCCTTAACCACCTAATGTGGATGTTCTAGCCTTTTAAAAAGGAGTCCATCATCTCTGCGCTTCAAGGACTACTGCCAAAGGTCATCTTGTAACGGTCAGTCACGAGCAGCTTTAGACAGAACAGCAGTATTTGACGCACTAAGATGAGCTCGTGTTGGAAAAAACCACTGCGTGCATGTGTGTGTGTGTGTGTGTGCATGTGTGTGTGTGTGAGCTAGAGAGATAGAGATGGCATTTAGTCTCCACAGCAGATAAGGCCAAGTGAACAAGTTGGCAGAGACGGTACATTTGTGTGTGTGTGTGTGTGTGTGTGTGTGTGTGTGTGTGTGTGTGTGTGTGTGTGTGTGTGTGTGTGTGTG
>JAVDPK010002623.1:1005580-1022137 GCA_034780415.1 Cichlasoma orientale | reverse complement strand
ATGGCACAGGACAAGAACACAGGTCAAAACTAAACATAACTCAAAACGCTGGGTCCAGGGACCCAGGACCATGACACATTACCCAGGCCATATCAGTATAGATATAGATCCCCCCCCCCCCATTGAAATCTGATGTCTTTTCAAAGTGTTCCTTTCCTTTTTTTTGAGCAGTGTGTATTCTTGTCTTTCCCTTTGTAAAGATGTTGGTTTGCGCTCCCATGTTTTCCCAGTGTAACTCCGGCGCCTGGTTTGTATTTTTAGGATTGTCTTCCCTTTTGTACTTTGTCACGTGGACTTTGCATCAGTCGTAATAAAGGCTCCGTTTTTGTTATTTTCATCTATCTTGATGTCTCGCATTCAAATCCTCTCTCCTGATCCCTGCACATTCCTTTCCAGTAGTTTCTTCCCTCTTTAAAAGTACAATTTCAAACTCTTCTGCCAGGTGCACATTTATTAAGTTAATTCATGAAATATTTAAAGTTCATGAAAATCTACCTGATTAAAAGGACCATTTCCCCCCCCCCTTTTTAAAGTTCAATAAATCCAATATTTTTCTATATTCAGTGTGTAATCGTGTTAAATAATCATGCTCTCAGTCTTGATTAAAATAAATGAAGCTTATGCGCAAGTTCAATAAGGGAGATCTATATTCCCTCGCCTGAGTGAGCATTTCTGAGTGTTCAGGCTGCTAGTCTATTTTTTTTTTTTTACATCACTTCCGCTTTCCCATGCTGTCAGACCTAATTCTCCTCATCACTCTGGTCCAGAGAGCCAATCAGCCTCTCTGCTGTCGTTGTGTCTTTCAGACTCTCATTTGTGCGACCTGCACCCTCACCATCTCCAGGCCAGAGAAATCCATGTCCAAGGCTCCACCTGCTTCATCTCTGCCACCGTTAGACTTCGGGTAATCTGTCCTACTTCCTCCTATCGTTGGTAACCCCACTGTGCTATACAGCTTCAGAGCCTAATCCCCAAACAGCTTATTACTCAAACTTTGTACTGCAATAAATCATGTTCGGTTCCTTCAGATGGTCTCTCCTTCTCGAACTGATTATGATTTTTGGCAAACTTGAACAGTCCTACCACCAGGGTCAGAAAATCATTGTTGTGGCATTTCCAGGATGTCATTCAGCGCTGCCTCTGCAGTGAGTTGGATAAACCGTCTCTCCGTGGTCTCGAAATGTTGCTGGTGACACATGTCCTTGTTCTGCTCTGACGATTGAGCTCGGGGGACACGCTAACGGAGCGTGCATACAGGTAGCAGTTTGCTTGCCACGCGTCGCTTTGTAGCTGACGGTTGGTTATTAGTGAACATCCCAGGCTCCCCAGGCTTTGGTTGCCAAGGTAACCCTCCAACGTATTTACCACCCGGTCGGACTGTATGTCAATCAGCAGTTTCCTTTCTCTGTCACTTTAATTGCTCACCTTGAAGCTGAGAAAGGTTTAACTCAGGACCTGCTTACTCTGGGCCGCCAAATGTTATTTCACCCACCTTTGCTTGAAATCACTCATTGATATTCGGTGGTCTCTGGTTGTCACGTCACTGTGAAGTACTGCTTTGCATGCTGCTCACCAAGTTCATGGACGCTATAGCGGAAAACAAGAACCACTGCTAGCTGCAGTCCAAGACTGTGGAGATGGGATCCAAACAAAACTCACTAGAAAGTAAGCCGATTATAAAAAATCCATAATCAATTTGTCACAAAATAAATATATTTGTAAAAGAGCACTTTATAAATATTATGTAAGAATTCATTCAAGAAAGCTTGTGTGACTCATTTCACATGAACAAACATGGAGCCACACGTAACCCTAACTTGGACCACGCAGCCCTCAGTCTGTTTTGTGGAGTGAAAATTCCAACACAATTCCACTTTGAGGTTATAGGTCTTTGCCAACATGTGTAAAATAAATATACAGTATATATGACTAAAATGTTACTATATCGCTCTGTTACTGTGTAGGTTCATTGGCAGAAACAGCGTCACGTGTTCACATGCTTGGCCAATAAAGCTGATAGAGCATAAAGGTACAGGCATGGCACAATGCTTTAAATATGGATGTTTCACATCTTTAACCTGGCAGCGCAAAGGATCTTTACAATCATCACAGCCACCCAAGAGCCCAAGATTAGTATCACTAAGTCTAAGTAAATCACTCCTTGCAGTAATGGTGTTGTTGAAAGATGGCCAGAAAAGTTAGGATGTCATGACTATTCAAGTAGGGTCAAAGAGTATGTACTAATGGAATATGCTTTCTTAAAAACTGAAATATGTTCTCTTCAAATTTGAATTTCTTTGAAAGAGAATAAAGCCTCCTATTTTGAGTGCACCACTTCAGACATACTCAGCAAACAGTTCCAACTAGATGCACATGGGCTTACAAATGAGAAGAAAAAAGAAATCAATGAAAACACGCTGTAGACTAGAACTGGTAGAAACAGTGAAAGAAAACGAGAAGAGAACCAGGACTCGTGTCTGATGCCAAGAGGAAATACAGCTCATCTAAAGCTAAAATTGGCCTTACCAGAAGTGCTAACGCTGGAACTAAAAGTTTTGAGCTCATGAGCCAGTTCTGATATTTTTTTTCTAGGCTAAATGAATTATTGATATGAGGTCACGGCAGTATGAGATTACACTAAGAATCTGGGAGCTTAAAACAGAATACCAAAGCTACAGAGTGTCTATGAGATGTATGTTTGTGCTGGTTGGGAGGTGAACCTTTCTCCACTCTGCTCCACTCTGTGTAAAACAAATTAAAACATTTAAATGTTTTCCGTGTTTTTCCTTCCGATTTACCCACATGAATCTGATCAAGTGCGTTCAGCGTTTCTGCAACGAGACCGTGTCAACTGTCCTCACAAAAATTGTCCTAGTCTTACGTGGGGGCTGTCAACAACCGTTCCAAATTAGAATTTATAATGAAATTTAAAAACTAGATTTTCAATTTAGAAGATTAATATTCAATTGTGTGGGGGAGGGGAAAGCAACATAAAATGCCATGCCTGGTTACCACCAGAAAAATTGTTAGACTGTGCTGCTGGGGGCTTAATGGAGCACTATCCACTCACAATACTCTGAGGCAAAGTCAAAAAACTATGTGGAGGAGATGTAAGCTGCAGATGCTCTGCTGCTGCTGTGACTTTATATTACTGAGTCTCTGCTTTCTGTTTAAGTATTTTCTACTGGATGAGTTTGGTTCTTGGCATTTTCTGGTTCATGTTCAGTATTAGTGGTTGTCATCAGTTTCCCTGCCCTCTGCCTTGTTCTGTGTCTGTGCTTCGGTCCTTTTGTGTTGTCTTATCCTGTTCATCTTAGGTTTGTATTTATGTTGCTACTAGTCTCCTTTGGTGAGTTCTTGCTTTATTTTGAAGGTTGTTATTCAGTATTCCTCCTTGTTTCTGGTTCCCCTTGAGTAATTAGCCCTTGTGAATATACAGTATATGTACTATGTATATATACTGTATATATAGTGTTTCCTTGTGTTTTTCACGTGAAACAAACTTTTTGCCATACTGCCATGATAGCATCATGCAGCTGCTGCTCCCGTTCCTCCACATCCAAAAAAAAAAAAAACAAGTCATATTTCAGGGCTTGCAGAAACAACGGATCCTTACGTTTGGATTGGAGGACATGTTGCAAAGAAACTTTACTGGAATGGGATCTGGAGGCAATCTGAGTAACGCTGTCATGTTCATGTTCAGGAAAACAGTTTGAGATCATTTGAGCTTTGTGACATGGTGCCTGCTGATGGCAGGCACCAGAAGCAACAATACTCAGGCGGGCTGTGGCATTTAAATTATTTCCAGCTGATGCTAAGGGGCCAAAAGTGCGCCAAGAAAATATCCCAACCATTACACCACCAGCAGCCTGAACCATTGATAAAAGGCAGGATTGATCCATACTATTTTGTTGTTTATGCCAAATTCTAACCCTGCTGTCTGAATGTCTTAGTGGAAATGGAGATTCATCAGACAAGGCAACGTTTTTCAACCTTCTATTGTCCAATTCTGGTGAGTGCATGTGAACTGTAGCCTCAGTTTCCTACTCCTAGCTAAATGGAGTGGCACATGGTGCGGCCTTCTGCTGCTGTAGCCCATCTGCTTCAAGGTTTGGCTTGTACATTCAGAGACGCTCTTCCGCATACCTTGGTTGTAACAAACTGAGATTCTATTGCCTTCCTCTCTGCTCAAAGCAGGGATATCACTGGATATCTTCTCTTTTTTTGGACCATTCTCTTTCAATCCCAGAGGTTGTGTGGAAAAATCCCAGGAGAGCAGCAGTTTTGGAAGTATCAGCCTGACACCAACATTTGTGCATGTTTAAAGTAAGTTAAACCACCTTTATTCCCCATTCTGCTGCTCAATTTGAACTTCACCAGGTTGCCTTGTCCTTGTCTGGAGATGTATACGATATTGGAGCTTCTACTTTGGTACCATTTCTTGAATGATACGGATTTTGGACACCTCTAGAAAACACTGACCGCAGAGAAGAGTCTAAATAAGTGTGTATGAGTGAGAGGAGGCTCAGATATGGACACACAAGACCAAGCAAGAAGACACAATTGGTACTGGTGTATCAAAACTGTTTTGGAGACCACTTCAAATAATCAAAAATCTATATTTTCAGCAACACTAGATTGTGGTGTGTACAAAAGCTTCAAACTGGGAGGAGATTCGGTGCGTGAAAGTGTGTTTGTCAGGCAGGGATGGTGAGAGTGGAGTGTGGAGTGAGTGTAGGAGGTGGACAAACCTTTAGGAGGCATTTGTGCCTATAGTTTTCCCAAGCATAATTTCTCCATATTCACTTGTCTTGACCGCAGATAATCCTGCACTTTAGTCAATGTATGCAGAAGATTTCTTGCATGAAGGGCTGCTAAATTAATTTTGTTTGGGCTTTTCTTTCAGTCTGTCTGGTCTGGAACATTAAATTTCATAACCTCTAAGTGAGCACTTAGTGGCTTTCCATTCTGTATCAAGACCAGCTGAACAAATATTTCATCTGAATAAGTTCTTAATATACAGTTTGGATCTGTAAAAACTTAGTTCAACCAATTTTCTTTTAATGCCCACTAACCATAGTTTGAAGTTTTTTAACATAAATCAAAAGCAGGGCTCTGAATGATGAATTTGTTAAAACTATTTTAAAAAATAAAATAAAAAAAAACACACCTGTACTTCCACAAAGTGATGTTGAAAGAGAGGGTCTTGAATGCAGTCTGTTTAAAAGGCAATTTCCATGGATGGATGTGCTTTAAGTCAATGATTAAAAAAGATTGGTATCATCTGAAAATAAAACATTATGTGTAACTGCAGTGGAATAATTCAGAATTTTAGTGTAAGTAACCCATTTAAAGTCCAATAACAGGAATACATAATATCTGTCAGGATTGGTTAAAAAACAAATAAATTGTGAAGACACCCGCCCTGCATAAAAGCCACAACCAAAGCATAATTAAAATATTGATGTTTTCTTTTTTTTCTTTTTTTTATTTATTTTTTTATTTCACTTTATGTGATTCTAACAGAATCACATATAGCTTTTTTATGTGCAGTCTGTGTGTTTCTTCAGGTCACTTATCACAGTGTTTGAGCCACTTTTGTTCATATAGGCTTATACACTGCTTTATCATTTTTAATACCATCTGAAGGAGTTCCCGAGTCAGAAAAGTTCACATTTTATACTTTGTGACAATGTTATCCACTATAGTGTACCTCTGCAAATGTCACAGAAAATATAATAATAGGCTCACTAAGCTGTGGAGAAATTGTGCAGCATTGCTGCATCTGAGGCTGCAATTGTTGTAAATCAGTTAATCGCTATGGCTCTTAAATGTTAGAAAGCACTAAAAAGGGTCAATTACCTAATTTCCTAAAGTGGAAGTGAAGTTTTTTTATACAGCTGAAGAGATATATAATCATCTGAAATATATATATAATTCTCTACAACCAGACTTCCTTTTCCAGCTACAAAAGTCACAGTCCTGTGACTGAAAAAAAAAAAAAAAAGCTGTTGTTCAATAAGTTTGCAGATACATGCATATCTGGTGTGGAACAGATGGTTCATCTAAACACATGCCAAGTGTGTTTTTGAACTTTTCTGCAACAGTCAGCATGCTTCATACACAGCTACCTATCCCGAAAGCTTCTCAGACTGCACCTTGTTTTTCCTCTAAGGCAGTCCTATCATTCACTGATCTGATTGGTGGAAGTTAGTACACAGTAAACAGTGTTAGACATATTGATCATCCAGTTATGTTTTTTTTTTTTTAACACTGCCAGCCTTTTTCTAAATGGTTTACTAGGACGCTTCCAATATGGATCTGTGTAATAAAGAATCTAGGGCATCAGGTCAGATTTAGACAAGAAAATCACTTTGGTTAAAGCTAGAAAAAGAACCTTGCGTGGATTAAATGTTAACGTGCATGTGCTTCAAATCACTGCATGCTTTTTCTGTGCTAGCAAACTCTCGCATACTACGATCGTTATGATAATTATGTGACACACCATTCTGATCTGACATTCCATTCTGTATCATGCTATTCCGTTTGGTGCTCACTGTCAAATGTATAAATATATACAATTGTGGGATTTGTATAAAATATTTGTATACAGCATATAGATGTTGGCACTCACAGTGCCCTAGGCAATGTTTATGCAGAGTTTTGTCCGGATTGGTCCACTTGTCTAAGAGGAGATTGGGAACATGCAAACATGCATGCATGCATACATATGCTACAATCATTATAGTGTGATTAAACCAAACCATGATCTTTCTTTAACCCTAAATGAGCTGCAGTCAGTGCCCAATTAGAACTTTCACAATAGGAGATACTTTGTTTCAAAAATACAAAATTTTGATTTCCACGATCCGCGGGTTCAGCATCAATATTTGATTTGCCAATTAACTTTTTCTCATTATGTTGCTAGGCAACACACTGGTCCTGCTGCTGTTGCATGTTTTATATGAAAACATTTTCAAGAAAACATGATTGATTGATTGATTGATGAGTCTAAATTGCCTCTGGTGTCAAAATGAGCCTTAACAGCTGTCTGTCCATGACTGTCAGCCATTAAGTAAATAAAATCTTTAAAATCTTCGTGTGCATCCTATCCAACACGTGCTCCTGTCTGCAAAGGAGATAACATGGATGGACAGATACGGTTCTCATCTCCATAAATCCAACAAGTTCCCATCACATTCTGAGCTGCTGAACATTCACTAGCTTTATACTTCGTGGCAGCAGCGTGGGACCAAAAAAAAAAAAGAAACCCAGAAAGGCAGTGCTGAGCAGTGCTGATAGGGTTGTTAAAATGATGAAACAAGAATTCGGAGTTTCAAACCATAACTCACAAACAAGAATTAAAATAACAAAGACTGCAAATATAACTTGGCAGCATTAACAGCCCATTTATCGAGCGTTCATACACAGTCCCTGCTCTCTGCATCTTTGACTGATGGCTGTAGAAATGATGGTGAAAGGAATCAGAAAACTCCCAGCTTGCCTCTGTGAGGCCAAATAAATCATGCAGTCACAGTAAATGACACAAGCTTGTCATACACTTGACTCCAGTCGGAGAGTTTGCCTCCTGTCATGTGCATTTAATCTGATTTTATTTTTATGTGGCTCTCTAATAGCAATGCGACATTGTAAGTGAGTCACCACCAAGGGAGACAATAACAATAATGCCTCCCTCTGGCTCTTGGTGTGACAGTATTGCCTCCCATTGAGCTGCGCGGCTTTTGCCCTGCTTAAAATTCAAACATTCTGTCTTGACATACCAGACGCTTTTATTGAAGTGTTAATAAAATTCAAATCAATTGTGTCTTGTTTTTTTGTTTTGCTTTTTGATTAAAGGACTCTCTCTAATAAAGTGAAAGGAAAAGGAGCTGTAACATATACATACCAGCTTTGGAACAATATGTTGGGGAGATTCAAATTCCAGCGAAGGAATGCATCCAGTTAGGGTCCCCGGGCAAGGCCCCTCATGCTACTCCTTCATGCTACCTAAGCCTACCTTGGAATATGAGCGAGAGACATATAATTGAAGACAATTAACAAGGTCCACAATGCTGCTACACATGTAATCCCAGTGAAAGGGGCTACTTGAAGAAGATGTGGGACCTATGGATCCTTTGAAACCCAACACTTAGACCAGGGGTGGCTCTCGAGGCCTGGAGTTGGCCACCCCTGACTTAGACTAACATCAGAACAACTACTAACTCTGTTCCAACATATTCAAGAAGCAGCTGCTATTCCAACTAGAGACTGATAAGGCACAAATGCTACAGCAAAGGAAGAGCCAGGACTTCACGTCAGGGGGGACATGTCATAATCCCCACACTCCAAGACTGGATTGACTATAAAAAAAGCCTCACAAATTGTTCCTGGAATGCCTAGAACTGCACAAAATCAACAGGACCATAAGAGCCTTTAATGGGGGTGTGGAAAACAACACTAGAGGCCAACTTCAAGCCCGTTGCACAAGTTACCATCAAGTGCAGGATTTACCAAGAAGATGCTCTGTCCCCACTGCTGTTCTGCATAGGCCTGAATCCCCTCAGCCAGATCATTAACAAGACTGGCTACAGATACCGACTATGGGATGGAGCAACCATTAGCCACCTCTTCTACGTGGATGGCATCAAGCTGTATGACATTGGAATGTTATTCACACTGGAGAAGTGTACACAGATGGTAACAACACGAGGAAAGGTACTCAGAACTGCTAAAAACACTGCAGACACTGAGGACAGCTACAAATATCTTGGAATACAAAATATTGGATTTTATCTTATCTTGGAATCCCCCCCCCCCCCCCAGGCAAATGGGAACCATGAAGAGGCCGCTAGGGAAGCTCTAACTGCCAAATTCCTGCCAAGAGTAAGGCAAGTCCTGAGGAGTCAGTGGAATAGGAAGAACAAGACCAGGTCAATCAACACCTACACCCTGCCGTGGGATAAAAACTGGCCAAAGGAGGAGATAGAAGCCACTGACATCAAGATGAGAAAGCGCCTTACCATGCAGGGAGGGTTTCACCCCAAATCCAGCACCGTGAGACTGTACGCTAAGTGGAAGGAAGAAGGCTGAGTAACAGAGTGAGTGTCAGAACCACTGTCCTGGATGAAACAAGCAGCAGAAACCCGAGAAAGACGAGGAGAAAGAACAGGAACCATCATGGAAGGACAGGCCTCTGCTTGATAGGTACCACCGGTAGATAGAAGACCTGGCTGAAAAAATCCTACCAATGGCAGGACAAAGCTGGGCTGAAAGACAGCACAGAGGCACTAATCATGGCAGCACAGGAACAAGCTGTGGGCACAAGCTCGATAGAGGCTGGGGTCTACCACACCAGGTAAGACCCCAGGTGGAGGCTGTGCAGAGATGCCTTTGTCTTTCATTTGGGAATACACCAGGTGTGTCTCTCTGATGCAGGTTTGTAACATTCTTTGCACTGTTTCAAATTGCATCGGAGGTGTTTCAGGATCACGTCTGCTTTGAAAACTAAACAGATTCTCTGTGCTGCTCCTGTGTCTGACTTCCTGCTCACTTCATCTAATCAGCGTAGCTCGACATGCAGCTGGGAACTGCCTTTGGCCCACTTCTAAAAATGGGCTGTGGCACACATGGTGGAATTGCAAGCTTTGTCTGGAGTGGGTGCAGAAATCGGATGTGCTGGATATGCTTCGCAATCTCAGCTTGTCACAGGAACCAGGCCTCCAGTACAGGTGGAGGAGGGGGGACGTGGTGCGCTGTGTACAGTTTTAAGCCTTAAAATCCAAGCAGGTGAGTTATAATAAAATTCAGCCACCACGCAGTTGTTATCCATAGAGGCCAACAGCACTTTTTGTAGCATATGCTATGTTCTGCTGTAGAACTGGACATTTTGACATGAAAGTCTGCGGGCATTTACTTTGGAAGCCAGCCTCGAGTGGCCACTCCAGTTATAATTATTTGTAATTCAGAATTTCACATCTCCATTCACTGTTTTAACGACTTCTACATCCACCACGATAAGACTCTTGAAATCTGATTAACTATAAGCCACACACATGTCCCAGATGCGTGTACCTTTTTCTCTCTGTGGGTTTGTCATGGTGAGCCTTTAGGCCCTGTCCCCTCTCCATATGAGCTGAATTTATGGTCCATATTTTATCATATTTATCACACTCATAACACTACAGCTAACCTCGGCTGACTTTGATAACTCTGCGTGGTACTCGTGCCTAGGTGTGTGTTTCTCTGTGTGTGTTTGTAAGGCTGAGTTTGACTTTCAGAGCATCTGCTGGGTGCGGACATGGCAGGGGGGCACAGGTGGTATATTGTTTGTACCCACACACACATACACACACTCATACACACTGATGAAACTCACAGATGCTGACCTTGTACGAGGCCAGACTCCTGGACTGTCAGCACTTGTCACACAAACACACACACACACACACACATATATACACACACACGCGCGCTAAGATGAGGTGCCCATTTACTCTGGGCTTGTCAGAGGCTGCCATCCTTCCCAATGGGGGTATATGTGTGCTGCTGGCGAGGAAGAGGGGGCTCGAGGTGGGAGTATTGATGAATAATGCTGCAGGTAATGAGATGGGTGATGATGGGGACAGAAACGTGAGCAGCCAGCAACTTGTTTATATGTGCTTTGCCGTCTTAAAACTTTTTGAATTATTTGTCACATTCTTGGGGAGATAAAACCTCACACATGGAGCTTGGAGTCAAATCTGAGACACGTAAATGTATTCACGCGCTATGATAAGATGAGCATTACATTGCACTTCAAAAACAATTTCCATACAAACAACAGTAAGGCGATGTCCAAGGAGAAGCTGGGGAATGGAGAGTCTAGTATTTACCAATATTTCTCCTTCAAACTTACTCCTGCACAAGTGTACATGTACTTCCCTTAACTTCAGTGAGTATGCTATAGATGTCATGTAGTACATACTTCATCCAGAGTGTATGGATGGATGTAAAAATTTGCACATGCAGCTGGTTTTTCTGATTCAGATACTTTATTATTAGGTAGAAGTATTAGTATTGTTAGCTCTCCCTGAGAACTCTGGAAACATTCCTCAGAGATTTTGGTTCATACTGACATGAGAGCATCGAGCAGTTGCTGCAGATTTGTCAGCTGCACATCCATAGTATGCATCTCCTGTTCCATCTCCTGTCCCACCTGTTGGGTTGAGATCTGGTGACTGCAGAGACCTTTTGAGTACAGTGAACTCACTGTATTGTCAAGAAACCAGTCTGAGATGAGCTTTGTGGTATGTTGTCCTGATGGAAGCAGCCATCAGAAGATGGATACACTGTGGTCTTAAAAGGATGGACATGGTCAGTAGCAATACTCAGGTCGGCTGTGGAGGTTAAACAATGCTCAGTTGGTCCTAAGGGGCCAAAGTGTGCAAAGAAAATAGCCCACACACTACTTACACCACCAGCAACCTGTGCTGTCAATACAAGGCCTGAGCTGTTGATCCTGCTATCCGAACGTTGCAGCAGAGGTCGAGACTCATCAGACCTGGCAACATTTTCTAATTGTCTTTTGCCCAGTTTTGGTGAACCTGTGCAAACTGTATCCTCAGTTTCCCATTATTAGCCGACAGGAGTGACACGCGGGGTGGTCTTCAGCTGCTGTTGCCCATCAAGGTTCAAGGTCTGATGTGTTGTGCATTCAGAGATGCTCTTCTGCAAGCCTTGGTTTTAAGAAGTGCTTACTCGAGTTACTGTTGCCTTCCTATCAGCTCAAAGCAGCCTGGCCATTCTCCTCTAACCCCTGACATAAGCAGGACATTTTTACCCAAAGAACTGCTGCTCACTGGATATTCTCTCCTTTTTTTCCAGACCTTTCTCTGTAAACCCTCAAAAATGGCTGTGTGAGAAAATCCCAGCAAATCAGCACTTTCTGAAATACTCAGACCAGCCCATCTGCCACATTCAAAGTCTCCTAAATCTCCTTTCTTCCCCCATTCTGATGCTCGGTTTGAATTTCAGCAGGTCATTTTTGACTGTCTACAGGCCTAAATGCACTGGCTTACTGCCGTGTGATTGCCTGATTAGATATTTGTGTCAGTGGGCGGTTGAACAGGTGTACCTAATAAAGTGACCTCTTAATATAGTCATTGGCACAAATAAAAATATTATCTTGTTCCAGTTCCTGAGTTTATAGTTTTTGTACCTTTTCCTGTGTGTAATGCAACAATTGCTTTCACAGTATTCTTGTGCTGGTATCAGTCAGACACCAAACAATTTATTTTGCTTTAAAGGCAGCTGGTGATCAGTTTGTTTGTTTGTTTGTTTGTTTGTTTGTTTGTTTGTTTGTTTGTTTGTTTGTTTTAGATTTGTACTGAAAATGAGAACCACCTAAAACTGTCTAATCCATCGGAATTATAAGTATCAGTTTTTCTGATCAAACCTGAATCATGTCTTTTTTCTTCTTGATTCAGACAAAGATAATGAAACGTCTGGGTTGACTCTAAAAGCCTGTGTAGGTTCACTTTTTTCCATTAAGAAAATGAATTGGGAATCAATAACCAAATCAATACACAATCAGACTTTAAGCGCAATTGATAATGTGATTGGTGTCAATAAAATCTTATCATTAACTCACTCTGTCCATACCCGGCTGAAACATCATGATTCCGACTGTGTTACAAATGAGGAAAAATTGATTATGCAATCAAATAATAAATTTGTTACATCAGGAAGGAAATGCAATGCTAATCAGATGAAGTTTTCTATGAATTAACTCAATGAGGAAAATGAATTTATCTGTTAAAGTGCAATGGCAGGAAATGTTCACTGACATGTTCATTTCAGGAGTTCTCCACTAAAACGCTTTATTTTGAAATGCTACCTCAGCTTGTAAGAGGTCAAACGTGTGAAACAATGTTTCAGTTGGACTGTGTGTGCAGTGCAGAATATTCAGTGAATATAATTATGCAGAGTTTGCGGTTGTATAAAATAGAACCTAAATGAAGCAATCAGTCGAACCCCCGAACCTGAAACAATTTTCACGGTGCAGCAGCTTTCGGTTTCATTCTCAAACATGATTTTTGAATTTACGCTAATTTTTTTAGCACCCACTAAAGATGGCTTAACTCTCACGTAGTCGCTGCCCAGTTATGAAAACTTGCATTATAAGCACAACTCCAACTGCCATTTCTTACAGCACAGGCTTTGAATTGATTTCTATAGGTTCGTTATTTGCCTAAGGGAACTCTTAGGAAGACCGATATTTATGGATGTATGGACAGATATTTAATTTAGCAAAATAAAATGACAAATTCATACACACACACAGAAAAACGTGGGCTAGAGGGACAGTGTGTTTATGCATATGCTGCCACAGTCCTGGGCTTTACGTGCCCACCAACCACCCTGACCACCACTCTGCAGAGTCATCAGTGCCACAGTTCAGGCATTCAGGAAAAATTTGCCTCTGGATTGAATTGAGTCAGCAATTACATTTCTGCCAGCATCAATATATATATATAAATATAATATATTGATAATCCATCCATTCTCTTCCACTTATCCTTTACAGTGCTAACCACCGTGCCACCGTGCTGCCTATATTAATAATATATATAAATAATATCTAAATTTAATAATACAAATGAAGGTTCTGGGAGGCTGGGATGTGGTAATAAAGCTCTTATCTTAACAAAGAAGCTCAAATATAGAATCTGCATTTCATAAGCCACCGACACTAAATAGAGACAACAGCGAAGACCAAATGTGGAGGCTTCAAAATGTGTTTGTGCATATTTCTCACTCTTACAGTTGCAATCACGAACATAATGTGATGAGGTTGCTTTCCGCTGCCCTCTCCTTTGTACTTCATTTAACTGTGTCAGTGTTCCTGAACACTGTGAAAGCTCTTTTATACCACAAGAGCAACTGACATTATTTTTATTATCCACAATATAAACCAGACATGTTAATTATACTCTTGGTTACAAGCGCGGTGCAAAATTACAGCACGTCAAGAGGAAAATGGCAGTAAAGTTTGTCTTTGGCAGATAAGTCAGTCAGGGTCACTGAAACATTGACGGTAAAACAGAAAAGTATCTGAAAGCCTGAGTCAGATTCACACTTTAGTCTGTCAAAGTTTGCAAATACTCTGAAATCCAGTGAAAGGAAATAAACTGGACTGTTGTTACAGATGTGAGCTACTCTTTGGTTGGTGACTTTTGTCAAATTGTTGAATGGTTAAAGGTAACCGAGTACATTTGCTGTTTCGAGGTACTCGTACTCTACTTGAATACTTCAATTTTAGGCCACTTTGTAGTTGTACTCCTTTATGCTTTATATTCCTCCACATTTATTTGGCAGCGTTAGTAGTTAACTTTAAGCTGAAGGTCTTAGTCAGTGGATACTATAAGACTCTATTACAATACAGCATATTGTTAAATGTTACAGTTTCCAACGTTTGAGTCACATTTTAGATGTTTTAAGAGTCGCTACAGCAGTGATTTTTCCCTCTTCTCACATTATTTGATTTTGATAAGTTCTTTTTTTTTTTAGCCTGTCATGTCTGGCAGTTTTCGCAATCAGAATCGTGATCCGAATGCATTGTCGCACCAAAATAATTTGCTTTTACAAGAAGAGCTCTAAGTTCTCTATAGGCTACTCTTGTTAATGTTTGTCTTTTTCCTTTATTTATTCATTCATTTTGATTATTGTTCACAGAATATGACAGCCAGGTCTGACAGGCAGGAAGGAAAGAGTAAGAGAGGAAGTTTGAATCGTAAAGGTCAGAGGTCAAATTTTCTGAAAATCTTTTGAATGCAATAACTCAAGAACGATGTGACCTAGGATGTTCAAATTCACACTACAGATGCATCCTGTTCGAGCTAGACCCATCAAACTTCACACACTTGTTCACTGGCTATAACACTTCGAACCCCCACCCCATTACAAATCCAAAACAGCCGGGGGTTTGCACCTGCTCAGTGGGTTATATTTTTGTTATATATTTATTGCATTACAGAGAATGTGCAGTAATTTCTGTTTTCAAGCCTTTTTCATGTGTAATAACAGTTAACGGGAACAGTTTGCTGAAAAGATAAATCAGCCAAGTTAAAGGCTGCAGCATTTGTCAATAAGCAAAATAAAATCCCATTGTTTCGGACTAGTAGAGGGTCAAATGGCAGGAACCTGTGTATTTATGACTAATGACAGTGTTCAGGGCTTACACAGATAATATCTTAATGTACTTTAGCAAGGCAGAACGTGAGCATGTGGAGGTCGGTGATGGATGGACGTGCAGGGAGCTGTGGCTCAGGAGACAGAGAAGGTCATCCACTTATTTGAAGGTCAGTGGTGTGATCTCCAGCTCCTCCAGTCCACATGTCCAAAGTGCCCTTGGGACAAGATACTGAACCCCAAATTGCCCATGATGCATCCATCAGTGTAAGAGTGTGAGTGCGGGATAGATAAAGTAACTAAAGTGTATAGAATAGGGAACTAGATGAGTGTGTGTGTGAATGTGTCTCATGGCAAAGTGCTTTGGGTCCAGGAGACCTGCAGGTAACTTAAAGTTAACCAAGAGTTTTACTTGCGTTACCTCATCTTTATTTGCCGTGATGTATATTTTGATAAAATACTGCCATCCTCCATGTTCAGAGCTTCAATTTAGCCGAGGAAAAAGAAAAATATAACAAAAGCAATTAAAGAGGGAAACAAAATGAGAGCCCAAGGCAGAAAAATAGAGGGGGGAACCCCTTCTCCAGGATGTACAGATATGCTGTAAGTGCTCTACTGAGAAAAGAGCAATTTAAGTATGATATGAAGAATTTTTTTTTCAAAGAATTAGAAAATTAAGAAAAAAAACCTATTATATAAAGCATTCGGAATCAGATAATATTTCCCCAAGGACAGCAGAGGATTAAATGCAAAAAGCTGGAACTGAATCACACAGATGAGGCATCTCATCCTCCTTATCAATTCTAAACATTTGCCTTATTCATTAAATAAATGTTTAGCGTCTCCATTATCTTTTCCAAAAGTTTAGTTTTTCTTAGAACCATAACAATTTTTATCTGATATTAAGGATGGCCCTCTTAATTTCAGTTGAGGCGAAGCTTCTGTGGAAAAGCCTGACTCTACGGTATTAGATCGGCTGCTGCACGCGCCGCAGCTGAAATGTTAACCTGCAAAAAAAAACAATGCAATAAATACAAAGCAACTGTTTGCATGTTTTTAACCTTTAGTTGTTTATATTCTTTGTAAAGCAAGTGTGGATATTTGCATGAAACTGCTCGCCGCTGTGTGTTTTGTGTGGTTTCATGATTTGTTTTCTGTCAGTTAGAAGCAGTTCTTGTGTTTAAACTGAGCACGATGATGTGTTTTTTGGGCAGCTGAGGCACCTGGAGCCCAGCGCATTATAATGGCCAAAAAAATAAATAAAAATCCATGCACATTTGCCAAGCTTTTCTCAGCCAATAGCAGCTATTAAAACAGGGGTCGTCAACTACATTTGTCCGAGGGCCGGAATTTATCTCGCCAGACACTGTGAGGGCCAGATACTCTCAT
>JAVDPK010002623.1:990433-1001898 GCA_034780415.1 Cichlasoma orientale | reverse complement strand
AGGGACCAAATGACTATCAAAATAAAACAGGAAGCAAGACGAGGGAACAAAGACGCAGACCTGACACATGGAAACACGAGGAACTAGGAATAAACTGAGGACTAATAAACCAGAGATACAAGTTTGATATGCTTGACATGAGCAAGCATTTGGCAACAGTGGGAATAAAAACTCCCTTTTAACAGGAAGAAACCTCCAGCAGAACCAGGCTCAGGGAGGGGCAGCCATCTGCTGTGACCGGTGTGGGCTGAGGGGAGAGCGGCAGGACAAAAGACACACTGTGGAAGAGAGCCGGAGATTTATAATAAGTAATGATTAAGTGCAGAGTGGGGTATAAACAGAGTGAAAAGAGGTGAATGAAAAGAAACACTCAGTGCATCATAGGAACCCCCCCACCCACCCACCCAGCAGCCTAGGCCTATTGCAGCATAACTAAGTGATGGTTCAGGATCAACAAATTATGGTTAGATTATTATAACCTTGGAAGGCGGTGGTCATTTTCCCTTGGGGTTGGCATCAAAACAAAAAATAGCTTCCTATTGATAACAATTTTAAGCTGCTGTTTTCTTCACACATTATGATTGTGATTATTTTACATGAATTTGCACACTTGTGCTGTATAGAAAAATATTCACAGTGTGAAGATGCTGAAGCATATGCTGCATAGTACCGCTTAATTCTCTGTAAAGCTTTCTTGCTGTATGAGAGCAGCTGAAAGAGGTACAGCCCTGCACTCTGGGAGGTCTCTTCACCGTGCTGAGTGAGCGGTGAAAAAACATTTAGCCATCACTGCCACTGAATATGTGTGCACATCATAATGCATCAGCAGTACTGCAGCTACAGGAGGCACATGAAGCAGTCAATTTAACATGTCAATATTCACTAGATGTGAGACCAGAGCTCACAAGTGCATCTACTGTTTGTGCTGAAATTCTCTAGTTGATACTGTGCGGTATTCATATGAAAATCCATTCGTATCTATTATATTGTGTGTATTATTTCAGTGGCCTTAAAGAAAGCAAACATACATTCCTTATTCTGTTGATGAGTCACAGCTGTCACCGGGATCTTGACGAGATATTTATGGGAAAAAAATGTTTGAGGTGATTTTTTTTTCCAGATGAGCACAAGGAAAAGATGGCAACAGATGCAAATAATAAATAACTCGAGACTAAAAACAAACAGTTAAAGATTCATTAAAGCAGTAAAACTGTTTTTTAAAATGAACAGTTTTTCCATTCCCTCAATCGAGGACCAAACAGCTGTTTTCAGTGGAAAAGTCCAAAGTGTTTGAGAAGAAGGTTGATCCTCCTCCCCAAAACACGTTTTAAGTTAAGTAGTCAGCATTTTGATATAGTGCATGAGATTAAGCGTGGTCATGAGAGGTCATAACCAGGCTTCTGGGGAGTGTTACAAACATAGAAAGAGTTGCATATGGCGACAACGCTGAATTTGCTTCATATCAGAGCTGTCAGCTCGTCTTTGGACAGACATTGCCTGCACAGTAACAGATTTCAATGGGGACGAGAATTTGCGCTTGAGATCTTTGTGTAGTCCATGTACCTGTGTAGTTTTGGGCCCGGGTATATTTTCTTATGTATTTAAAAAAAATCTTTTTCCTTCTGAGATGAATTTTAAAAAAATGGGCAATTCCATCACTTTTACTTTTCAAGTTCAGTCACCATCAACCAGGTCGCTCTGGTCCTTCCACGAGCAGGCTAGTCAGGTCGCTCCTCTCGTGGTCCTCTGTGTCTTGATTCTCAGGTCCTGTCTGATAACCTCCAGCTTCACCGTATTGAACAGCAGCTCACAACAACAGTCCTTCTGCTCCAGAGATATGCAGCGAGCTGTAAGAGCAACTTCAACCAGATTCCAGCAGTTCAAGGAATTTACTGGAGAGGCAGTCAACTGGTGCTACGCTACTTATTGTCACAAAGTGTGCATGGCATTACTTATTCGTTTAAGAAAGCATGGGTGCACTCGCTTTCATGGCAGGAAAAAAATGCTGTTTCATGTTGCTCAATTTTGTGAAGTGGACAGATCAAAAGGTCTCTGCACACACACACACACACACGAAAGGAATAACCTCCAGATTGACATCAGGTACGGGTTCTGCTCTTTATAGGTGGAGCACCTGAACCTTTTGATTGATTCTTCAAATCTTCAGTTCACATAGAACCAGCACATAATACAAAAAAAATCTGGTGTATCAGGAACACAAGGTGAGGACTTTGCACTTTACTGAAGGAAAGCGTGTCCATTGTCTTCAAAAATATCATAATCATATCTGATATCTCTTTTGATATTGAACGTCTGATTATCAGTGACAAGCATGGGTGTGCTGTTGGTGCTGCAGAGGTACTCGGTGACCGTGATCACTCAGCAGCTGCAGCTCCGACCACGTGGGCTCGGCTGCTCCTCGCTCCGTGACTCTTCGCTTAGCAGAATTTGCATTTTGTACCTACGTCTAAAAGGTTTAACATCACAACGTGCTCGCCGCGCATCAGAAAACGTCTCAGTGCTTCTGTTTTGGTGCCAGCGCGCCTGCTTCTTTGCATTGAAGTAATTATGTCACTTCTTACTGTGTGCTGAGAAACACATTATCAGGTTACATAAGCACCTTAGCGATCACAGCGAGTGTAAATCCTGAGCTTTAAGTGAGAGCTTTAATTATAAAGTGGTTACTGCGAGTATTTCTATAATAACCATGTATCAAATGATAATGTGAAAACAAATGTGACGAGGTAAAAGGGTTCTCTCGTCCTGATAAACACACAGAAGATTATCACCTGGCGGTGCTGCTCCACACATCTTCCCTGACCTTACATGTTTCAGCAACATCTGCTGCTCGTGATCGCAGTGCGAGTATCAGACTCGTTTCTATTACACGATTTAAAGGCTTACAGAGCTTGTAGATTTTTTCCCACAGCACTCTCGCAAACATAGATCATTATTAAGCAGCACTGATAAGGCTGGTTCTCCTGCACTGTGCTCATTAGCATATAGCTGACTGGTCAGAAGGTGTTTGGTATTTGTCTGTTTCTAAAATGATTATATTGCATCAGCTGTTGTTTGAATACAGTTCTTTAAATGGCGTGCTACTGCGATATTTCTTCCCAAACAAAAGCCTCATGATGGGATTATTGTGTAAAAAAGTTATTACCCCATTTTTTTTACTTTAACTATAATCCATCCATTTTTCTACCACTGATCCTGGTCTGCTTAGGCTGTTGGGGCCGCAGCCTAAGCAGAAAAGCCCAGACCTCCCTCTTCTCAGACAGCTCTTTCATCCAAGAAACATTATCTCTCCAGCATGATCCGGGTCTGCCCTGGGGCCTCCTTCTGGTAGGACACGCCTGAAACACCTCACACAGAATCCAGAAGGCATTCTCGTCAGACACCCCAACCATCTCAGCTGGCTTCTTTCGGTGCAGAGAGGCAGTGGCTCTACTCTGACTGACTGAGCTTCTCACGCTCTCTCGAAGGCTGAGCCCTGATACCCTTCAGAAAAGTGAATTTTGACATTTGTATCTACAGCCGTTCTTTCAGTAACGACCGATATTCCGTAGGCACAGGTGAAGAATGTTGATTGGCTATTAAATCCGTAGCTTTGCCTTCATGCTTTTCCTTAGCAACAGTTTCATTAACTTCTATTTTAATTCACGTTTTTAAATCCTGTCATACCAACAAAGCAAAGGCAGAGATCATTTGTGGCAACTGCAAAAAATATAACCAGAAGTTCTCCAACTAGAGATTAAATTGACTTATTGATCCTGCACTGTGAAGTTAAATCTACTACTGTTACTTTACTGTAGAGTCACAAACACACCCAACTTTTGCTCGTGGGACTAGAATACCAAAGCGACTCGCTTATGGTGAGGATGAGATAAAAACTTGAAACACTTTTATAATGTTAAACACATCAGTTTTCTAGCTTATCAGAGTGCTGAGCTCAGCCCCGGCCTGGAAGTGATGATGCCAGCACATATTTTACATATGCTTATACACACTCATTTCACAATAAGTGATCGATGGAGTGGGGAAGAGTCCTTTAAAGTTATTAAAAATATCCAGCTGATAATTTCACACCAGTGCTCTGCGTAGAATAATTAATCTGATTGCGATGAGCTGATGAGGCTCCAAGCTAGCAGTCAGTGTCTTTACCCAGTGTCTGTTAATATTGGACTTTGATTCACCTGGAAACATGAATCTAAATAACTAACCAATAACTAACTAATGTATTAATGAGGAACATATGTCAAAGAAGTTTGATATAAAGGTTAAACAGGTTTATCTTGTGTTTTTGCTGCCCTCAAGTGGCAAAAATATCCGTTATCGCAGGTTTAATTCATCTGATTTTGATCGTCGCAGGAGCTGTAAAACAAAACCTTCTTAACTTGAAAACATAATCCAAGAAGCTCCGTTAGCTCCCTGTAAAATCCCTCCCTGGAAGTATTTTAAGATCCTTCTCTTCACATACAGAGTCCTGGATGATCCCGACTCACAGTGGAGGTTAGCAAATTTGCAAATTTGATCAGCGCGTGTACTGAACATGTGACTTACAAACATCCGTTTCATCTTCTTTGAGGGGATTTCATAAAACACAACCAGAACAACCAGCATTCAAGTTACTTTTTAAACCTGACTATTCAATATGGAGCCTAATTTGCATCTTTAAAAACAATCATAACCATATCTACCCTGCATGCAGTTATTCTCAAATTCCACAATTCAGCAGGTGACCGAGCAAACGCTAACAGCAAAATTAGGGAAATTTCGTTCTGACTTAAAGCCTCGACAGCAGGCTGTTCCCTCAGCATTCATTCAGAAGTCTCGGAGTCCAAGAACAGAGAATATAACCGCTATAAAACAAGCACTCAGCATGTAGTTAAATACACACATCCGGCTAAGGATGTTTAAACACCAATTAAGACGGCTGCAAACACAGACAGGTAGACATTAGGCGTTTCCCGACTTACATTAGCTGAAGCTCGTTCTCTTTTTTCTTCATGGAGGCAAATAATCTGCTGTCTTTGCAGCTGAAACGGTGTGCTTGCTCTCAGAAGCCCTTGTGTCCATTTTTAATGATACCGGCTAACTAAATTAGCTACCTGAAGCCCATTAAGAACACTGAAAACTCCCCTTTTTTTCACTTAAATTGCGGTCTGCTTTGTTTGTTCACCCAGCAGTGTCTCGTTGTGACTGTCCTGATGCAGTTTTAATCACAGGTGGTCAGCTTCACCTGGTTTCCCTTCAGTACACACAAAATTATCTCAGCTGTGACAGGGTAATACCTTCTTCACCACACAGACTACCACTGCAGTGCACAGAGACTGAGGTTTCAAACTTCCCATGAAATAAATATAGCAGTGACCAGAGAAATGAATGAATAAGTGATCGGAGAGTCACTGGTGTGCTTAACACTGATGTGAGTTTTATAAGGCGGCATTACAGACAGGACAAGTTACAATACTGTGCTGTTACTTGAGACCCAGCTGTTTATCTTTTTATTAATCTCGCTCTCCAGGCGAGGAAACACTTAGTTTCCTCAATGTTTTCACCTTTTTTTTTTGGATCCTAGTCATCTGCCCTTCATGAATGCACCTGGTGCAGCAGCTAAAGAAGGAGGTACAGTTTACCACTGTGCTTTATTACTCTGTGGAAATCCTGCACGTCACTGTTTCCTGTACGCTGCTGCTAAGTGATGTCTCTGTATGTCCACAGATTTTCTCATTGGTTAGTTTTTACATAAAAATATCTGCTCGGGCTGGCACACTTTTATCCGTGTACACACACACGTCTAAAAGCCATAATCAATACGGCCTTTGCTTTCTCAATATCATGCAAATGTTTGCTCTCCGAGTCAGAAGAGAGCGGGGCAGAAAAGCTTTTAAATACGCTGCCCGTCTTTTTCCTGGAAAAATCGACAGAAGGTGCTGAAATTGTTGGGAACTGGTTATCATGGGGGAGCGTAAGTCAATTTTAAAGGATTGAGAAAAAGTTGCCGTTGAAGCCGTGCTCGTTCTCGATGTGTTGCTGGATATCATCTGGATGCAGCGTTCACTCGCTTGCACTGTGTGTCAGTTATATTTGTTTATGGTGTTAATTCTCTGTTGCTTTCTTATTGCTGGCATTCCTAATATATACATCTGTATACATTGTTAATGGAGCCACTGCTTTTCAAGTATTTTATACTCTTGGTTCAGCATGAGGTCTCAGACTGAGTTTCACTGAGCACCACTCTCACATCGAGGGCTAGACATGTATAGTTTCATTTCATATAAATGCATGCCCCTTAATATAGCCTGCTCACATACAATTTGGTACAAATGAAACATTCAACTATAATAAAAAAAAATGTTGCATTATTATTGGTTAAGCTGTCAAACTGTATTAAATAGAATTTGCTCTACTGACCTAAGTAGAATCCTAAAAAGCAGTTTGTGATTGAATGCATCAGTAGTTCAATTTAGATCAGTAAAATGAAAGCAAAGTAACACAGACCAGTTTTTCGATGACACGCGAGCATGTTTACATATGTAAAAACTGGAACGCGTGAGTAATGTGGACATTTCTGATGTGAAATATCCAAGTAAACAGTCACAGCATTGATCGTGGTGGATTTATTTATTGCTAGTAAAGTTTCTTTTTCTGCTCGATGTGCAGTTAAAATGTGTCCAGTTTCATTTTGTCTGCTCATTAATTAGTGTTCATCATGCTGCTGCTGGCGGAGGTGGTCTTGGTCATCAAGACTCGAATCCAGTCCCAAGATATGAGTCCTAAACCTTGTGTTTCAAATCATTATGCGACTTTTAGAGTTGAGTGGCTCCTTTTCACAACTTTTTAGGGGTTTTTTTGGAGCGGAGTGAATAAAAACTCCTTCCAGGTTTAAAGAACTGCCAGGATAGCGTTACAATTGAAATTTAAATGTAATGAGATTATTAAAAATTTAAGATTATTTTTCTGCAGGATAATCGATGCTTTTAATTCCTGAAAATGTGGATGATGTGGACTACATGCACTGGTTTCATTTAATGAATCTTCAATTTGTCCTTTTTTTTTTTTTATATTTGCACTAAATGTTTTCCAAAATGTAAACATGCCCAAAGTTTCTAATGACTAAACCCAGTGATCCAAAAGCTGGGGCTTTAGACTGCTTTGTTTCAGAGAGGGGTTTTTTCTATTCCTGGCTCTGTATGATGTCAGTAAGAGGGAATATCCCTAATATGACTATTGCAGGCACAGAAGCCCCACACAATCTATTGTTTGTGAACGGCAGCCAATCAGAAAAAGGCCTAAAGGGAGGGGAGAACTTCAGATGGAGGATGAACAGAGGAGCAGCACCGAGGACCAGCAAAATATGCTTATTTTGAACTGTGATCAAAGCCACTCTAGTACAACTTTATTTAGGCTGAACAGAAACTCCCCCATGCTTCAAAATGGGCAGAGACACAGAGGGACAGTAACAGACACTGAGACACAGACTGAAGGGAAGACAACACTACACATACGCATGAGGATAGTTTGGATTATAAACTAATATCCATCAATTCTCTTCCGCTTATCCTGTTCAGGGTTATGGAGCCTATCCCAGCTGTAATGGGGGTGAGGGGCAGGGTGCACCCTGCACAGGTCACCAGCTTGTGCAGCACTAACACAGAGAGACAGACAACCATTCACACCTATAGGCAATTTAGAATCAAACCCACGCAGACACGAGGAGAGCACGCAAACTCCACACAGGAAGGCCGGGGCGGATTAGAACCCGGACCTTCTAGCTGTGAGGTAACAGTGATAACCACCACGCACGCCGCCATGCTGCCCTAATAAACTAATAACCAGAGAAATTAAGAACAAAGCCCAGACACATCTGAGCAGCACAAGATGCACGATAAGGCTCTTCGTAGCGGCAGCTGGTCATTAATGGACATTCCAGGCTCTGGATGTGTTGGCACCTTTTCTACACCTAAATGTGAGTCAGTGATGTTCCTCATTTCCAGTGTTGGCCATTTAAATTGCTAGAAATATTTATAAACCTTATTACACCTGTCACCACTACAAGTTACTGAATCTCACTGACTGGTGGTGTTCAGTCGCGAAAGAGCTGTTAGTCTCTTCCTGTGTGCGTGCACATTTGGTACTGTGTTCAAACTGCATTAAAAAAAAGCTCATCCTTTCAGAAAAACACACATGCACATGGTCATCATGGAAACAAAAGTCAAATTTTATTTTAAAAGCGAAAAACCAGAGTGTGAGAAAACAACAGTAAATTAATCTTCCACGTGAAACAGGAAATGACCCAAAGACAAAAACCTAAGATCGCGGCGACGAGTCGAGGCCTGCGCCTGGAATAACATCAGAAGCAGCGAACAAGAAAAGGAAAAAGCACGGGGACTTTGGATAACTTCTGCCACAGCATGAAGCCGCTGGTGTCATGCAGCAACAGCCCTTCAACCACATATTCCTGACCACAAAGTTGCATTTAAGATAAAGATAAAATACCTGCACGTGTGATAACTGTCTAGAGCTGCTGTAGTTTAGCCTCCGATAAGCCTTCGAATTCACTGATCTATCAAAGCCATACCAGACTTTGGTTTGCATATCTCACCTGTCTCTAAAATAGCATGCTCCATAATTGATTTTTGGGTATCTAACTTTTAAATTTCAGTTGAAATCAAAAAATAGTTTGCGGTGCTGCTTAGATAAGAGTGGCTTGGACATGTGAGGAGCTCTAATCTAGCCAACCTTCCACTGTGGCAAATTCAGAGTTAGCTTTGATATACGTCCTGTGTGCTGCGGTTAGACGGCTGTTCAGCAGGTTTTTCCCTTTAATTTTCACCTCATCAGGGAGCTTGGACGGAAAATGTCTCTTATCACCTATTTTAAGGCAACATGTGAAGTTAGACTAAAGGAGAAGCCTGTCATCCAGCAGCACAAAAGTGGCACACATGCTCACACACACACACGCACGCACCTGAATGCTCACACAGGTACAAACAGAGCCTCACAAAGAAACTGATACATGCATTCCCACGTCCATTACACAGACAGTCAATAAAGAAGCACGCACAGACCGGGGGGGAGGGGCTGGGGAGACACAGAAGTGAAACACATGCGCACACGCAGTGCACCACTGGGGGTTCGATCGGCTCTCTATGTCAAATCAGTGCATTCCTCATTAAAAGCCCTTTTCTTCCCTTCCCTCTTCTTTTCTCCATCCCCCCTTTTCCCCTCTCCTTTTCCCTCCTTTCTTTGCATCCTCTTCCTCCACCCTTCCCTCTCCCTCTTTCCTTTTCCATTCCTCTCTTCCCTCCCTCCCACTCCTCTGTCAGAGAGCAGATCTGCCTGAATAATTTCTTCCCCCTGGACCAGCTCTGCTCTTTAATTCATGAGCCAGAGCGCAAGTGTGTGTGTGTGTGTGTGAGTGTGAGAGAGAGAGAGAGAGAGTGTGTGTGTTTCAGTGTGTGTGTGACTGTGTCAGAGAGCGTGTGTGTGTGTTTGTGTGTCAGCAAGTGAGAGAACAAAAAAGAGAGCTGGTGACAGAAAGTGTGACACTGGCTGCGCGCGTGTGTGTGTAAGCAAGTTTCTTTAATTTTATTCTCTTTTATTTTTGAATATTCACAAAATGTAATTGTAGTGTTTTGAGGTCCCCGTATCTTCATTTGTGTGCGTGTGCATGGTGACAGCATGTGTTCCAGTACCCATGCGTGTGTGTGTGCGCGCGGGCGCGTGTGTGTGTGTGTGCACTGTGATCTTCAACCACTCAAAGTCTATTTATAACTTCAGGATGAAACTGGCTCAGAGTCATTTAGGACCGACTCCTCTGAATGAATCGCTTGCTTCCATTCAACATTAAGCTCCTTCCACTTCTTCTCAGATAAATCATTTACTTCTTTGCCGCTCTCAGAAATTAATCTTTTAGCTCTTTCCGAACATTTCCAAATTAATTATTTGGTTTATTTCGGTTGTGCTAAATTGAGCCATTTAGCTGATTGCAAATCTTAACTGAAACACTCAGATCATTAACACAGAGTTCATTTCAACTCTAATCAAAATAGTTTGAGTTGAGCTGCACGCTTCTCACACGAGACGTGACTGGACTCCAGAAGAGGATCGCTCCCTTTATTTATTCCAAGTTTCAGCAGTTTAAGCGTGTAAATTATCCTTCCATGTTGTTTTAATAAAAACAAAAAGAATATTAAAATGCAGGCGTGCCTGCGAGGCTTCGGCGAGCTGCGAATGGCAGCAGGTGAAATGTTCATCTATATTGTTTTATTGGCAATAACAAGAGCCTCAGTCATGGAACTGAAAGTGATTTACAGGTTTCATTTCAAGCTGCAATAAATTTGTCTTTTCTGTCTGAATTTCATCTGTTAATATTTCAGAAACACGGTTTATTAAGTCCTTAACGTGTAACAATTCGCTGAGCAAACGTGACACGACTCCTAACTATAATAAGCACTGAGCTTTACTGCCAGCAATCATCTGCTGGTAGGTGGAAAATATATATATCCATTTTTTTTCTCTTTGCCAAGTGGAGGATATCTAATTTTGGAATGAAAGTCTTCACTTTTTATTTGAAGTCTATTTGAAGTCTAATTATCTCTGGGAGTTTGTAATCTCTGAACATTCTGCTATCATAATCTGAACTCCGATTTGAATCCTACAAAAACATCATTTTCTTAGAAGGTTTTTATTGTGTCACATTCCATTCAAAAGAGTTGCTGAGTTGTGGTTTAAAAACCTTAACTGTGTATTCTGTATTAATGACACACTGCTGCAAAGAACAGTGAGGCAACGTATGCATTTTTAATAAAAGACATTTAGTTATCTGTCAAAGACAGTTTAATCTGAAAGGCCGCGTACGGTCTTGAGTGGTGGCTGATGTGAGCGGGAGCCGTTAAAATTAATCACGCGTTATCTGTTTACATGTCTGCAACGTTCTCTAATATCCAGTTCTTTTTCATTTTGTGCCATAGGGAGTGTTATTTCATTATTTATTCCCCGTAAGGTGCATTCCATCCAACCTCAGCAGCAGCTGGAGTTTGCCCTGTTGTGTAGGTTGTGTGTTACATTTCCATTGTTTCCAGGTCACTTCTCATCCATACTGGCTAAAAAGATGATGGGAAATGAAAAAGGGGGCTTTAGTCATTATTTTAAAAAAGTAACCACAAACTGAAATCATTTAAATTTCATAGCACTCAGACTTTTTCAGGGATTAAGAAATTGCTTAACGTAGATCCTTCCTGCAGTGATGGAACTAAATGAAGCCCTGATAAACAATTCTAACAGGTGCTCTAAGTTTAGGTGGTTACTTAGGAACTTTCTGCCCAGAGTCAGCGCTGAAACAAACCGTGTTACTACAGCCTCTGATGCATTATTGGAATGCTGTGTGTGTGTGTGTGTGTGTGTATGTGTGTGTGTGTGTGTGTGTGTGTGTGTGTGTGTGTGTGTGTGTGTGTGTG
>JAVDPK010002623.1:975073-985277 GCA_034780415.1 Cichlasoma orientale | reverse complement strand
CCAGATGGTTAAATCTTATAACTGCAATGAAATGACTCCAAACCCTGAGCAGAACTCCATCACTCTACAGTCTCCCAAAAATGTTCTGAGTCTAAATAAAATAAAATAAAATTAAATTAAATTATAAGTGAGATATATTATTTTGACTGCTCCCTTATTTGTAAGAGGTCCCCACGGTCGATGTGTCTGCATATTTAATTTGGCACAGATTTTACACTAGATGACCTTTGTATAGCAACCCTCGTGTCTCCTGCCGGGCTTGAACAAAGATAAATAAATAAATAGACTCTTCTTTTCCTTCTTTTGGCTGTTCTGCTTCGTCCTCATACATGTCCTGCATCACCCTCACATGATTCTCTGTCACTCCTGATGTCCTCGTGCAGTACCACAGTTCCTCTCTTGGCACCCTATCATATGCTTTCTCTAGATTCACAAAGACACAGTGAAGGTCCTGAACCTCTCTATACTTCTCCAAAGCAAGCATCACATCTGTAATGTTGTTTCTTGGCATGAAGTCATACTACTGCATACTAATCATCATCTCTCTTATCATTGTTGAGGTTGTTTTTATGATTATATTTATTTATTAAATTAATTATTTAAATTACTAATATGTCTGAGATTTATGTGCTTTATCAGATTTAGTCTACAAAATATTATTATATTATTATTATAAGAATGGCTGGTTTTACCAAGAAAGGAAGTAGACCATCCATCCATCCATCCATCCAAACTAGACCTTTTCTGTATTTTTCTGTAGACTACAGTACCCGTCATACCTCTCGGAGTGCGTGATGACGCCATAGAACATCAACAACTCACATGTGGCCTAGAAGGCGCCGTTGCTGTGCCGTGCTAGCAGCAACCGGGTAATGTGGAGCTGACTTCCCTACAAAACCACCATATTAATAAAAAACTATTAGACCGCTTCCCGCGTTTTGTTCATAGCTGTACCTGAGCCAACATGCCTCCGAAGAAACCCGTTCCCCCCACGGGAAATAAAAAAACTCAGGAGAAGAAAAAGGAAAAGATCATTGAGGTAAAATTACACGAGTTAGCGTGTCGCTGTTTACTGGTAGCTGATAAACTAGCAGACTGCTAACCGAGGCCAATGCAAGTGCTGACAGGTGAATGCTAAAGTTATTCTGGCCTCTGGACAGTTGTCAGTGCTTTCTAACCGATCAGGCCTTATTGTTGACTTAGTTACTAGTATTTAATTAAAGGCTCCCTCAGCTATAGTTAAACCTAACGCTAGTTAGCTGTCTTGAAGAAGCCATGCAGCTAACTGAGGCTGCCAAGCTGCTATCAGGGCCGTGCCGCTCCAACAAGTGCTCACAGTTGTGCCTTTAAGGTTCATATCCCTCATTGAAGGTTAGCGTTAACATTAAAAACCTTTTCACGAAGCTTATGTAGTGGTATATGGTGTGCTTCATAGTTTAAAGCACAGACGGACACGAAGGCGCCGTGTAACCGGCCTGCTTCTGATCGGCCTCAGGACTGCTGAGGGAACAGCTTTGAAGCTGTTTTACTGATTAGGTAAACAGGATAAAATGTGTCATTTCAAATTCAGTTAGCGTGTTTTTGTCTGCTAGAAGTCTTCATGGTCTAGCGATGAACAGCACTTTACCGTCGCTTGCCGGTTTTCTATACCGGTTAAGTTTAGCAGCAGGAAGTTGTCCTCAAGTAAATTGTAAAGGAAGGCTCAGTGGGAGCACAGCAGTGGATTGTCTGCTCAGATTGTGCTGGAGGTTTTTAATGTGTAGGTGATATTATTGTATGCTTGACATCATAGTTGCAGTTGCAGACTTGCTGGTTTTACAACAGGTAATGTTGTGATAACTGACTTGTGTTGTTGAAATAACTATTAAAACACGTAGATGAGGCACACGTTGCACTATTAGTTGAAGACCACTTGCTAAAACTGAACACTGATGGATTACAAATTGGTCCTGTGGGTTTTTTTTAATAAAGACTGAACTTGGACTAAATAAAGATTAAGCCTGGGATGAGAGCTGCAGGCAAGGTAGTGAGGGTATAAAACATTTAGACATAGAGCAGTGCAATGTTGCAGAAGGCCAGCCATATCCTTCAGTTTTAATGGCTGTGAAAATTACCCAGGATAATAACATTTAGTGAGTTAATTTTATCATAGCAACATGACAGATTTTGAACAAGTGTGTCAGTGTTTGATGAATTAGCCATGCATTTATGGTCAGCTCCTTCTGGATAGTCTTTATCTTTGCACACTTGGTCAGCTGCTGATTCAAATTTCGGTTTCTCTGAAATCACTAACTGCTGCCCTCAAGTTAGTGTTACTAGAACCAAAGAAAACAGCTGCCTCTTCATTATTATAAGACACCTGTACAATAACCACAAACTTAGAGGTCACAATGTGTATAATCAGCATGCTAAAATCTGTATTGCAGTGTGAAGCAAGGCTGTATGATCTCAGTTTTGATGCATGTAAGGTTGTTTTGTGCCAAAAAATGAAGTAACAAGAAGTTTTTTCTTTTAACCTTTTCAGTGTTTATAGTCTTAGGTTGAGGGTTTGCATAATTCATATTTGTCTGTAGATGCTCCTGTAAAAAGGAATTTTGATGCAGGTGGTCTAAATTTTTTTCATTTTAGACTCAGGGGCAAATATTTTTCTTAATTTAAGCACGTAGTATGTGTACGAGAGTGTGATTATAGGAATTGTCAGGCACTGTGCTGCCTCGTGTAGATTTCCACTTATGCACTGCTTTTTGTTGATTTGTAATATGATACTCGGGGTATGTTTTTGGAAGTATATTCTGAAATTTGACCATTAATGAACATGTTTTTGTTTTTTTTGTAGGATAAGACATTTGGTTTGAAGAACAAAAAAGGGGCCAAGCAGCAGAAGTTCATCAAGAATGTTACTCAGCAAGTCAAATACGGACAACAAAGTGCCAGACAGGTTAGCGGGCTGTTCTCATCATCTGTATTTGTTTCATCCTTCATCCTTTTGTATCTTGAACCGTTAAGACAAACATTCTTGTCTCACTTTTGCTCGCTGTACTTGCTCTCTTCCTTAAATCTTTTCTAAGTAATTTGATTGGATCAGATCATCTTTAAATGTAGCTTCATTTGTTGTGTTTAGGTTGCCCAGGCAGAGGCAGACAAGGCCACTAAGAAGGCCGATAAGAAGAAAGAGCTGGATGAACTCAATGAGCTTTTTAAACCTGTAGTTGCTGCTCAGAAAGTCAGCAAAGGTAACCAACACACAGTGTGCGAAAGACACGGGAGATTAAGCACTTACTGTGTGAAAATAATGACAGATGTTTGCTAATGTGTGTTTGTTAAATTTAATAAGAAAAGATGATGAATCTGTTGTCTTTTTTTTTTTTCCCCCTTTTTCTCTGCAGGCGTTGATCCAAAGTCAGTGCTGTGTGCGTTCTTTAAGCAGGGCCAGTGTACTAAAGGAGACAAGTGCAAGTTCAGCCATGATCTGTCCATGGAGAGGAAATGTGAGAAGAAGAGCGTCTATGTGGATGAAAGAGATGAAGACCTGGAGAAAGGTTGGTACACATCACAGTTAATCTGTATATATTGAAGTGCTGTCTATTGCTGAGTGATGTCAACATGTGCACCGTGATTTCGCTTAGGGAATCTAATGTTTGTCATCGTCGTGTGTTCAATAAATTAAAACGACAGCCATCTGCTAACAGTGTAAACAGCTTTGGGAACTGATTGGTGTTTAGTTATGATTACATGGCTCTTAAGCCTACTTTCTGGCTGCTTTGTTGAGTCTTTCTTTCTGAACACAATCGAGTCAGTTTTTCCCTGTAGTGCTTATAAAACCCAACGCTAATTTTAACCACTGATAACTGGACTCGGTTACTTTAGGAATTTGAGTGGTAAACACTGAATTCAAGTCGCCCGGTCTTTGCTTTATCACCTTTACTTGGGTGGGTGAGCCAAGTACAATAAGGGCTGCCCATGTTTATTCACCACTAATTTTAGCATTTTATATTTTTAAACTGTTCAAGAGAACAGTGCCATCCATGATTTATTTAGTATTGGACAAGTATTTTGAAAGTTCAGTCACTGCTTCCTTCCTCACTCGGGTTTTCCATAAATGGGCTTTCTGGACAGATTTCTGTTCCTGTCATCCTCAACGATATTAATAATATTTCAGAGGATCTTCCATCTTGAACTGCAGCTGGTGACAGTAGCTCTTCTGCTCTGGAGATCCAGTGTGAACCGGAGGGTTGGTCTAACCAAAACTAGGAGCAGATGCTACTCGACTCACTACAAATCAAAACAAAGAGTACTGTCATCAGCTGCAGTCCAAGATGGTGGTGTTGGAGTTCATTCGGGATGAGACACTGATTGGCCAAGCAGCTGATTATATTGCTCTATTATTTACTGGCCTAAGCACTTGCTGAATAAAAATTTGCAAAGCAGAAACTAAAATAAAAAATTACTTTGTTTAAAATTGCTGTTTCAGCAGCTGACAAAATCTAAAGTATTAAATGCAGCAAACAAGCTGCTTTCTTCAATAGTAACTGAGAATGTGTCAGTCACAGATGGCCTGAGCGTGATTGGTGTTATATGAAATAAACCTGATATACGTGATGAGGTGACCTGTTGGCTGTCGGCTGAAAGACTTCCACAAATCCTGTCACACCAAGATATCAGTCAGTGCCACTGCTAATGTGTTTCTACTCAAAACACACTCACTGATACGCTTCGTCATTTTAGTTTTAATGTTACTGGATGCTTGTGTAATAAGAGTCCTGTTGTTATACATATATACACATTATATAATGTATAATATAAACACTGCTAACAATATTTTAGCTGCTGTGGAAGTTGTCTCAGTGTCCTTCCACCAGCGCCCTCGCAGTGCTTAGTCTAGAACCAGTTCCACACATTTCCACCAGAAAACAATCCCCAGTGGCGCAGGTCAACAAAGCTTTCCGCTCCAGATCTGCCCACCGTGATCTTATTTCTGTGGAAATTAGCTCAAACCTCTGCTACGTCTTGCTATCTTACAGCGACATTCTGATAGAAAAGAGGTGAATGTGAGCACGTTTATAAGCTACAGAAGGGGGTGTTGGGAATTGTAGTGATTTGAATGTGTAACCCCTAAATTAATTATCACGTTGCACGTATTCCAGTGTAACATTTTGTGTGGTTTTACTTTGTTGTTGTTTGTTCTTGACGACTTAACATGCTCCTTTCAGACACTATGGAGAACTGGGATGAGAAGAAGCTAGAGGAAGTTGTCAACAAAAAACACGGAGAGGCTGAGAAGAAGAAAGCCAAAACCCAAATTGTAAGTTTGTTCTTATGAAGAATAATTTGTGAATTAAGACGAGGCAAGGAAGACGAGCTAGATGCATGCTGGCCATCTGTGTTTTCAGGTGTTTCACCGTCTGGGAAATAGATTTATTTATGTAGTAAGGTGAAATACAGGGAGTTCAGGGTGTTTGATGGTATAAAACAGATGGATAAGGATGAGGCAGAAAAACAAGAATAAGGGAAAACAAGTTTGGGAAACAGCTGATGTAGTTTCTGACTACAGTAAAAGTCAAAGTTGCATAAATCGGATTTTCGCTCTCGTCGGATGGCTTCTGCAGGTCCCAATTTTTCCCCACATTAATTCCAATAAAAATGATCACCTAAATCGGATCATGTAAGCCGGATTTTCACCTACCAAGCAAATCCAGGGATGAAGCAGAAAGACATTGCCACGTAATTTGATATTAGACCCCAAACTGTCTGATATTTTGAAGAATTGGATATTATCTGACTTACACATAAATCTTTTTTTTTTTTACAGGTCAGTTAAAATTGCATGGGCCATTTGAATCCGACTTAGGCGATTTCTTCGATGTTTTTTTTTCCTGCGTTTGTTCCTAGTAGTCGACGAGTCCGGTTGGCTCTGAATTTAAAACCAATCTTATGGACTCCCTTAAAAATAGTCCAACCAACAGTTCAGTCAGATAATTCCACTAATAATACAAGATGTTGTCTGCTTTGCTGTCACTTACTCCCACTGTTCGTCTGCAGGTGTGTAAGTACTTCTTGGAGGCCATAGAGAACAACAAGTACGGCTGGTTCTGGGTATGTCCAGCAGGGGGCGACACCTGCATGTACCGGCACGCTCTGCCGCCCGGTTTTGTACTGAAAAAAGACAAAAAGAAGGAGGAGATAGAGGAAGAGATCTCGTTGGAGGAACTGATAGAGAGCGAGGTAAGGATAACTACAACACTCTTTAGGGAGTCGTTGGGGTGAGTAACAGCAGTGTAGGCTGTCTTGAATGAGATGGGCTGAAAGGCACGAAAGTGAGGCTGCTGTCGTTGGCACTGCTGATGTGCAAACCGTCTTTACCGTAGAGCTCTTTGCACTTTTCTCCCATATCTACACAAGGCTCAGTCTGGTGTGGAGACTCATGTACCAAACCAAATAGCTATGAAACTTTCTGACACGGGTGCAAAAATGATTAAATGCAAGTAGCTTTTAGTCTGAGCCTCAACACCAGCTCCAAGTAGGAAGGTCAGTAGGAGGGCAGTAGTCTCGGGGTCTGCTGGTCGATATGATCCCATAGATCAAATTGTGATTGGTCATACAATTGCTGGTGTTACTTTAACAGTGAGAAAATAATCTTCTGGGATTGATCCATTGTATTTTTCGCAGCTAGAGGAGCAGACTTATAAGAACCCACCACTTTTCCTCAGTTTGCTCCAAGCTAATTGACACCAGGTCGAAGAAGTCACTGCATTTTTTTAAACCTTAGCAGTTTCTGTGTCAGAGCTCAGCTATTAAATATCGTATGAGCTCAGCAAGTTAGCTTGTCTGTGTTTGGATCTTCTGCCACGTCTCCTGCTTTGAGTATGAACATTTTCTGGTAACTGTTGTATTGTACTGGTAATTTTGTAATGAAACACATATTACAAGCCACAGCTTCACCAGCACCAGCATGTGTTGGTAGCAGCAGCTCCACCCAGTCCAAGCTGGGTGTGAAGCCTCCTCTCTCATCTTAATGAAAACCATTTCAGACCATTTCAGATGATCTGCATCTTCTCCGTGTGGTTAATTTAACCCAGGAAACTGAGATCTCCCTCTCTTTCTCTCCAGCGTGCAGCTCTGGGTGCAAACGTCACTCGGATCACTCTGGAGACTTTCCTGGCTTGGAAGAAGAGGAAAAGGCAGGAGAAGGTTGGAACACGTTCAAATATTTTAGTAGCATCATTTTGTCAGAGCAGCATCAGTCATGTCTGAATTTAAGTGTCCTGCTTTCCCCTGATATTATTGAAGACTTCTGGTTACTCAAATCGTTAAAGCTTGTTCATCAGGATTTACTTGATGCTGTTGTTTAACAGGTGGACAAAGCGAGGGAGGAGATGGAGAAGAAGAAAGCTGACTTTAAGGCTGGCAAATCGCTCGTGGTGAGTGCAGCTGCTGTGAGGTCTCACTTTGACAGCGACGCCGAAGCAAAAGTGTCTGAAAGTGATTCGTATTAACTGATCTGCAGATAAGCGGCCGCGAGGTGTTCGAGTTCCGGCCAGAGCTGGTCGATGATGATGACGCTGAAGCTGACGACACTAGATACGCCAATGAAGAGGATGAAGATGAGGAGGATGAGGTAATTGTGAAACTTCCAACAATTACACAGTGCAACGATAATGTGTTGGAGGCAGCTTAAAAGAGGCTGCTTTAGAGTAGACAAAAACCTCCTGCAGTCTTTTTTTTTTTTTGTCTTTGTATGAGTTTATATTGATTTCAGCTCTGTGGGTCTCACGCCTGAAATGAGATGTCCCAGCACAATAACCTGTGTTTGGTGTCTGCTATAGTTTGCGTTGTCGGTGTTAAATATAAATGTTTTGATGTTGGCCTGCAGTCTGTTGTTCCCATTTCAAGTGACTCATTTCAGGTTCTCTGTGAGGTAGTTGTTGTCAGGCAGTGCTGAAGTATACCGAGGAAAAAAGTATTCAAATGTGAGGCCAAGAGGGGGGAGTGCTAAATGATAATTGACCCTTCTTGAGAGTGATGAGAGTGAGCCAATCACAGCTGCGATACGGATACCGATCCTGCTGCTGAATTGATGCCCTTCTCTGGCCCTGTCCAGCTCTCCTCCCGTAACAGTCCATCTCTTGGTAACTTCTCCACACTCTGGAGGGTGTGCTGGAAGAGACGGCACATTTGTTTGGACAGCTAGACGACCTGTGCACCCTGAATGGGGTGCAGATGCTGTCTTGTGCTACCGGTAGTGACAGGGACACTAGCAAAAAGCAGAACTGTGTGCTGCATAGCAGATTTAGGCTGTTTTAACCAATTTAATGTGTTTTATGGGGGGAAAAAATGAATCTATATATAACAGTTTTAATATAACCTTTTTTTTCTTGCAATTTTATTTGGACACTAGAATTTTCTAAACATTTACATTTTCCACATTTTCTTTGTCACACTTTTGTCTAAACTGGATGTTTCTTATTTTGAAATTTCAGATCGATATTACAGACATCCAGGACATAGACTTATCCCGTTTTGTTCCACAAGAGGTCGACAACACAGGCATTACTGTAGCATCCACGGACCGGTTCACCTCTAGGAATAAGACGGAGGTGACGCTATCAGACAACGGTAAGAAAAAACACGCTCGTCGGGCTCGGTAACTTTTTGTAATTAATATAGTTTCTTCAAAACTTGTCAGGAAACAAATGAGCACAAGCACAGTGGCGTGATCAACTTTTTTTTTTCTCTCCTCCTGCCTGCAGAGGAGCAGCTCAACGGAGCCTGCGGCGGCGCCGATGCCAACGGGCTTTCGGGGGCAGAGGGAGGCGGGGAGGACGGAGGAGGGGAGGATGAAGAAGAAGAAGAAGAGGAGGAGGAGGAGGAAGTACCGGTTGATGAAAACCTGTTCACAGGAGAAGATCTGGAGGAGCTCGATGAGGAACTCAACACACTGGTGCTGGAAGACTGAGGAGGAGGAGGTAGCAGTCAGGATGGACTAAGCGACAAAGGGATGGACCTGTGGATGCATGGAGGTAAACATCAAAGAGACCAGACGTTTGAATGATTTTAAGTTTCAGAGACTCGCGTAATAAAGCCTGATTATATCATGACATCACTGCCTGTCTCTGCCCTCTCTCTTTTCACCTCGCATCATTCAGTCCTCTGGGTGTCCAAATTTCCACAGCAGGGCCAACTTCACGTCTCCGCTGAAGGACAACTCGGCTGTGGTTGTGCACTTTTTGTTGCTCGACAAACTTGCCGGCTTACACTGACATTTTTGATAAATTAGGCCTCAAATGTTTCTCTCCTTGATCGGTGAAATATTGAATATATTGATTTAAGGAGTGTATTGGATTTAAAATGAAAGAGCTGTACCTGTTCGACTGGGTTATGAAGCTCAGATGATTTTTCAGAGCTGAGTTACACAAATTGGAAGGTGAACACCAGTAATTCACCTGCTCTCATGCCAAAAAGCTTTAGTTTGAAGATGCACTTTCATTAAGTAGAGATTGTTTTCCCTTCAACAGATCCATTATTTCTTTTAGCTGAAGTCAGCTCTGCTGAAAAATCAATTTTGTTTCTTGTATAATTTTTTGAAGGAAAAGTCCAGACCTAGCTTCTTAAATGTCAGACCCCGATCTATGAAACCGGCTTTGTGCCCAGTGCCAGCCTGGTATTGTAAATAATGTTCTCATGAGTTGCCTCCTAATGAAATAAAATTACTGTACATCCAGTGTCCGTCTCTTTTTGGATGAAGGCCCAGATAATGTTGCTTAACAGCACAAACCTTCCAAAACCCAGCTGCCCAACGCCATCTTTTGTCTCTCTGACACCCACATGTAAATCATATCTTCCACTGACTGTTGTCCCCTCCCATCCTCTTATGCACCAGTATAAATGCCATGCCTTTCCAGTGGTTCAGGGTCAGCTTACAGTCCCAGACCCGCCGTTTAGGCTGGTAAGCCCACTGGAATACTTACCACCACAGCAAACCCTGAGAAGCAGGACTCTGTGATTTCTTCGACATGCTGCAAATGTGGAGTTCTGTACACCAACCACCTCCACCCCAGAGTTCCCATGTCTGTGGCCCAACTGCTCAGCATAAGGCAGACCTACACTTCAGCCAGGTCATTTTAAGGTTAATTAGTACAGTCTTATTTTATATCAACATTCAGTGTGTTCTCTTGACCCATTCAGCTGTTAAGAAAACAAATCAAAT
>JAVDPK010002623.1:949606-965826 GCA_034780415.1 Cichlasoma orientale | reverse complement strand
GTGCTGCCTTCAGGTGCTCCGCGGAATGTCTAATGTCAACTTGTTAGTAAGGCGTTATAAGTGGTTTGACAAAATAAACTGGCAAAATCAGTTTCTTAATAAAGATTATTTCGATTGAGACAAAAAATAGAATCGTGAGCAGAAAATGTGCATAAGGCGTGTGATTAAATCTTTCCTTTTGTTTATTATTGCTTTTTTAGAATCTTGAAATTTTTTTGACCGTGATTTACTTGTACCTACCTTGTTCGTTGACGACGAGGTAATGTAGTAAGATAATTGTGGAAATCCCCACAGTTGTAAAGCAGCAACGGAGCTGATGGCAGAGACTTGTGTTTACTGCCCTCTACAGCACGGGAGAGGTAAATGCACTCGTTACGAAACGCCCCTGGGTTACGAAAAGATGCGGCAGAGGTTTTGTAACAAAGAATTAATTAACATAAGTAATGGGTATTAAGTATTTTTAGCATATAGAGAATATATTTTATACCATATAAAAGTATTTCATTCATTATTTAAACAATTTTAACAAAATTGCGGTTTTCATTTGAAAAGTTGTGGGGTCAGATTTGACAGGGAGTGTCAAACACTGTCCTCCACTTTTCCACAACATAATGTTATTACATTGTGACCTTTTTTTTTTACTTTAATTTTTTTTCTTAGATATAGGTGCATTGACTTGCTCTCTAAACATTTTAATGTCTTAGTGCCATTAAAGAACCTCTGATGGTTTACTAATGCTATTACTCATGTTCTATAAATAGCTGACACTGGAATACACTCTTAGACAACACCAAAGATCACCTGTGAAATAGTTACCTGATCTCGCTCTCTCTCTCTCTCTCTCGCTCTGTGTGTGTGTGTTTTCTGTGTGAAGGAAAACGAAGAAGTTATCGTCATTTGACAGAAGATAGTCAAATTAGTGGTGGGGGCAGTTATAGTCCATCATAAAAGTGGTAGTGGTGCATCTATAATGTCTGCCCATGATTTTTAAATAAAACAGGTGCTGTTTCAAAGTAAAGTAGTTTGCGTGTGTGTATGTGTGTGTTTAAGTGTTTACAGATCAGGTGCTGAATGACCCTTCTGAGGACAAATGCTTGGATATCAGGGATATCAGTGTTACAGTTTGTGCTGTGAATTTTGCCCACTCTGTTTCTTTGTTAAAGATTAATTTGAGTCTTTTATTCTGAGGACACACAGGGTCACCTTCAGAAACAGCTTACAGCCCACCACTTTAGCTTTTTTCACTTTCAGTTTCTGCTTCTTTTTTTTTTAATGTTAAATATAAATATAATTTAAACCTGCAGACTCTCAATTTGGATTTATGCATTTATTTTTGCGGGTGAGAATTTATTTTGTGTTTACAAATGTACAGATAAGGCAATGCAGGAGGGTACAGATCAGTAGAGAGAAAAATGGAAAGATAAGAAAAAATTAGAGGCGATGCATAAGATATGCTCTTTTAATTCATCTATTGTTATTTTATTTTATAGTATATACACATTTCTTAATTAGCCTATGGAAGTTACACGTATATAAGAGTATATTAGTCACTGGGTGGCATTAAATTTGGTGTGCCAATAACCAACAAATTTTTGGGGGTTTTTTTGTTAAACTAAAACTGCATCTTTGGTTACTAAGTTGAACGTAGAGTGCTTTTGGTTGCCAACATCGTCCTCAGGTTCACATTGCTCCAATAATTGCTCTGGAGGGAATGCAACAGGATGAGAGGGCCTGTACCAAAACTCAATTTTCGCTTCCTTCCTTTCAGCCTTGTCACCTCCCGTATCGGACGCACAACCAAACCGGCAGCGTTGTTGGTAAAACCTTCCACATAAATGTTTTAGACGTTTATATTTTAGCTTTTTGCAGTCAAAAATAAATGACTTCTGCATTTAAAAGGATGATATGACGATGTTAAGGAAACATCTCGGAAACGTCACGTAATGGTTGGGCGGTAATCTCGTGGCACGTGGTTGCTGTGATGACGTTGAAAGCCGGTGCCTGAAAAGTGAAGTGACCTTCTTTGCGTTCGTCACAAACCGCTAGTCGGCCGAGAGAGGAGCAGCTGTTCATCTGCTGTAAAGTGTTTTTAACCCGGCATCTTTTCATCAAAAGGTAACATTTTATACTTCATATGGGAATCGAGTCTTTGGCATTATTATTCAAAAAGGGAGCAAAGTAACAGGAAATGAGCCGCAATGGCAGCAAACCTTAGCCCGGACGTTTTAGGATCGCCCCGCTGAGCTCTGTTCGCGTAAAGTCAGTTATGGGAGAATAATACGGCAATTTTTAAACGGGATTTAAACTTTATACATATTTTTACTTGATCTCTCGTGTGTGCAGGGAAATGATCTGGCAAACACAGCAGCTTTAAGTGAAATCTTCGGCCGACATTGAAGCATCCTTGACCGCCTCGGTAGGCGACGCATACCCGGCTTACCCCACTGCTAGCAGGCTGGCCTGGCCAAGCTGAGCTTAAAGTCATTGATCCGAAACATCAAATGCTGGCTTAAATGCTACTTAAACTGCATTTACATGCCGATAAAGAGTGCGTGTCCTTGATGCTGCGTGAGGAGGATGCACTTACCCGCCATGTTAGCTAACCCTTTTTTATTGTAACGTGTATGCGGAGCGGTTCGTTTCTTAAGAACCAGAATGGGAAAAGGGACCGCTATGTTTATGTAACACAAAACAAGCCGATTAAAGTTGACTTGTATGTAAAATGTAGATTTCGCGGTAGTTTTGCAGTAAAAGGATATTTGGAGACCGCGGTCACATTAAGATTGGTGGTGTTGCGCTAAAATGTTTCCCCCACTGATAATGGACCGGCTTTTTTTAATCACGAAACTCAGTCACAGCAGAAGCAGCGACCGGTCCTCTGCTGTAGGTGCTCTTATTTTCCGCTAAGCACATTAACCTTGGCTTCCCTCCGTAAATCCTCGCCCTCGTGGCGCTATACCATTAAAACGGTCCTCATTCACTTGCCAAACCTGGCAGCCCGTCCGCCTGGAGTAACCCGAGCTGAGGCCCTCCGCGGCTAGGCCGACGTGTGTGAAGGGCGGTGTGGTTTCGGCTCCCTGAGCCGCTTTTCGTTAGCTTTCCGGGTAATCTCGGCATGGTGCCAGCGCACAGGGGAAAGTCATGACTTGTCTGACTGCGTTGTAAAAGGCCGAAGATAAGTGATGGTAAAAGTTACGAACTGTCTCCTTAAATGACCTTCACAAGATGGCGCTGGGGTCAGATGGAGCTTCCTAACTGGTCTATGAATAGAAGATGGGCAGGTGTATTTAAAGGGCTAATATTACGCTCAGTTACTGCTTATAATCCTGTAGTACATCTTTTTTTTTTTTTTTTAAACTGCATTTCTGACTCTTCCTTCTCTCTCTGTCCTGCCTGCCTTGTTTCTCCAGCTGATTATGGGAGACGCTGAAAAGGGAAAGAAGGTTTTTGTCCAGAAGTGTGCTCAGTGCCACACAGTAGAGCAGGGCGGCAAGCACAAGGTGGGCCCCAACCTCTGGGGTCTGATTGGACGTAAGACCGGACAGGCCGAAGGCTTCTCTTACACAGATGCCAACAAGAGCAAAGGTCAGTTCACTGGGTCTTTGAGGAGACTACGAAAAACCTTGGATGCTATATATGATCACCAAAGAAGGGAGACTGCCATTGTCTGACATGTACAAAGCATTTTAAAATGCTTTTCTATAGTAACTATAAATTGTTATAAACTCAGAAACAGCCTCAGCTGAATGAGTGTGAAGCAGGTGTGGGTAGATGAGTATAGTCTGTCTCTATGTTCAGAAACTTTAATCTTTTTCATTAAGAAGATGTTAAAGACTTCATTTTTATATTTTGTATCAATATCTCAGAAGCTAAGGATGTATTTTTACTTTCTTTTAGACACTTATTTAAAGCAAAATCTTCCCATTTAAGCGTCTGCATTCACAGTTAGTTATTTCAGGCTTTAAAGGTCCCATATTATGCCCTGTTTTTTTTTGTTTTTTTTGTTTGTTTGTTTGTTTGTTTTTTTTGTTTTGTTTTTCACATTTTGAGTCTTGCAAGTTCCCAGCTCAAATTACACACAAATCGTTTGTTGTACCCGCTGGTGTACCTCTGCTTTGTTTATGGTTGACCTCCCTTTTAATAAAGTGATCTGCTGCTGCCCGTGGCTCTTTCTGGAAGACGGCTGTGTATTTCTGGCTGCTGTCTTGGATCCCCCTGATTAAAACTGAGGAGCAAGAGTAATTATGGGATTCAAGAAGTGTGTGTGTGTGTGTGGCCTTCTGATGGGCTTAACTGTTCAGTTTTGGCCTACACATTTGAAGCAGAATTAGACTTAGAAGCCGTGCTGTGTGTGTTATGCAGTCTACAGTGACTGAATGTAATGTGTTGGATTACTTGAACTTTTCTTATTTACATCTTAGAAATGAAACAGCCAGTTTAGGTTTCATAAACGGTGACACTCCGTCACTGTGCACACAGGCTTACAGACTCGTGTCTTTTGCACTCTCAGCAGCTGTTTCTGTATAAACGTCTTGGAGCTGGGGGTCAAAGGTGTTCAAAGTCCTCGGTGCAAACCTGCCCCACTGCAGCTTTTCCTTCTGTAACTTTCCCCTCATGTCAAACTCAAGAAGGGGCAGGTTTGCAGTATCAGTCTAGATAATGGCAGATGTGATAAAGGCAGCTGTTCTTGTAACTTAGCAACAGTAAATGTTTCAGTGAACTACTCTTAAAAGGTCATGGGTGTTTCAAGGACAAAAAATAAAATGGACAGAGACCTTTAAAGTTTCTGTTATTGTCCATCAGTGTGATTTTTGGCATAAGCATATTTGGAGTCATAAGAAGTGTCTCTAATGAGGAACTGTAGGAATGGCCGATTACATTTTTAATTTAGCTTCTAAACAAACTCAACGCTTTACCTGATGTGGGACCTTTAAAGTCACCATTGAAGCTTCAGGAACTGATATTTGGTGTCACATCCCTCCTGCTTCACTCATCAGTGACTGTTTTTCCCTCAGGTATCATTTGGAGTGAGGACACCTTGATGGAGTACCTGGAGAACCCCAAGAAGTACATTCCTGGAACCAAAATGATCTTTGCTGGCATCAAAAAGAAGGGAGAGCGCCAGGATCTCATTGCATACCTCAAATCGGCAACGTCGTGAAGACATCCTAAAGATCTAAATATTTAATGTTATTTTAATGTTTTTTTTTTTTCTGCCAATACACATTAAATGCGACTTTGTGTTTAGTCATTTGGACAAAAGGTTATCTTATTTTCTCGGGCTGGTGTTTGCCGCAAGTGTCACTTCCTTTTTAAGGTCAGACGAGCTTTGAGCGGTCCAAGTGACCAAACATAAAGCCTCAGTCCTGTTTTCATTGAGTCTGTATTAGTACAAATGAATCACATTTAAAAATCGCTGGTGATGGTGGGTCATCGCTCATTCTTTTTCATGACATGTGTCTGGTACTTTCTGCTAGCAGAGCTATCACAGTCAACTTCATTTTTAAAACAATTCATCAGAAATTAATATCAGCTACACGAGTGACGCAGCAAAGAAGCCTGTGTGGAGTTTTGGTGGTTAAACGTGCTGATCCTGAATAATCTGCCCTCTGCGTTCAGACCACGCGGAGTGTCTGACCTTTGCACAGTCAGATAGAAACTTATACCTTAAGTTTTTGTTTTGTTTTTAAATACTGAATTTGGCAAAACCACTTTTGTTGACACTCCTGAAGCCCCCCTGAGCTGTCAGCCTCCTTACAAGCCTTTAAAAAGGCGACGCATACAGCCGTGAATTGTGGGGTTATATAAATGTTACATTGATGCCTTGAAAACCACCAACATGCTGAGGTACAGTGTGAAATCAGCCGGTATACAGTCACCATACCTAATGGTGTGGAGAGACTGTATAAAGAAGGGAAACTATCTGGCATCATCTGGAGTGAAGGAAGATGTTATTTACCTGGTTTCACAGGCCGGAAGAGTGTCAGTATAATTTATTTTACTGTAATCAGTGTTTTAATGACAGTTATGTGGTAGCTGTGTTTGGTTATGGACAGGATGGTTCAAGAAAGATCGATTAAAAGAAAACGTCCAGACATCTAAAAATGACTCTTGATTTTATGGTGTTTGTCAGAATCTCTGCGGCTGGGTTATATTCTGCTCTTTACACGATTAAATTGCCTCCAGAGTAAAGCAATAAACATTATTATTCAGTTTATCTTATCAAACCATTAATTTCTATTAAAGATAAGACCGGGCTGATCTTGCAGCAGCTGTGTTCAACAGATTTGAGTCTAATGAACGATTTGGTATTTTTAGTATTCGGCTTAAAGTGAGTTATAAGAAGTCAGTTTGAGTGAATCAGTGTAGTCAGATAAATCTGCCGTGATGACACCATTTGGAGGTTCCTGTTTGAGAAGAACAAGCAGCTTAGATGGTGAATGTATCCACTTAAAGTTACATTTTGTGCCATACTTTCTGCCTCTTCAAAGAAAACTGGCTGAGCTGGACTCGGAGTCGCCCCGAGGCCCACTCGTGCTGGTTGGGTGTCGGTTTACTGCTCATGAAGTCATTCTAGGAAGAGAGTCACCCAATGGCGGCGCAGGCCCTGCTTGCTGTCACGTTTCCCCTGACATTTCCAATCAGACGTGATTGGATTTATCTTCAGTGTACCTGTTCGCTGCCTGGAGACTGAAGGCTGAGTAAATTTAATGTTTGAACTGTTAGGCTGTAAACTCATTCAATTATGTAAGGATCTAATTTATGGAAAGCAGATCATTACAAGCGCTCCACCTCTCTGTAAACTTTACACTGGTTTTTACACACATGGTAGTTTGTGTTAAAAGCTGGGAGACCCAGAACAGACTCATGAGGATCTGGAGACACCTGCTGGCTCACGAAGATGCTACACAACAAAATGTGTTGAGCAGAATGTTTGGAACTGCAGATGGAAACAGGACACATAACCAGCATAGTTAGTTTCACAAACACCAGCAAACAGGAAGGGATCAATGGGTGGTGCCAGGCAGCAAATAGTTATTTGAAACAAACAACCCGGAAAACAGGTTCAACAAGGACCGGTAGGACTCTGAGAGGCTGATAGTTTCAATTTAATGTCAGGATAAGCAGCATCAAGTCGTACACATACAGCAGTCTGATTGAATATGTTGCTGTTTTTTCAATACAAGCAGTTTATTACTAAAATAAAATATATACCTTGAAAAACTAAATCAGTCATAACATAGAAAAGCTGATCAGAGATTTTCTTCATCTCCTGAGACCAGCTGTAATGGATCATCACCAGCTTGTATCTTCATCCTGGATGGGGGGGCTGTCCCTGCTGCCTTTGGATGAGAGGTGGGGTACACCCTGGACGGGTCGCCATTCTGTTGCAGGGCTAACAGACAGAGAGACAAATAATCACTCACACCTACGGGCAATTTAGACTGACCAATTAACCTAACCCCAGTAATTGCATGTCTTTGGACTGTGGGAGGAAACCGGAACACCTGGAGAGAACCCACACAGACACGGGGAGAACATGCAAATTCCATACAGAAAGGTCCCGGTCAGATATTGGATTCAAACCCAGGACCATCTTGCTGTGAGTTAACAGTGCTAATCACCATGCCACCATGTGGCCCGCACACAGACATTTTCATGTTTTGTGTTAATGTGTTAATTAATGTTGAATCAATATTGTTAATTATTCAGTGATTCTTTTTCAGCGAGGTTAACAGTGTTATCAGTAGTAATGGTTATATATGGTTATATAATAAAAACCTTGCAGTTCCAGATTCTTGCCAGATTCATTTTCAATAAAATATATTACATTCATCATGCTTGTTATGTTTTCATAACTTTTCAAAAATTAAGAATATATACCAGGTTTGATCTGCAGCATAATTTACAAAGATGATGCACTGTGAGAAGTGAACCACCTTCTCTGCACTAAAAGCTCAGAATTAACAATGAATGTAATCCTTGCCATTCATCATGCTATAGGTACTGCAAGGATAATGCAACATGTGGAAGTTGCCCTCTCAACACCAGTATAAAAAAAATCAATATAAATGATATTTACTGTTAAATGCACAGTGGTTATACCAATTAAATAAAAATCACATAATCATTTAAGAAAATACTTCAACTATAGGCTACCCACAACTTAAGAAGCTTAAGTCCACTATGAAACACTTATATTTAATCACTTATGATTGAAAAAATGGGTTAAATTTCTAGTAAAACTCTGTAAAACGTTTATATTAATTTACCCGTTTGTTTTAAAATGTCTTTGTGGTTATGCACAGCCTCTACCATCCACCAGGTGTTGCTGTAGCACCACCAGCAGCCATTCTTCCGATGACCAAGCCCATCATTGCTTCTTATTAATACTGTAATATAGTTTAAATGAACCATTGTAAACTTGGACAAAACTGTTTAGTTCTTCTGTGCTTTATTTGTATGTTTGGGTTTTTAGACATTCTTAAAAACCAGGATACCCTCCCTGAGACCGTTCTGTCTGTGGTTTCTTCCCCTCACTGTCTACAGTCATTGAGTTTCTTTCTAACTGCAGGGTGTTGGCCTTGCAATGTAAATTGCCCTGATGTACACTTCATGTTGTGAATTTTTGCCAAAATAAAAAATTTCTTCACAAAAATAATGAATTTGTCAGTTCTAGATTTTCATGTTTGAATTATTTGCTGCGGCCCTCTTCTGTGATGAGCTAATAACATTTTTTCCAGTGCTGTGCATCTTTGCTTTGTATCAGTGTGTAACTTTATTTGAGGTGCCATACACCACATGTGGTGTGACAACTTTTTGGTTACACCCGCCTGTGTCACTACAACTGTCAGTAAAAGTTGCCTTGCCCCTAACTCCACTATCCAAATAGATATTATGTAAAAGTGTAATCATGTCTCAGCTTCACTGTGGACAACATTTTACAAAAAAAAAAAGTCTAGAATATTAATGTAGCCTGTTTTTCTGTGCAAATGTCACATATCCAACATTAACCAATAAAAAAGCACTGCCATGAATTCTACTTTTCTGCTTCTACATTTTTAGATTTTGTTGAACTGCTTTGTAAAACAAGGAACTCAGTGCAAGGTCGTCTGTAGTGTGTAAGTAAATCCATCCTGACTGTAAGGTACTGTATGCGTCGAATATGCGCTGATTGAATCTTCCTCAGTCAGAAGGAATAGGCCGACTCCAATGGTACAGCTTAGAAGGTTTATTGAAGAGGAGATAGAAGCAGGAACATGCAGGTAGCTGAGGGTACAGATGTTGATGTGAGTAGGGGTGTGTGTGTATGTGTGTGTGTGTGGTTATCTGAAACAGAAAGCAAACAAAGTGTATATTAATAACCATATAAAATTGACCTGCAGTAACACCGAAAATCCCATGGAGGGCACTATAACACCACACATGAATTATCTACGCGCAATAACGCCACATGACAAATACTGGATAGTGAACCGGCAAAGTTCACATTTACACTGATAGTCACTATTTGCCAAAAATATAAGACACTACTTAAGATACTGTCAAGCCAATAAGATTAAGTAAGCCCTTGCGATAGCAATAGGCCCTATATCTGGGCTAATACTTTAAGTCAACACAAATTGCAGGCAGAAAATTATACTTGCCTTATACAAACGCACACTGCACTCATACACACGATGAACAAAGGGTTGGCCGGGGATGGCAATTCCTGCTCCATGGATGCTGCTCTCATATATATATCTATGGCTGCTCTCACGGCACTGAGCCACACCGAACCACAATGCAACTTGTTAACTTATGAGCAAGTAGAACTACAAACAAACAGATGCATCATGGGTACTGAAAGTGCTAAATGAGGGCACGGACTTTTAACACTGACTGTAAGCAGCTATTTTAGAGACTTGCATTCATCACACCATCTGCACACAACACAAACACGAGACACAATCAATTAGTTCTTACATTTTATTTAGTGAATTCAGAATAAAACCAACCAGTATCAAACAGTTATACAGCGTACTGAGGTGCTTCTTTTATACTAGATCTATGCAATCAATATTACATTTTGATAATTACAATCAGTTGTAATCCTAAAACTTAAGCTATGGAGATTAAAAGACATGAATGACAGATATAGCAAACAGTAATTTTATGACACAAAATAAACTGATATGAAAAATAAGCTTCATAGTTAATATTTTTGCTGCCCACATAAGTTAATGGGTTTCCGAGCTATTTAAAAGCTGATCGTTTGAAGAGAATTTTCTCAGAATTTTCAGGAGCAGATTGGTTCTCAGATCCATGTTCTCAATTATTAGATGTCCCTGTCAAGGGGAGGACTGAGTGTTAATTGCATGTCAAAAATCCACAAGGAAAAAAAAGAGCAAAAACAAACAGGAAACAGTAGCAGCTGGAGCAGGAGGCACACTGGGCCTAGGAAACACTGGGGAAAGGAAAACACACAGAAACTTGAGCAGACACTTTAGGGGACAGGGGGAGACAGAGACTATATATGAGACAATCTGGCAAAATGATGACATCACTAGTAACCAATAATAGCACTCAAAACATGTAAGGAGTGATCGCTCCCTTGCGGCTAAGAAATCAGAAATACTCCACAATACAACACTAATTCATGTCATTGGCCTACAAATTAACCCCAGCAGGTTCCAACTCACTTGCCAGATCTGGTCACATATATACCCACAGGAGGGAAGTGGAAACAGCTGGGGTGAAAGAGACACAGGTGAACTGAATCACAGCAGATGAGACACAGGAAATAAAACGAAAGACAAAGCACAAGGAACAACCAGTCAATATAATACAGGAAGTGAGATAACTAAACAGGGAAGACACAGACACACGAATAACTAAACACAGGAGACTTGACAGAGGAGGAACACTGAGGGAGGAACTAACTTAAGCAGCTGAGCACAAGATTAAACATGCTTAATAGGAAAATATACAAGAAATGATATAAACACTGAGCAAACCAAGACTCAATAGAACATTTACAAAAACAAAGCTCCAAAACTCAAAATGCTGAGCAAACTGACCGACTCTGGTAAGCTCGTGGTCACCAGTGGTATTTTTTCCATGATCACATGTAAATACACAGAGTGCCACAAAGGCCAAGGACAGAGTAAAACAAAGTCCAGCGCACTAAACCACAGAACAGAGAGAAAGAAAAGACAAACACAAAGTCATTACAAAGAAGTTGGCCATTAACACTGCTGTATAATAAAAACATTTTCTCTGAGATTAATGATCTCATTTCATATAGTTCATGTTGTATAATAACAACAACAACAAAAAAGGAATTTTTTTTACCTGAGAATGAAAGTACTGTTCCTGAGACTTATTCAGTTTCTCCTTATAATAGGTTGTGTCATTAGTTTCAGGTTCACACCATTTCACTGGAGCAGCTTTATCAGCAGTTACATACCTGCCAGCCCAATCAGTCATTCCACAAGCAACATAACGGCCATCAAAGAGCAGCAGGATTATCCACACGACTGCTGGGACTGTGACGTTACATAGTTTTTTTAACTTAGTGCAATGATCATTTGTTGCGCTGGACAGATGGGATTCTCCTTTTTGGAGACTGATCATCACCACAAAGGCCAAAAATGCAGGAATGAGGAAATATGCAGCCACAAAGGTAGCATTCTGATCCTTATTCAGTTTACAGGGACATTCAAACTCCATGTCCACCAACTTTTCTAAGAGAACCAGAAGAAAGGAAAACACAACATTTGATGCAAGTGGGTCATTTTTAACTGCATTTCTCAAGGCGGAAATCCAGGGTTCTGTCATTTCTTTGCTTATATCTGCATAAGAAAACATAAAAGAAAATTTGTTTTTAATAAAGTATAAAATGAGAAAACATTTAAAATGACACAATCTTCTGTGATAAATTAAATAATAATGACTTTTGCTGTGACTGTAATGCTCATTAGACACAATTTACAAATTAAATTCAACACCAGCATGATGTGAAAAAAGCCTGATTATCTACAACTACCAAAAGAACTGCAGTAAACACATTTATTTAAAAAGTTAAATGACTTTTACTATATGTGTTCTTGTCCTTGGTAACTCCTGATGTACAAAACAGTGTGTATAAAGATGAAAATATAGTCACACCAACCTGTCAGTGCTTCATCCAAGACTCTTTTTATATGCTCTGCACTCTGAACTCACACAACTGACTGTTATAGTTTGATTTTCTCTTCAAAACCACAAGAAGATCCCACCCTCTTCCTCCTTCCTCTTCTTGTTGTTTCATTTAATAATCAGTCTAGTTTTTGCTTGTAATTATGCAGTGCCTCTAAAACATGAAGATGCTTTTAAAATTATGTAATTAAACCCCTGTTAGAACTATAGTGCTGTGCAAAAGTCCTGAACCACCCCTCATTTCTTTATATTTTCATTCCAAGGAGCGTCTTCTTTGTAACTTTGTGGACTGGATTTGGACAATAGATTTTTTCTTTAGACACTGGCTGCTTTTTCACTCATTTTCTGTCCAGTGCTTCTACCTGACCATTTTAAGATAAATGTTTTTTGCTCATTTGTTTTTTAAACCTCTTAACCCTGACCTGTGAATCATTCCAGCATACTCAAGGTATGATCCAGTGTTGTCTACACATTATAGCTACACATAACAGAACTTAGGAAAGGATCAATTTTAAAGTGTATCTTTAGACACTTTGGTGCCATCAGCCAGTTGCAAAGAAAAAATAATTGTTCTGATTTCTTCAGTTCAATCTATGAAAAATGCCAAAGTTAACACAGTTTCACAGGCATAAAATGGTATCTTTGCATTAACGAGTAGATTTCCAAAGTGCGATTAACCAAAAACTTGGTATATGGTGTGCAGTGAGTCCCTAAAAATTTTGAGGAAACTGGAAAAGTGGAGGACCAATATAATTATATATACAACAGTATCTGAAAGTCATGTCCTTAATAGGAAAAAGTCCATCAAAGACCTGACAGGACCTTGAGAGATGCATCTGGCCCTTCATTTCATCCATCTATCTGTGATGGAAACATGGAAACTCACTCAGGAACAGTTCAAGAAATCACTGTCTGTTCACCGTGCCATCCACAAATGCAGCTTAAATCTCTATAATGTAACAAAGCAGCCATATGTGAACATGAGCCACAAATATGGCCATCTTGAGCCGAAGCCCATTCAAAATGATGTGAGCCAAGAGGAAAACTGTTCTATGGTCAGAAAAATCTAAATTTGAGGATGCGGTGTCCTTTGGACTTAGGAGGAAAGGGACAAACAGTGCACATTTAAAAAGCCTGCTTACCTGATGGTATGGGGGTGCATTAGTGCCGATGGAATTAAGAGCAGCATATGCTCCCATCCAGATGATGCCTTTTTCAGGGAAGGCTTTGCACATTTGAGTAAGACAATATTGAACTGCATTCTGCACCTATTACAGCAGCATCACTTGATGGTAGCAGAGTTTGGTTGCTGAGCTGGCCTGCCTGCAGTCCCCATCTTTCACCAACTGAAAACATTTGGAGCATGAAACAAAAAATATGACAAGGAAGAATTAGGATTGTTGAGCAGCTAGAATCCTCATTCAGACAAGAATGGGATAACACTCCTCTACCAAAGGTCAAACAGCTGCTCTCTACAGTTCCCAGATGTTTACAGGTTGTTGTTGAAAGACGAGGGGAAGCTACACAGTGGCTGTCCCAACCTTTTAAGATGTGTTGCTGCTGGCGCCAGAGTGGCTCAGTGGTTGAGTGGGTGACACAGGTTTGCGTCCCGACCTGTTGCCATTTACTGTGTTTTCCCCCATCGCTCTCCTCCCACTTTCGTGTCTCTCTCCATTAAAAACTATCAAATAAAGCCTTAAAAAGGCCAAAATACTTATTTTAAAAAAAAAAGTGTTGCTGCCATCAAATGCAAAATGACTTTGTTTTTGTGTACAAATATGTACAAACAAAAAATGATGCATTTTCTCAGTTTAAACATTTGATGTGTTTTCTGTGTTCTATTGTGAATAAAATATGAGTTTGTGAGATTTGCAAATCATTGCATTCTGTTTTTATTTACATTTTACACAGTGTCCTAACTTTTTTGGATTTGGTGTGTTTTCTTTTTCATATAAATATTCAGAAATATGATGTGTTAAGACTGACATTTGTCCTTGGCTGTAGTTAAGCAGACATCAGTGAGTGACAAGTTTCTCATCTCGTCTCTCTTTGTTAACAGGAAATTGCTTCTGTCAGATCCACACCCTTCCTCTGAAAAATAAGATGCTGTGACCGCAGAAGCAACGTTACAAAAACTTCAGCCAGTGGCCTCAGAATATTTACTGCTGCATTTAAATGTTTAATAAAAATAATAAAAATAAAATTGTTTTGGAGGTATGACTCTACCTCTACCTTTTTTCTTGACTTTTATTTTTGCTGTCCTGTCCTGAGTCTTTTTATGAAAACTTAGTTTTATTCAGTGTTTTAATGACCAAGTGACCTGATTAGCACGTGTCAAATTTAGTGTGTCTACTCAATAAACTACATTTTGTCATGAGGGGGTCATTCCACAAAAAGAGTCTCTCAGCTGGAACATAAATCTCACCTTCTCCTGTCTGCAGACCAGGCAAACATGACTTATTGCTCAATAAATAACATGATACAGATGTGCCTCTGAATGGCCTTTATTCTTAAGAATAGCCAAAAATTAACAGCATGTAAGAGTTAGAAGATATGAAGAAATAGTAGTGCAATATCAAGATGAACTACAAACATGTCAGCGCAGTGCAGTAAGATGTCAAAAAGTGTAACACCAAAAATTAACGTATTGAAGTGGAAAGGTAAATAAATAATGTGTAAATTATTGGTGCATTTCAAGGAGATTTAAATATGGTTTACATTGAACTTGTCTGCATCCATGCATGATACAGCCATGACTTGGTGGTTTACTGAGTCCAACACATCTGAAATGGAACCACTGAATTTCAATTTTCTTTGTAAGCATCAACAGAAAGTTAAATACACATTTACTGGCACTAATCATGAGCTGTAGCTGTGAGACAAGCTGTTCCTGTTGTAGCTTGTGTTTTACTCTGACTCTTCATGTGACTGGCATGTCTCACAGTACCTGTTTCATATTGTTTGCCATCCTGAGACTGACAGACAGAGAAAGCAAAAGAGAAAGAGAGATGGGGGATGTGCGCTCATTTGAGTGAGTCCTTTGTGTGCGCCCAAGCACACCACAGAGACTGCTGTGCTATAATTATTATTACTAAATACAGTTACAGGCTGATGATGGCCACTCCGTCCTTGGGTGAAACTTCTTGAACGAACAATAAAGTCTGGTTACTTTCAACTCCTGTGCTTAACCCATGTCTACCGACACAGACATCTTCATTTTGGTTTTATGTCAACAACATGGCAACAACTACCCAGAATGCACTGTGATTCCTGTGCTCTGTCGAGCTGCATGGTTTTGAGCACTGATCCCACTAAACGATGTTGGGACCTCATGTCATACTTTATGGAGCCCATTTCTGAAAGTTTGGTCAGAAACATGAACAGGAGCTGCCCACTGGAGGGCATTGTGTAGGGCGTCTGGCAGTATTCTTCCTGATCCTTCTTGCACAAAGGAGCAGATACAGATCTTACTGCTGGGTTGATGTTCTTCATCTCTTGTGTAACTGCCAGTCTCTTGGTATCTCCTCCATACTCTGGAAACTGTGCTGGAAGACACAACAAACCTTATTGAGACACCATCCTGGAGGAGCTGTCCATCCTGAATGGGCTGCAGGTATCGTCTCATCTTACCAGCAATATAATTGGCTGTCACTGCTGTGTTTTTTCCTCACAGTATATATTCAGAATTTTTTGTTTGTTTGTTTTGTTAAAATTTTAATATGTTGTGTTTAATCATGGTTGAAATGTTTTAGGCAACTTTTGTCTAGAAATATTTTCATTACATTTTTTATTAATATTTTAATGTTTACCAGACATCACACCTCATAGCAGCGTAATTTCTCAGAGTCTTGTTTTCAGAGACAGAATGTAGAAACACAGAACACTACAGTGTGTGAGTCTGTGCTGTTTCCACATCCTGTCTCTGAAAATAAGATGCTCTGACCACAGACGCAATCTCACATGAACATAGCCAGTGGGTGAAGGTGAGACTCTGCACTGCAGCACATCACATGCGTACCTCAGACACTTTCCGAGCAGAC
>JAVDPK010002623.1:895271-908353 GCA_034780415.1 Cichlasoma orientale | reverse complement strand
AACCAGCTGAGGGGGGGGGGAGGCTTTGTGTGTGTGTGTGTGTGTGTGTGTGTGTGTGTATGCCCATTATCAAGACAGGATGCAGAACAATACTGACTCTGCACACACACCCAGTCTACCTCCCTTACACACATACAAACACACACACATACACACACACAAAGGTCAAGCGAAAGTCTGTAGAAGGAAGCAATATTGTTATTAATGATGCTGGGATCACTTGTGAACGACATGAATGTGCACACACAGACACACACTGGGTTTCACAAAAACAGGAAGGGATGGGCATTTAATAAATAAGTTGCCAAAAATAAAAATAAAAAACTGCAATCTGATTTTAAGCAAATTTTCTCTAAAGTTCATCTTTATTTTTCACGCGAAATTAGAGCTGCTTGTACAATGAAGCCTCTGAAACAGACTTTAAAGGAGTTTTTTATGAGATCCAACAAGATCCAGTTTGAGACAAAAACGGTCAGCGACACTGGCCCGCAGGTTCAAGAAATGACACAAATCAAATGACAGGAGGGCGAGAAATTCTGCATGTAAAGCAGTCCCACTCCACCCAAAAAATGCTCTTTATTGTTCTCCCTCTGTTGGAAGTTTGCGCCTCAAAGAAGAATTTAAAGTCTGCACAGAGTCCGGTACTCACACAGAGAGATTTAGTGTGACAGAACTGCAGGATCACATACATTTATAAATTTCATCTAACATCAGAATTAATCATCCTAACATTAGGTACGTCACTGTCAAGTCATTAAATATAAAGCTATTTGTGTATTCCCTTGCCTTTATTTTCTTTTTATTGTCTTGTCAATATTCTACCATTTATTAGCCAAATAAATATATAGAAGGTCATGTTATAAATAGACATACGAGTATTTAAATCAAGAGAATTGCAAAATCTTCTCAAATTCTGGTGTTAACAAATCTGCTTACATCCTAGAGATACACATTGTTTCTTTTCATTCACAATTAGTTTTATTTGCACTTTGCTTTGCTTCCCCTGACTGGCTACGTTTAGCCTGAACTACTTGGTTAAATTTACCACAGGTTACATTAAAATACCTCCCTTGACAAAATTAACCCCACAAACTGAAAAATACAGCGTGTGTACAACTCTGTTTTCTGAAGTGCTGAAACAAATACCGTTAGGTTATAACCAGTACAGAAAATAATCACCAAGCTACAAGTAGCCTATAGCTCAAACAGAAATAAGTTCAACACAGAGAGGTGAGCTGCTCACACTAAATCATAAATGAATGACACACGGGCAGCCCTTTAAAGGAGTGGCTGTGATTAGGATTATGTACTGATTAGGGGCATAATGTGGAAGGCAGGATGAAGGCTGACTGATTTGGTGGCACGATGGTTGGTACTGTTGCCTCACAGTAAGAGTGGTTTGAATCCACCATTTGGCCAGGGAGTGGAGTTTGCATGCTCTCCTGTGTCTTTGTAGGGGTGGCCGTAGCAGGTCACCTACTAATTGGAAGGTTGGTGGTTCGATTCTTGGCTGCTCCAGTCTGCATGCCAAAGCGGAACCTCAGGTTCCTCTCTGATGCGTTCATCAGAGTGTGAATGTTTAATAGAAAGCAGGGCTCCATTGTGTAGAGATTTACATGTTTGACTATCAAGCAAAATATCGCCGGTTCAATCTTAGGAGGAGACAATTGGTGGCACCAATGTACCATGGGGACTCTGGGTGTCCTACAGGGCCACAATGGGCACCTCTCTGTTTAGTGTGAGCAGCCCTTCACTGGAGCCCACCTGGGCATTACCGGAGGCCACAGTGGGTCTGCCCTCAACATCCCCATACGGGCCCCGAGGGGGCATGTTTGCTGGGAAGGAAGATAAGGAAGGTACTGGTCAGTAAGATTTGTGTTCACACTGGTACAGACACAACCAAACATAGACACAGACTGGATGTGTGTGTGTGTGTGTGTGTGTGTGTGTGTGTGTGTGTGTGGTAGCAGTGTTTACAGTAGACCTCTAGTTTTCCTTCCCCAGAGACAGGCGGAGGGGGAGTGTGGGAACGCGGAGGGAAGCTAAACTGAGCGCTGGGCACAGACATTTTTATTAATGGGGTCATGGCTGGGCTGGAAAGAAGGTCAAAATAATTGAAGAAAACAAATGTATATATGCACACACAAACTGGCAACAGGCAGTCTAAACTGTAAGAGTGCAAGAGTGTGGAAAAAATATTATATAATATTATATATAATCGTATATATATCGTATTATATAATCGTATAATATAGATACGAGGAGAAGAGGGCACGCAGCTTTTTATTATCTGTACATCAGCTTTTCTTCTTCAGTGATACATTAAGCATTAAAGACAGTGTGCATACGCAACAATCACTGAAGCTGAATATGATCTCGAAATATTAGCTCATTAATCATGAAGAAGTGGGGAAGTGCATGTGAATATCATACAAAGGAATAAATAAAACTGTTTAAAAAAAACATTACACTGAGTTGTACTGGAGGTATGCATTTAATTTAAGTCTACTTTGCCCATTTTAGTCATAACTGCAATGCATATATGACATAATATCTCACTGGATATTTTCTTTTAGCTCAGGATTAAAACACAACCAAACTATATTTTGCTCTTGGCATTTCTCTGCATGAATTATTTAAGTTAGCCTTTAAATTTGTCTGATATCAATGTAAACATATTTTGCCTGTTTTTATTGAAGAAGATTCTGGAAAAGTAATAAAAAAATCTACATATCTGTAAATGTATTTATTGAAACATAAGTCCTAAAATCTACTGGAAAAAATATAACATTTTAATCCAAATCAGGGACGATTAGTCCTGGACGTTAGTACCTCATAGATGCTCAAAGATCTCGCACAATTTTGTTATAGAGTTTAGTCTATCAGATGTACCTGAATGCATCGTGTGACCCACCTGCTGCAAATGTGCAACTTTCCATGCTCCTTGTTACTCAGGTGGATTCTGTGGCGCTCGAGCTTTAGCAGCGGCTGAGCTGAGGAATCTGGGCAGAGCTGTAATCAGTCATGGCAGACTGGAGCCTACTGGGAAACTTCCTTGAGGAAGTACAGGAACACTCTACCTCTGTTGGCAAGGTAAGATGCAAGCAAACGCACACACAGACACAGACACACACACAGCATACCAGCACACAGCGCTGCTCTGCCATCCTCTGTACATAAATAAACATATCCATTCAAAAAATAGAACGTTAATTTATTTCTAAATCATTCTGTTTATTTTGTCTATCCTGACCTTTGATTTGTGGTTTATGTCTCAGTCTTGTAATCCTAGATAATAAGCACAAAAAAATAAAATAAAACTTAACTGTTAATCCAGTGGCAGATATTAGAGTGTCTAAACACTTTAGAATTTCATTATTTGAATTTTTAGGCCAGTTATACATTTGATGTCAACTTATTGTCACTGTAACTGTAGCGAAATACGAGGGAAGCGTCTTCAGTTACGGAGAATAAATAAAACTCTGCAAATCCTCCAGTAAACGTTCAGAGGTCAGCTTTTTCCTGAAACGTCTAGGGGAGTGTTTACACTTTAAGAGAGCTGCCAAACCCAAGGAGAAAACACTCATTTTACTGCATTAAACACATTTAATTAAAAAAATAATAATTAAATTAATTAAAAAACGTATAGTGTTCACTTGGCATGCAAAGGATCGCTAGTTTGACTCTAGTCAAAGACACAAATCCCCTTTTGGGGTCGCGTTTGGAAGGGCAGCCGTCATAAAACTGCCAAATCACACATGTGAATCTGCCCCTTGTGACAAGGAAGCAGCTGAAAGTAGCTTTAGTCAGTCCACGTTTGCAACTCACATGACCTCCCACAGAAAAATGAAAAATAGCCATATCTAGTCTTGGTTAATTGCAATCTGTAATCGCTGGTTTTCAGAGCATGCCCACAGCTGTAAAATGTATGGAGCTTTTTTTCTTCAGAGAACTACTGAGCAGTAGCTGTTGAGATTAGTTGTTTATGGAACTGTTGGCAAAGCCAGGAACACTATTTGTAAACCAAGATAACAGGTTTAGACGTGGCACAAGAGCAAGAAGACTGGAATTCAAGTCCTGTGGCGGGACTATTTTTAAATCTCTGTTTCACAAACTCACTTCTTGATTAGGTTTAGGAAACACTGTTCTGGCTTCAAATGAACTCTTTCACATCAAATCTCCATTTGCTAGTTTAGCACTCTTTCTTATAGACTTATTCATAAAACCGTCTCTATAAAACTGATTGTAAAGGTCAGCTGTCTTTGTGTACCTTTTCTGTAACCACCTGCTAAAGTATGTAATCACATTCAGGGTGGCCACAAAGTCAGCAGTGGCAGATGAGCTGTTCTCAGTGCCAGCCAGCTGATGGTTCAGGTGAAACCTTGCTCACACAGGGCACACTGTTTAAATGCCACTTTGCAATCCATCTAAACTCCAGTTCCTCCTTTATGGTGTGCTCAACCTAATCAATGCCATATTGTTGTCACTGATGTTGCTGCTTCCCTCCCTGCCTGTCAATGGACGCAGAAGGGCAGGAAGGTCCCAGAACAGAAATCTGTTGCCAAATGTGAATAACTGCAGATGAAAATAACCATTTTCATTCGTATGAACGGCCCTGCCTGAAGTATGTTTCCACATTATGTTTTGTTTTTATACATCTTGCTTTATGTTTTTCCTCCACAGGTGTGGCTGACCATCCTGTTTATCTTCCGAATCCTCGTCCTTGGGACAGCAGCTGAGTCTTCGTGGGGGGACGAACAGGAAGACTTTAACTGTGACACTGAACAGCCAGGCTGTGAGAACGTCTGTTACGATCGAGCCTTCCCTATAGCACATATACGATACTGGGTAATGCATTGACTGTCATGTCATGTGATGAAAACAGAAGTTAAACTCGATGTTAGGGAAGCAGAGACAGGTTTTTTTAAAAAAAGTGTCAATATCTCCACATCACGATTCATGCACCAGACATTTCAAGCTACAGTATCTTGCAGTTGTTGAAGAAAAACAAGGGTTTTAATTTTAAAAATCACGTGTTAAGATTAATTTGCCACCTTCCCTGAGGCTATTGATTTCAATTTATTTTAGTGCAGTGTGAAAAACAACTTGCAGTCACTTGATGTCCTCAAGGGATTAGTTATTGTGAAAGTTTTCCATTTTATTGGAATTTTCTCCCAGTCCACCAGAACCACTGGTTGTGGCATTTATGCAGACTGTTCAGAGAGATTATCAATGCACATCGAGTGCAAAAGCTGTTTCAAAAATGCTTCCTTGCAAATGAATTCAAGGAAACCGCAGCTCTAGCCAATAGTAACCTGCAGGGTTCTTTTCCCAACAACAGCTCCGATCCAACAATGTAACTCTTATCAAGATCTCGGCTGGCATGCCCAATGCACCATTCAAAGAAGAACTCTCATAACAGTTCTCACAAGAGCCTTTTCAGTTTTGTCTTTGCATTCTCCAATCTGAACCGTAATGCCTGCAAAATGAATCATCTTAAAACAAGTGGCAGTTTAATAAACTCTTACAGATACAAGATTAGTGAGCTCATTTTATTTTGAGTCACCAACCTTTAATGAAAATATCTGCAGTGCCAACTACATTGAGCAAAAGAAAAAAAACAATGTGGCTAACAGATATCCAGTCTCTGGGGAACAGCCTAACAGAATGGAGCCAGGATAAAAGAACCCGCAGGGCTGGGAAGTCAGTTCAGAGAACTGGCCAGAGAGCAGGGTAGGGCAAAGAGGCAGTTCAAAGGGTTAGCCAGAGCAAGGGGACCTCTCAGGAAGTCAGATTGGTGACCAACAGGAGAAGTAGAACTACTGGAGGTGGATCAGGGTGGATGGGCCTCTCCAGAGGTTGGACTGATGGCCAGCAGAAGAGGTGACTTGGCTGGTGGCCAGCAACATTGAGGCAGGAGAGAATGGCAGCAGCAGAAACAGAGCTCCACTAGAGAGCCACTGAGGTTGTCACCGCACCAGCTTGGACTCAAAATACTCAGGTTGCTCCAAAGGTTCAGCTGGCTCAGGAGGTTTAGACAGCTCAGGTTTAGCTGGCTCTGGATGTTCGGAAGGCTCAGCTTTCGCTGGCTTGGGCACAAAAAAAAAAAAAAAAGTCTTTGTCTCTGAGGCTTGGGCCTGGCATTGACCAGCCCAGGTGGAAGGACTCATGGGGACTGGTGGAGAAGGGGCCAGGATTCTGTGCAGGATGACCTCCATCGTGCAGAGTGGTGGTGACAAGGCTAGAAGCTTTGAGCAAGGCTTGGATGGAGCTCTGGACATAGCTGGCCCATTAAATGGCCAATGCAGAGATAAAGGGCGGCGTGGTCGAGGACCCCGTCTCATCTTAGAAGATGGTGGAACAAAGGAACCTGGTTCAGGCAGGCAGGCAGGCAGCAATGGTGGTGAATGGCTGGGAGGCTTCACACTCATCCAGCCAACTCTGATGGCAGGTGGAGGACGGACCTGAGGACCCAGCACTCACAAGGCATGTTGTCCACCAGGATCTCATGGCCAGACCCCTGAGTACTGGCTCATACTCAGGAGTGAGCCATGTTTTTGCTCAACAGTCCTCTTTAAAAAGGAGAGAGACAGCTCTCACTGTTACAGTCTGCTGGGGTCCATTTCTGGTTGTGATATTCTATTAAGAACTGCAGGAAGATGGGACCCAAATGCAGTCCGCAGAAATGAACTTGTAGTGAACAAAAACAAACTTTTACTGTGGCTGATGATCAGATAAAGTCCAGAAACACAGAAGACAACAGCAATGAACACACTAGCAATTATATACACATGAGGAAACGAGGGAAGTGGAAACAGCTGGAACATAGAACAACAAATAATAAACAGGATTTCAAAGTGAAAACTCAGAACTCAGAACTCTGGGTCTGTGACACATCTCCTCCTTTTCATGCTTTGTCTGACTTAATATCTGTAATCACTGATGCTCTGCTGTGTATGAGGCTGTTGCTGCTTCTCTCCCTTCCCAAAGCTTTTTAATTCTACACATGAAACAGTGGTGAAGTCCCATAACAGAGACGTATTAGGAAATACACCGTATTGTTGCAGATTAAAATAACAATCCCTGTCTTCCCTTCGATTCTAAGTTTCCTTCATGTCTTCCCAGGTGCTCCAAATTGTGTTTGTGTCCACCCCCAGCCTGATCTACATGGGCCACGCCATGCACACAGTGCGCGCAGAGGAGAAGAGGAGGAGCAGGGAGGAGGAGGAGGGGAGAGAGGAGGGACAGAGAGAAGAAGACCCGGGAGGGGGTGAAGGAGGAGGTGGAGGACGAGAGAAACAAGAGAGGAAAGGAGAAGACGAGGGAAATGAAAAAAGTGAAAGTCACTCAGCAGGTCGAATTCGCCTGAGGGGGGCGCTGCTGCAGACGTACATTCTGAGTATATTGATACGCAGCATCATGGAGGTAAATGTCACCATTCATACCTTTTAACTGAAATGTCAAGATACTTAGTGAAGTAAATTAATGAAGCAACTAGTATTTCAGAGTTTGGATCAAATTGTTCATAAAAGTTTGATTCAATGACTTGTATTGGGATTATAGCCTAAAACTTGATCTCCGCATTTAAAAAAAAAACCCTGCCCCTCCATCCAGGTTGTGTTTCTGTGTCTCCAATACTTCCTGTATGGAATCTTCCTCAATCCTCTCTACGTCTGCAAGGTAAAATTACGCTGATTACTTTCTATGCATTAAGCCACGATATTCAGGCCTACACAGAACCATTCTCCAGCTCCTTTACTCTCTCTTTTAGGCGTGGCCCTGTCCACATCCAGTCAACTGTTACGTCTCCAGACCGACAGAGAAAAATGTCTTTATAGTGTTCATGTTGGCCGTGTCCGCTGTCTCTCTGCTCCTCAGTGTGATTGAACTGCATCACCTAGCGTGGAAACACTGTTGCAGGTCTGAAACCCACATTCATTACGTTTTTAGTTTAAAGAAAACAGAATAGTGGCACTGCATGTTTTTAAACCTTTAATTTGAGTGCAAACATAAAATTAGGCTACTGCAGGCCCAAATGCATACTGCAAGATTTAAACAATGTTTGTCATATGTCAATAGATTTGCTATTTCCTTTTGAACTAATTATTTCACTTTGTGTTTTAATATTTGAAGTAAATAATCCAGCATAATAAACATTCTTGCTTTATTCTATTCTTTATCATTTGAAGTTACTTCATCATTGTCATGTTTATTTCCTGTTTAAGAAGCTGAATGTGTAGGGTTCACTTGTAGCAAATGACTCACAGAGATGTATGACCTGAATGTCCAGCTCCCCTCAGTATTTACACACATTTCTACTCATTATTGTTGCTTTACTGATTTAAGCCCCTCACCAGGCAGCTATTTTCACTGTAAAAGCTTCATAAAACCACTTATACTCAGTACCAAACTGTGGAAAAAAGATGAGTTACAAAGACATAGTGGAGCATTTAGTGGCTAAAAAAGGGAGAAATTTGTTACAAATTTGTATAAAAATAAAAGGGCTAAAGGATTAATAGTATAGCTTTTCTATAACTGGTAGATGTGTTTATTTCATATACGAGTTAATATGTTGTTTTGTGGCCCCCAAGTGGCCAGAACATAATTTGTAGGTTTAACTGCACAAAACAGGATTTTTGAAAACTAAAAACCTAAAAACTTTGAAAAACCTGTGGCGCTGGACTAATGTTGTGGCTTTGCGGGATCTTTGTAATGTCTGGATCTAAAATGTAAAGGTTCTCGGAAACTTAATGGAAAGCTGCGTTTAAGGGCTGAGTTTACGGCACAACATTAGAAAGATGTAGGCAGAAAGGGCCTTACAGAAAGGTAGTGTTTCAGATTCACTTCCTGGATTTTACCATTAGGTCAAACAGAATAAGGAAAGTGGGCATTGCTGTCCCCCTTTGTAGCAATGAATGCTTAGAGAAGGGTTCACAGTGGGCAGAAGTGCATACTCACTGCTTCACAGACTCATGTTGTAATGTTACATTTTCTCACTGGTTCACTCTCATCACTGCAGGCGGTTCTTGCGCTCTGCCAAAGTCAACACTTCCACCAACACCTCTCCAACCCGACAGCTCTCCCTGTCTCCTCCACCACCATCAACACCACCTCCAGATTTCAGCCAGTGCGTGACTGGCTCCATGCACTTCCTACCCCTCCCCTTCCCCAACCACCGCCTGGCGAACCAACAAAACTCTGAGAACATGGCCACCGAGCAGAACAAAATGGTAGCCGCAGTGGAAGAGGTAAACTTCCTCCAGATGAGCTGCTATTCACACGGATGGCAGAAGGCTAATGACAGTCAGATCCAAGATGGGAGATTCCCCAGATCAGACACTAATTGCTACAGCCCCGAGAGCAGGGATGTCGGCTGCACTCAGATCCAAAATGGCGGCCCGGACGTGCTGCTGCACAAGGACAAGCGAAGATACAGCAAAGCCAGCGGAACGAGCAGCCGAACCCGAGCGGATGACCTGGCAGTTTAGGAAAAAACAAAACCCCCCCCCACGTCCCCACACCTGCTGAGAAACATGAAGCTCCGCTCTACGTCTGGATCCTTTTACTAATTCTTTATCATTTCTTCATTCAAAATTATACTGCTCCTGATGCTTGTCACTACTTTAAAAACATTTTAAAAAGTCTAAAGATGATTTCCACAAGCTACAGCATTTTTTTTTTTAGCCATGAAGAAGCATAAACCCAACATCTGAGTAAATACACCCTTCAGACTGAATAACTGGGTAACAATATCTGGAGTTTGGTGGTACACAGACTGCCAAATCCGTCAAAAATGGCTGGATTGTGGCTTCTTGTATTTAAACAAACATGGAGCTGCAGCTCGCACTGTTATTATGCTGTTGCTTAAATCACCAAAAAGGCAGGAAAAGGAGAAAAAAGCATAGGGTTTGGGTCGGACCCTTGATGTAGGACTGTACAGCCCACACCGGCATCTTCATACTTCTTCTTCGCATTATTTACTGGTGTGTCGCAACTGCGTAGAAATTAAGCGATGACTTTAGTCACAAGCACATTGATGAAGCCTTTATGAGAACAGCAGCAGTGACTGTATCTGAAAACTTTTTAAAAACACACTCTGTGATTTTTATCTGCCGACAGCAGCTGACGCAGGCTGGCCCAAGTCGCAGCTCTCTTAAAAGGCCACGACTGCAGTGCTCAAATATGCACCAAAATCCTGACTGTGACATATTTGTATTTTTTAAAAGCCATAATACAAGAATAATACAAGACACGAAGAGTTCGTGCACATTCATTTGGACCTTTGTTTATAACAAACGGCTCTTAAATGTATATGTTTCTGTGATTTTACCCCCAAACGTAGCCATGATAAACCTAAGATAATTTTAGTGCACTGAACCTTTAGCTGGTATGGTTGTCAGGTATTTCACTTAAACTTATAACAAACTTGCACTGTTCTTCACATATATACATTATACTAGCTCACCTTCTCTATAAACTGTTTAATCTAGTTCTAACCAGCTGTCATTTGCATTAAATTTTCATTAAAAATAACTTTAAAACAATACATTTAAGTATTAAAACCAATACTTTAAAAAAGCAGTATTTTCCATAGCTCACATATTGTATCTGTTCTCTAGCTCAGGCTGCTTTGCGGTCCTTAAATGTGTCCAGGAGTTTAAAACTGAGCCTTACATCGTTGGAAGTACCAGAACTGGATTAATTGGGGACTTCTGTGTTACCTGTAGACTGAGCCTAAAATCTGCGGTTTACCGGCTGAACTCTGACAGCTGTAAACAGCGCTGACAACATTTTTGCACTGAAACTTGATGTGATTTTGTGAAACTGCTTAAAACGTTTTGCTGCATTTTATTCAAGAGTCTAACCTGTTTGTGGCGTATTTGAGTTGCACCTGCAGCGACGTCTGTTTTCAGCCGTATTTGATACAATGCAGATTATATTTTTTACACCAGTGTGTATTTCATCATCTTCTCACAGACAGGCTCAAATATCTCTTTTATGTCCTAAACCATGGCAGTCTGGATGATACTCGTGGGTTTCTAGTACATCATATTATGGTATTATATTTTAGCTATAAGCTCATTTAGAAAGAAGCAACCTCCTAACTTACCAAAATCTCCAACATAATGTATATTATGTGTTTTGTTTCAAATTGTGTGTAATGTTATTGGACACAACCAAAACAAGTGACGCCAGGTATTAAGCAGTAATTACTGCTATTGGTGGAAATTTAAATTTATTTTATATTTATTGTTACACTTGAATAATGTGACTGCTTTTTACATTTCAAAATAAAACTAAAAATATAAGCCAGTAGAGTTTGTGCCTGAAACCACAACAGCAACAAGCTCCTCGTGCTCATGCAGCAGCTATGTGGAAAGCTAAGATCTGTTTGCTAATAGGCGTCATAGACTGTATATACACAACAGACACACACACTGCTGTCACGCACTGTGTGAAGACTCTGTGTTGCATGTCAGAGCAAACTGCATGAACTATACAGGTCCAACACAAAGACAGAGATATATGCTGAGTGATAACATGCTAGAATTTCACTTTGAAGGTCAAAGGTCAAGTTTTTGTGTCATCTACGACTGTCATTCATTCCTTTCATCTCTCAGCTGTCTCACCGCTGCATTTCCCACATCAGATATCTTCATTAATATTGAAGGAAATAAACTTTGTGTATAAAATATAGACAGTTCTACGCAGCACCCGTTGAAGAAAATGATTTACTGTAAAAATCTATTTGTAAATATTAACTGAGCTCAACACTTGATCTCTTACTTTCATATACATGACATGTGCTGACAAGCCTTTGAGCAGGCAACACGTGTTCTCTGGAACGCTCATTTTTCTTATGTTTTCTTATGTTATCAGTGTAACAGAGAAACGCCCAGGCTGGGCACACAGTGCAATCCATGTGCCATCATTACAGCACACATTTTCACTTTAGAAGAAGATTCGCGATGGACAAACAGGCATCAAGATGCATGAGAAACGCTCCATAGTTCAAGAAAGGGGCACTGGAGGATTTTTATAAATCCGTCCCGATTCCCATGGCCAACTTCCAGCTTGGGACAGGAGCTAATGGGAGAATTCCCAATAAGGTCATCTGAGGACCAGGAATGTTTGGGAACTGCAAATGTTACACCCTCCACTCCCAGCCCTCTTGTCCTATCTGTGGCAACAATGTTTACTCTATAATATCTTCAAGATGACTCAATTTATTACTTACTCCTTATTGATGACTTAACAGCTAAAGGCCAATGAAACTGAGAAGCATGTTTCATCACAGCTGTGCAAGATGCAGTCACAAAACTGCACAGGTGCACAGCTGGGATTAAACTGAAAGCCAGGTTTAAGTTATGAATACAGGGCCCGCTTTACAGAGAAATCCTTGTGTGTGATCCCATCAAAAGATGGGATTTTGCTGAAGGCAGGTGTGAAGCAGTAAATGACCATTTTGCACAAAGGATGGCAACTAAATATCAGAGGAATTGTTAGACAGTGTTATATATCATTAGATCAGTAATCAGCATAAGTCACTGGCAGGGTCAACGTCTTGCTTCTGCTGTTTAGGACTTGTATAAGTGCCACTTAATAGGCCGTCTCAGCTTCATTATAAGGCTGAAATATGTTTTGTGGCTGTTTTTCTTCCTCCAAAATTGCTCTTTTGATAGTAACTGTTGCCATTCTCTGCTCTGGGAGATGGTAGAGCTGTAAAACAGTGGAGGGACAGCATCCCCGTCTGGTATAAAAGAGTAATTTATTGACATAATTGTGTTAGGTGACTGTAGTGGATTCTGAAATGTCATACGCGCGCCAGTCTGGATATGGTTTAGGAGTCTAGGCCAGCAGGCCACTGAAAGACAGTCACAAGACTATAGGTTCATTAATGGCTCAATTAATCGAGTTAGTGTCATGACCACTTTATCTGAGTGGTGACATGACTTTAAAGTGATCAAATCGAACTGTCTTCACTTTGAAAATACTTTCTTTGTTGCTCTGCAGCTCTGGGACATGGCAGGACTGACTTAAAGCATTCCCTGGTGGAGACACAGAGTCACTTATATTAGATG
>JAVDPK010002623.1:850160-866443 GCA_034780415.1 Cichlasoma orientale | reverse complement strand
TTTTCCAGTGGAGCTGATTTCAGATCAGTCTTACGCTCCGCACAGCTTTCAGTCTCATCCTGGAAATGAACACCAAGACCCCGTTTGCAGAAAAACGTTTAACTTCGAAGGCAAAGACTGAATGGAAGTGAAGCAGGTCTGACCTCAGTCTGCATGTCCTCCTCGCCGTCCTCCAGCGTCAGGGCTGCCAGCTGTTTGGATCTCTGCTCCAGAAGGTTGACATATCGGATCGGGTTCGACAGAGCCTCGATTACATCTAGAAGAAACATATAGAAACATACAGAGCTGATAGGACTGATTCAAGGCCTATGTGGACATACAGATCATGAATATTTTTATGCATTTGAGCAGTCTGACTCACATGTAGCAGTTCCATAAAATAGGAAGAAGCCGCACTTTTTGTGGGCATCTACTTAAAAAATGCAAAGGACTGAAGATGGCAAAATCAAATAAAATTAAGAAACAAAGGATGCATTAAATAAATAAATTATTTAATATACCAGAAATATTAAAAATAAATGGAAGCATGAATTCATTTATAAAAAATGCAATTTTTATGTAATTTTTTTCTATTTTTATTTACCAATTTTGGCAATTTAAATGCATTTATGTACAGATTTCTTACTGTATTATTTTCAATTTTTCTATTTATTCCCACAAACTTACTTTCTTTTTACTTTTCTTTAACTATTTCAGCTTCATTGTGCAACTTGTGCCAAAGTCATTTATGTGTAATGGGGCCCATTCTCAGTTTACTGGTTGATCAATATCAGAGTTTGTATATTGTACTGCTTCGGATGAGGGCAGCAGCAATAATATTTATTTATTTACTTATTTGTGATTCTGTCAGTTTTGGTCCTCCATAAAAAAACAAAAAAAAAAACCTGCTCACTCAAGTTTAAATGCATGAATGATGCTCTAAAAGCTCTTCAGTTGAGGATCAGATAAAAATATATCAGCAGTCGTGCTTAATCATGTGGGTGAGACAAAGGGTTCATTACAATAATAAAACCTTTATTCTACTGAGTTCATGAATGTGCTCAAGAGATTTAGTGAGAGGAGTGCGTTGCTGCTAATTCACCAGCCAAAGAGGCGCCCAAACACTTTAGAATAAAAGGAAATGCCCTGCAGGTGGCACCACAGAGCTTGGGAGCCTGCATGTGTTCAAAAAGTGTCACAGCAGTGGATATTTAGGCTGCAGGTTAGGAGGTCAAAGTTCATCCTTGCATTCATGTTATACTTGGTTTTGTCATGTTTAGATAAAAGCAAAAACATGAGGGCAGCAGCAACAGTCCAGCAGATTGTACCTGCAAACGTATCTGGGACGTAATCTTTGACTTCAATGTAGACAAACACAGCTGGCAGAATCAGAGACTGATTCTTCTCGTTCCTCAAGCCGATGTAACGATAACCTGCAGAGGAAACAGGTTACCGTTCAGTCAGGAAGTGGTAACAATCATCTGCGTTATTTAGAAAGAGAAATATTAATACAGCGTGTAAAAATAAAAACATGCGTAGTTTATATTAGTCACGCCTCTGCAGGCTGAGCAGGTTTTTGAACACAAAATTCAGGATGTTTCCCAGGAGGTAAAGTAAGTAGAAAACTACTGACTTTTATATTCTGTACTACTTTTATTTTATCAGCAGTTCACTTCAGGAATGTTTTGACAGTTATTGTCTGCTAAGCTTTATGAAATAGCGCTGCATTTATACACAAAACAAGCAGAAACACAAACATGGACAAATCTCTTACAGCTACATTTCATAAAGCAGCCAGCAGTCAGCACCAAAGATATATAAAAAAACAAAAACACATTCAATATCTGACAGATAAATACTTTAACATAAATATGACTACACCAGCTAAATACCTGGTCTGATGGCGGACACTGGAATAATTCGATGACCAACAAACTTCCCTCCTTCCTCAAAAGCAGCAATTCTCAGTGAGGCCAGGGTGGGAAGAATCACCTGAGAAGAGAGGTGGAGTCACACTCTTAATAGGCAGATTAGGCTGTACAGGTAAGACACCTGACTCACTGCAACGCACCTTTTTGAAGACAATTGGCTCTTCGTCCCACACTGGGTTGACGGCGTTGTTGTTCTGAGAGGTTTTGGTCTTCAGAGCTTTCCGCCGAGTGTCTGCAGGGAGTCCAAACATCTCCACCTCCACATACACCCCCACCCTCCGTTCAGTCAGGAACTGGCCTGAAATGACCTAAAACACAGGGCTCTCATATTTATTTAAGCATATACTGAAGGATGCAACAAGATTGATAGAAATAGGAGCTGTAACAAAAAGAAAGCACTGCAGATATACCTTCACGGAGAGGGTGTTGGCTACGATGCCGTCCACTGTGTTTTCTGTAAAAGGGTCAAAGTGTTTGTCTGGACGTCTCATGAACTCAGGCTTCAGTCTGTAGCCGCTCCGGCCATTGTACTCGAACATGAAAAGATTGAGCTGCATGGACAAATCTGGAACAGAAAACTGAAGTTTAGGTATATAAAGGCTTAAAGCTCCAGTTTGAGTTTGAGCTGCACTCAAGTTGTTGTAGCAGAGCAGCAGTGGAATTGGTTATTTTGAGGAATCAGTGGCCTCTGAAGTACAATTCCACTTCACAATGGTAAGTAGCTAACAAATAGTACTTCCAAAGCTTGGATTGGCTTGGAGAGGCATTCAATTCCCCCTCTACCTTAATTTAAAAGGCACCAAAAAAAGGGTAAAAAAAAGCTCGCCTTTGTACTAAAGCAAAGACACTATAATGCTTTATAATCTCTCTGGGACTCAAAAGAAACCTGAATAGGAGAATTCTGCAATTCCAACAATGGCATCCCCTCCAAACTGTCAGTCATCTTCTCTATGACAGCCAAACCACGATACAGAAAAGTCAGTAGTGATGTTGCAGTGACACAAGTGCACAGCTGAGGTTTGAAACCGTTTCAGCTGCGTCACATGGTTTTTTTCTTAGCTTCCTGCAGCTACTGTGGATCAGCACAGCATTTGCTCAACAGCTCCGCAGAGACGAGCCAGAGATGGACCGAGCCTTAAAATAATTTACCAATAGTTTGGTAGTTTAGAGCCACTAGTTGACATCCAGCATTCCAGAAGAGCTGAGGCATAAAATTTGATGAGTCCACTCTGGTTCCTTTTGGGTAGATACGACTCAGCTGGGATTTATTATATCTGGTTAACAGACGGTTAAGGATTGTTATTTCATGAGCCTGCTAAAAAACTACTACTGCACTTCTTTCTGCATGTATTACATCATCATATATGTTCATCTAAAATGTACTGTGCCTTATAACTGCTGGCACAGAGGGCACTGAAGTTAAAACTTAATCAGAAGTTAAAGATTTCTGAAGGTTGACAGAAAAAGCGAGAAAAGCGGAAAATGAATGAAAAATATTACAGCGACGGTGCCTTGGTGTGATGTAACTGTGGTAACTGTTGCCAAGGATACTCCACAAACTCCACTGGTGACTTTGTGAGATGCTCCAACGCTTTGGTCTCCACAAAAGACGACATGTGGTAACAGCGGGCTGCCTCTACACAAACACACATGAAAACAAGAGCGCACACATTTCTGAGCAATTATCTTGGCTGCAAACTTCTTCCTGCATCTACAGAAAGTCAACAAATTAAAGGAACTGCATGAACCCGGCGGCCTCTATGAGGGGATCCGGTGGCCCTGCTATGCTGCGGGGGGGGGGCATTTTGCTTACATGTTTTGGCTCCATTAGAGGGAATCATCAGTGCAAATCTTTACAAGGTTGTTCTGAGTGATCACCTTTGTCCCACAATTAAAACTGCCTCTCCATGGGACACACAGCACATCCCTGTGCCATGGCCTTCACAGTCATCGGATCTTAACCCAATTGAAAACCTACAGGGGATTTGGACTGAGGTGTTAAGTGCCCAGCGTGGTTGTGTGTTGGTAGTGGATAGATGCCACTCAGAGCTTTGGAGATGTGAGGCACAGCTGTGCAGTCACCAGCGTGCAGGGTCAAAAATATGTGGTACAGCCATTAATGTGGGCTGCTCATGCTTATGCATTGCTTGATTTTTGTTGTTAGTCCTTTAGCTTAGTGTCTCTATAATGGAGAAAAAAATGGTCATAATAGACGAAGAACTTCTCTGTGAAACAGAGTGAAAAATAATGAAAACCGTCTAACGCAGCTCTTTGACCTTTGACTTTTTTCAAACCTCTTCCTCTTCAAAACCCAACAATTAGATGACCCCCTGTGTGAGCAAGCTCTTGGGAACAGTGGGAAGGAAAAACTCCCTTTTAACAGGAAGAAGCCTCCAGCAGAACAAGGCTCAGGGAGGGGCAGCCATTTGCCCTGAGCAGCTAGAGAGGAGAGAGGAGAAAAATGGAGGGCACAGGGAGAGAAAAAAGAGGGAAACATTCCCACAATGCCCTCCCAGCACAGCCAAAGACCCACACAAATGTGCACCAACATGGGACAGTGAATCCTGAATTACACAGCACTCACCACCATCACCAAAATACCAAATGAGGAAATATTTTTGGGGGGAATAGAGCAGGTAACTGTGGGCTGGCATCATGTGACCTGCCTATTGCAAGCACCACTGGATTCCATCAGTGAGAACACATCGGACCCGGACTGCCTCTTGATGTGTGCTACATGTGTGAAAGGAAAGCTGTTACGTACCTGACCTATTTCTCTCCTTTCTCGCCACATCATCATGTGTTAAAACTGCTTGAATCAATTTGTGTTGATTTTTCCTTAAATTTGTCACCTGACTCTACTTGAATAACACCAGTTTGAATAAAAATCTTACATTAGATCATTTGTGTTGACTTACACTGGGCACGGGTGCTATATCACTACAAAAGAACAGATCTCTGGTGGGCTTTTCTTACTCTTGGAGGCTTCGAAGGAGTTGAACTTGGTAGGCTGGACGTAGTTAACCAGAGTTGACATTTCCTCTGTCGCCACCGCCTCCCTCTCCGCTGAGCCCTGCAATAAACGACAACGGGAATAAAGTTTAAGCGTCGCGTATCCAAAGCAGAGTTTCAATGAGATGAGATACATCTTTTTCCATAACATCTGGAGGGAACAGCAGCTGTCATTTCAAGCAGACATTTTGCGATCCTGCATTTCTCTACACAGCACTCAGTAACAAAAAGAACGGCGGCGGCAGCAGCAGCAGAATCTGATGTTACACACTAATACCAACACAAAAGTATCCAGCAACATTAATTCCAATGAGACGCTCAGGTAGACTTTTTAAACACAAACACACAAACACTTGCGCACACACTCTAACCTACTCTCGCATCATTTTTTGTTTATCCCGTTACTTTCTTTTGCTTTATATTTGTTTTCAATCTCTCTCACTCTCATCTCCATAATGAATTCTGTCTCTCGGTCTCAACACCTACTGTAGCACACTTGTCTGGTCTGTTTGATATCGCCTGCCACATTATACCTCTTCTACTTTCATTCATTTACATTCAGCTTCACGTGAAACTTAAAGGAGAACTCTGGCATCAAACACACATCAAAGACTGTTTACAGCTCTTGGGGAGTAAAAAAAAAACCACACACACATTATATAAAACCTCTCGTGGCTCTAGAAGGAGCTGCATAAAATCTGATAAACGGCCTCAGGTGATTTCACTCAAGACGGCAAGTTTAAAAGTTAGAAAGAAGTCAGATTACCAGACCTCTGAAGCCGGTGGATCACCTCTGCTCAAGGCTACATTAGCTATTGATAGTGCAATATTAAATGAGCAATCATCATATTATGATCGATCTATCTGTGGTTGCACTGTGGGTATCGTGGAAGCAAGAACATGTAACGTGTTGCATCCGGCTAACAAGCCCCTGGACGTGTTTCATAATGGCTGCATAGTGGCAAGACTTGCTTCCAGAAAAATCTGGAAGGATTGTGTGTTGCTAGCTGCACCATTATGATCTTATAATATACGTTATCCTCATCTATGTATTTATTTAGAGGCTTGCCAGGTTAGTCTGGCTTAAAAACAGGATAATCCCAACCACGGGATTTTCTATTCTCTTTCCCAATGAGGTGGGATATCGCAGCGTCGCTGTTTTTCCTTAACCCAAGAACATTCACCGCAACAAACGCATCTTTGTGATACCGCAGCTTGGAAGAAAGCAAAATTAGAAAGGCTTTTTGATACACATTTAATGTAGTAAAATAATGCTATAATCAGTACAGTGATGGATCAAGCCCACCATGAACTGCAAGAACAAACAACAACAACAAAAACAAAATGCAGAGATGGCAGCGATACGGAAGAAACCACGAGAACAACCAGAAAGACAACAGCAAAAATAAAGCACAAGCAACAGCAAAAAAACCCACAAAAAAAAAAAAAACAGCAAGTGTTCACATCGACCCACAACAGCAATATTCAGGGTTCAGAACAGGATTAACAATGACAATGGCTTAAAGAATAAACAGCGAAACCATAAAAATAAACAACACTTGTAAACATTAACGAATGGCGACAGCAGTGAGGGTGACCCTCTGTCAGCTCTGTTCGATGTCACCACTGACCTTTTTACCATCATCATCTTCATCATCATCATCTTCCTCACTCTCAGCTTCCATCTCTGTTAAAATTAAACAAGTCTTCATCATCTCTCTTCATCCTTTTGCCTTTTTTTTTTTCTCCAGACATAAAAGGCCAGAATAACACAGTTACTCAGCTGACTCAAGGAGAGGACCGCGGCTTAAAAAAGCAGACTGCAAATAAAATAGAGTCACATAAATACTTCAGTTTAATAAGATCTGGACTAAAGCTGGGGGAAACGGGTAGAGACTGATAAAAGGATTCACTGGAGGTAAACAGCTAATTAGGTGTGATTGAGATAACTGCCCAGAAATCACACAGTAACATGAGAATTTGGTGGTAATTTCGGAAGCCGATTTTTGCCTCGGCTGTACAATAGAACCTGTCCAAGAATAAACCAACAGTAGACAATGATTCACAGTATCTGAGCAACACATGCTAGACTCAAATCTGTGCTCCGCGGAGCAGAACACAGACGCAGGTACCAGAAGATGTGTAAACAACCCTTCTGCTTTAACTTCTCTGCTGCTGATTATTCAGCCCACTCAGGCGGTCGTTGTCTAAAGGGTCACGGCCGCTGTGTGAGCATGCACTTCAGCACGCATACTGGTCTGATCTTCATGCGCGGTTGTGCTCTCGGTCCCTGTTCTGTTTTCAGAATCTGCATGTCCAACATGTCAATAAGCCTCCCTTATTTCCCTCTGCTCGGCTATTTAATTGCTGAAAAGAGCTCCTGACCTCATCTGGGATGTCCTGCTCATTACTGAGACATCCCCGATGAGGTGCGGAAGATGATACTTTGGGCCAAAATTTTTTTTTAGGCAAAGTCATGATGAAAATTGCGGTTTAAAGAAATGTCCTGTCCTCGGCACAGCGACCTTTCAGAAAGCTAAAAACTACAAAATGATTTGGGGAAGTAATCAGATTATTTTTCCGGGGTCTTTAAGACATAATCAGATTTCTCAGGGACTGCACTGAAGCTACAGCTCTGCCACTGTGCCTTTTTCAAATGATGCTGATTACCCGATGACTCATGTTTGTGAGGACATACGTCTGCTGAATGTGAAAACACTTTGATACACAGAAAGCATTTTTCGGACATCTGATGCCCTTAAATTACCGGCTGAATACGTTTGGGTTTTTAACATTTTCCCAGCCCCACGCGGTTGTTGAAACTGTCTGTTTTGTTTTTTCATACAAAGACTGTCACAGCTGAATACATTTCACTTGGATTTCTGGGCTGAAAAAAAGTCCTTTTGTCTTTGTGCCTTACCTCCTGTGTTGTTGCTAGGAGACACTGGCTCGTTGCTCTGATTGGCAGGTTGGTCCGTCAATCTCTTTGTGTCCGTGTTGTTGGAAGGTTTGTGGGATTTCTTGTTCTTGATGAGAATTTTGCCCATCAGCTCCTGAGGGCTGGGCAGGGGGACGCCTGACTCCAGCTGCAAATATACACAACAGAAAATAAAAATGAATTCAAACTGCTGTCTGGTCACAACACACACACACACACTTTCAAATTTTTTAGCAGTCAGTTTTTCTTACAGGGTATTTGTCCAGAGGGTCGATCAGTAAAGCGTCTCCAAAAATGGATCGACAGTATTCAGCCATTTTAGCCTGCTGCTTCAACCTGATAGGTGGATAAATGGTAATTAGATACACAGATAAAAAAAGAGCTTATATATCAATCGGGATATTACAGACATAAATAATGAGATTCTCACGAGTCCACGTGGTTTTCAAAAGACAGGATCACAGGGAAGGGTGATGTCTTGAAGGCGCACTCTGCAATGGCTTCAATCACCTCCTAGGAAATAAAAGGCAAAATGACAGCAGGAGAAAATGAAAATATTATTTATATTTCATCCCCACCTTTCCGTACATACATGTGGAGAGCTAAAGAGCGCACCCACGACTTGGATTAAGTTAGACGGCAGAAAAAGGAGGAGTTTGGGTTTAGGCGGGTTGCAAAGTGGCTTGCAGATGTTCAGTAACTCAAGGCAGGCTTTTCAGGGAAGGCAGTATGTAAGTACTTATTTAAGACAATGCTAAACTGCATACTACATTTTTTTACAACAGCGTGGCTTCGTAGTGGAAGAGTCCTGCTGAACCGGCCTCACAGTTTAGACCTCACACCAATTTAAAACATTTTGTGCTTTATGAAATGAAAAGTCCAGCAAAGGAGACCAACATCTGTTGAGCAGCTAGAATCCTTTATCGGACATGAATGGTAAAACATTGCTCTCCTTCGCACATGTTTACAGACTGCTGTCAAACACAGTGGCAAACATGACTCTGTCCCAGCTGTTTTGAGACTTGTTGCTGGGATCAAATTCAAAATGACCCGATTTTTTTTCTTAAAATGGGACATTTTCTCATTTTAAACGTGACGTGTTTGACATTTCTATTGTGAGTAAAATATTTGTTTACAATTTGCAAATCATTGCATTGTCTTTTTATTTACATTTTACAGAGCATCACATTGTTTTGGGGGAATTGGGGTTGTGTAATGCGCACCACAAATGATTTGTGACTGATTCTACTGGGTATTTTTTCCCATAAACTTTGCAGTTATATTGTTATTCTGAATTCTTAGGGCCACGACAATCACGCACACAAAAAGCACAAAAGTCTCTCGGAGAAAATGAATGTTTTTAGCCTGCTTTTTAAAAGTTAACGCTCGACACATTTTATGCACTTCAGCAATCAGGACCATTTAAAACAAACACAAATCGGCCTCTTTATCAAGCAGAAGATCTAAGCAGATGACTAAGAGGTTGTAATTAGTTCCTAAACTAGCCAGATGGTGTGGCATTTTCATACAACCACAAAAACAATGTGAGCAATCAAAACGAGAAGGTTTAATCCAGTTCAGTTCTATTTATATTTCTGCAGCACCAAGTCACAACAATCATTGTAGACATTACAACATTATAGACAGAAAAACAATCATCGCCCTATGAACAAAGTCTTGGCGAGAGCGTGGAGGGAAAAAAAAAAATCCTTTTAACAGGAAGACGTCCAGCAGACACAGCTCCAGGGAGGGGCAGCCATCTGCTATGGCCGCTGGGTGACTGGGAAGCAAAGAAGAGCACACAGACCAAACGGGACTAAGACGAAACTGCTGGATGAAATAAACATTTTCAGCAGGAGAAATGACTTAAATTGCTTCCTAAATTTGCACGATAAGTTTTTACAAGTCTAATTTCATCCACGCTTAGTCACACCTTAAAGGAGATTTCTGATGTCATTGTAAATCCATGTGTGATGACAGGCTCCTCCTCAGCAGTTCGTCCTTTCCACACATCCAGCTCCACACAGCGACACCCGGCCAGCAGAACCTGCCTGTACATCTCCACCGAGGAGCTCCCTGCCAGCTGGCCCGCTGAAACACAACGACAAGAACAAATGATACAAAACACAGCCATAGCGTTAAATACAAAGCTGCTTCCTGTCTGCGTAGGTTCTCAGTCATTGAGGTCATGGCAGGCTTGGTAGTTTTGGTTTGTCGGTACATTTCAGCTCAAATCCAAGCATCCTAGACCTGAAGACTGTTGACCCGCTATTGTCACCTGAGCCAAGGTGTGAAACAAGGTGTGGGATATTACTGTCACACCTCGCCCTCTTGCATAATATACAGCTCGCTCCATCAAACATTTTTTTACTGTTGGACAAGCAGGGAGTTTGCATGCTTATAGAAGCAGAAGAAGCAGGAGACACTTGAATCCCACCAGGCCATGATTCAAACCTCCCTTTTTAGGCCATCTCGTTTTAGACTCAGGTTCAACAGGCCTTGGGTCTGTGCATAATTTTGATTAAACTGAAAAATGTTATGTGTGTGTGTGAAGTCCCTTTGTGTCCCATTTCCTTTGTGTCTTCCTTAATGTTCGGCCTGTTTGGGAAAATTTGGATGAGATCTGCATTTACATGCCATTAAATTCCTTTTTTTGTTTTTTTACTGCTGCAAATGTGTAGTTGATGTTTAGTGAAGGTATTTTTCTGGGCTGTTGTTTAGCCCAGTGTCACTCTGAATAACTACAATGGCTCTCTGAGTAGAGCTGTGTGTTCCCCTGATACTCTGCTTTGTTTGGAGAATTAAACTGTCACGTAGCGGGAAGACTTTGGATGTGTTTGAGTTGCAACTAATAAAAAAGTTTCAATGTGGACTCTGGTAATTCACCTTTTCTCCTGTTTGTATCAGTAGATAACTGAACAGACAAATAACTAAGCACCAGACTGACTTTTGCTCACAATTTTTTCTCTCCTTCCCTAACGAGCTGCCAATTGCTATCAAAGAGACCTTATATGGATCAGCCTGTTGATGTTGATTCATTGCTGGGCGTTTAGGTTGAGAAGGACTTGGGCATGCGCACCTGTCAGGTAGGTATTGTGCGATGAGTTGATGAAATAGTGCGACAGAGGGAAGCTCATGTCTTCAGACTGATCCAGTTTGTCTGGTGGAATGACTCCATTCTCATCACTGGACAGATAACTGGAGAACGCCTGGACGGAGATCTTGCCTAAAAATAATGTTCAAACAAACGCACAACATCAGGAGACAAAAGTGAGAAACATATTCCAATAAACATCAGATTAAAATCAAAAATGGGCAGCCAATCACTTGGCAACAACTCAGTGCATTTAGGCATGTAGACATGATAAAGATGACCTGCTGAAGTTCAAAGTGAGCATCAAAATGGAAAAGAAAGGTGCTTTAAGTGACTTTAAATGTGGCATGGTGGTTTTTCAGAAACAGCTGATCTACTGATCACTTAGATTTAGGGAGAATGGTTAGAACAAGAGAAAATATCCAGTGAGGAGCAGCCCTCTGGGCAAAAATGCAGTGTAAATGCCAGAGGTCAAAGAAGAATGGCCAGACAGCTTTGAGCTGATAGGAAGGCAGAACTCACAAAACCGCTCGGTACAACCAGGGTATGCAGAAGAGCACCTCTGAACGCACAACATGTGCACTGAAGCAGATGGGCTACAGCAACAGAAGACCACAGTGGGTGCCGTGCCTGTCAGCTACAAACAGGAAACTGAGGCTATAATCCCCACAGGCTCACCAAAATTGGACAACAGATTACTGGAAAAATGTAGCCTGGTTTCATGGGTCTCATTTTCTGCTGCGAGATTCAGGTGACAGGGTCAGAATTTGACACAGACAACATGAAAACATGGATCCATCAGGTTCAGCCTGGTGTCGGTGGTGTAATGGCGTGTGGGGTATTCTCTTGGTATCCTTTTGACCCCTTTGTACCAATTTAGCATCATTTAAATGCCAAACGAGCACTGCTGGTGAGGATCCCTGATAGGTGCTTTCAGCAGGATAACACAGCATGTCACAAAGCTCTGATCATCTCAAACTGGTTTCTTCATCAAGACAATGAGTTCACTGGGACAATGAGTCCAACCTTTGGGAATGGGAGCTAGAACCCTATTGGATGGATGAATGCCATTTTTCTATAAGATATTCATACTCGTACTCCTTTGATGATGATGGAGAGCACAACCTAACACAACTATACACAATCTCAGTTGGTGTTCAGCTGGACTGAGATCTGCTAAATGTAAAGGCCATAGCATCACTATCATACTTGTGCCTTTTGACTGGGGCCACTGCCATCCTGAAAGAAAGCTTCGGGTCTTTCCTTTAATTTGTCACCCCTCCTTTATAAGTCAATGTAATGTCCTGGGGAGGAAATGTAATATAATATAAATCTAATAAGACAAACAGTTAATAACATGTACTTAGTTGTTCCCAAATGTAATTAATCTTGATGCAAATTTATTGTCTCAAGCAAGACTATAAGTAAGAATCAAGGGAAATAAAAGGCCAGAACAGAAGTCCAACAATCCCTTTATAAGGAAACTGATGCTAGACACAAAGTAGATACATCATTTCCTTCTGGCAGGATCCATCAAAATCACACTGAAGGCGTGTAGGTGAGTTAGAAAGGTAGTTTGGTATCAACTGGTATCACGTATAGAAGTGCAAGTATCAAGTATCTTTAGCTCTTTGGCAAAAAAACAAAACAATACAAAACAAAACAAAAAAAAAACGGTAGCAAAATGTGTGTCTAAGTGCGTACCTTGCTTCAGTTGTGCCTGGTCGTGTTGGTACCTCTCCATCACGGTGTGTGTCTGTGCAGGGCGAAGAGGCGGGTAGAGGATTTCATTGAGCCTCGGGTCTCTTTGCTTATTGTTGATGAACTCAGTCATCTGATCAACTGACAGCATCCCATCATTGGCTCCTCTACAGAGCAGAGAAGGTCAGGTGGAAGGAGAGAATTAGAGGATGGACCTCAGAAATTTACAGAGCATGTGTGTATCGAGGAACCACTGCTGACTGAGGCGCTGCCTATTCTGACACAGAGATTTTGAATAGGAAGAGTTTCCTGGTTAAATCAGTTTATAAGGTTTTTGAAAGTCATGTTTTGCTATGTGCTGAGGAACCACTCATACAAACATAACTTATGCTGCATAAAACTGCCAGTTCTCTCTCATACTGTTATAGCCAAGAGCTGTCTAATTGTGTCCCTGGAGCCACAATGGCGTCTGGATCTGAATGTATTTGTGATAATTCCTTGAGAACAACAAAATTTCCAATTGTGACCTATCTTGCGACGGTTAAGGCCTTAGTCACACAGCCTAGAGAGCTAGCACATTTCCCCCTCACTAGTCGCGAGGGAAAAATGTGTATTGTTGCTGGAGATGGCTGGCAGTCGCTTATGTGAAATGGCTCGCAAAGTGCAAAGTATGGTGCTGCACCCAAAATCTCCTTGGGATTGCTTTGGTCACCACCAGGCTGCCAGTAGTTTGCATGGAGGATGCTGACTTGTCTGTAAACACTCTCACCAAGTGGTACCGAAACTGTGAAAAGCGCAACACAAAGCGGAAACGGAGGATGTTCGCCTTCAAAGTAAAGCTGCTCTTTTGAAATGCGTTAGTTGCAATGGTCAGGCACAACTTTTACTTTGAAGGCGAACATTCTGCTTTTAGTTTGCGTTGCACTTTTTCCAAGTTTCACCGCAGCTCAGAGAGTAAATGGCGAGTGTTTGCAGATAAATTGACATCGTCTGTGTGAACTACCAGCTAGGAATCACATGGAGGTTTTGGTATAGCACCCTCTTTGCAACTGATTTCACCTGGCAGCAGTCAGAAGCCTCCAGCAATCACTCACCAACTGGTTGAGGAATACACATTTTTCCTCACAGCTGGAGGTTGCCAGAATGTTGCAGACTGGCACAATTATATTCCAAAAATTCCAGGATCAGGCTCTGGATGGGGTCCAAACTGCTAATCACTTCTAACAAATAAACACACAATCCAGTTCAATCACACGGCATCCTTGGTAGAGGTAACTAAATCAGCAGAGCCTCCTTGTCAGCTAAACTGGTGACCTTATCCTGAATATGGTGAATATCAGTTTTAAGAATGTAATTATTGCTGCAAAGCTGAAGATACAGCCAGTTTCTTTAATCCTTCTCTGCCTGTACACTTGGGACAGAAGATGAATCATTATTCATAGTTTTCTGATATCAGAAAAATTGGCCTGGAGCAAATAGCAACTTTTCATTTTGTAGAGTAGCTTCTTCATCTTTAATACGTCTTTTAGCTGATTAGAGGTCAGTGGCTGCAGCAAAGGTTCAAGTGAAGTTATTTTTATGTTTACTCACTGCAGTTTGAAGATGTTCCCGAGCTCGGGACGAGGACACAGACTGTCCAAGAAGCTTCGGTAAATTTCAAGCGTAAACTCTTCCAGTTTGATACCGTCACCCTGTCAAATATAGAGAACATGGACATTAATTATTGATAATGCTAACTGCAAACAAAGTTTCAAAACCTTTTTAAAACTCTACTTTTTTCTCCAACATGTCTCCTTCAAAAGCGAGCGTTCTGTGCTCAATGTGTGATTCACGTGAATCAACATGACTCTGTTTTGAATTCGAATTAGCTGCTTGAAAAGTTGATGACCCAGATATCTGAGCTTATTTCGCCCATCCGTGCACCGTGACTCATTCTGGACAAAACCAACAGACAAAAGCTTCAACAGCAAACAGAGAGCTGAGAAAAAAGAAGGAAAATCTTTGTGAGTCTAATAAGTAGATATCCCTGAAAAAAGGAACAGCTTTACATGCGTGTCTGCCACCTGTAACTGAAGTATTTACCCTTCCGTAGGGCAGTTTGCAGCTCTCCAGGGCATTCTCCACTCTTTTTCTGTCCGATGAAAACAGCCGAACAATACTGCAACAGACAATTGCATCACAACATTATGGGCTCATCGCTGATCAGAGCTTGCCACCAACCCAAAACCTACTTTTTGACTTTCCACAAGAACCCCTCTGCATTCTCCTCGTTAATTAGTGACCTAACAGTTACTGCGTTAATCCTCGAACGCAACTCTTCTACCTTCATCGCAAATCTCCCCCTCATCCCTCAAACCCCATCCTTCAGCAGACTGTCAAACCGTGCGGGCTTTCTTAAAACTCTGCTGCTTCTAAGATATCAGCTGACCTTAATTCTGCTAAAATACAGCTTCCTGTCATAACTGTATTATCCATCTCATGCTCTGGCAGTGGTTGATTACCAGGTCAGTGCTGAATTAAGCACCTTCGTGAATCCTGTCCCTGTTTTCGCTTCCCCAAGTGCACATGGAATTAAGTTTATTTTTGGAAGCAAGGGACAGGAAAGAGCAAAGTTAAAGTTTGTGCATGTCTCTGAAGATTTCTTCAGGCTAATTCCTCACGTTCTCAACTGTATACTGTAACATGTGCCTCAAAGTTAATGCTCGGGCAGAACCACAGAGTCTTGGGGATCTAATAATCATGGGGAACTCACTTCTTGACAGGAATTCTCCCCTCCGCATTCGGCTGCAGAGTTAACCTGACGTACCTGAAACAGAGAAAGTAGAGAAGGTGTGAGTTTCAGAGGGCGAAGTTTTAGGGCACACCTGCGCTTCCCTTTAAGGCACGCACTGTTAAATAAAACAAACAAGTGTGTGCGGTGATGCGTGTGTGCGTGCTCACGCTTTCAGCAGACTCTGGTCTCTGTTGAGATTGTGGCTCAGCAGGTTGGAAGACAGAGAAAACAGTTCCTCACACCACACCTACAAAAAAAACAAAACAAAGACACAGTCACACACATGCATCATCATCATCATCACAATTAGTCACGGTCACGGTCACCGTAATGAGCTCGGCACCTTGGCTTCATCCTCCTGCGAAGCGATGAAGTTAAGCTGGTTGACGTTTACGAGGTCGGAAGCCGTAACCACGGTAACCATGCGGTTCTCCAGCCTGCCAACCAGGTTTCCCACATCGAGCAGCTCCCGCAGCTTGGCCTCCTATTGGACGACACAGAGTGAAAGCTGTCAGCAGAATCGGAGCCACAAGGGAGGCCTGTACTGTAGGGAGGAGACGGATGAAAGCGAGGGGAGCTGGAGGGATGTGAGGACGGCTGAGACCGGCTGAGGCAGTTTATTTGCTTATATTTATGCCCAGTGTGACATGTTATTTGTAACATACAGTGTGTTACATGCTTTGTGGTGGAAAGAGAGTGCAGGTTGAACACGACAGTCAATCAGCTGATCAGCTGAAGACAGTATTATCATCCTTAATGCATCACTGTAAATATACAGTACTGTATGAAAGCCTGCAGTCCCCTCTAATTTCTTTATATTTTGCTAGGAAAATGGGAAATAGGTGAAGCAACTTA
>JAVDPK010002623.1:829632-839874 GCA_034780415.1 Cichlasoma orientale | reverse complement strand
ACACACACACACACACACACACACACACACACACACACACACACACACACACACACACACACACACACACATAAGCTCAAGGGAGTGGTTTTCAGGGGATAGAAAGACAGAATGAACAAGGAGAAAAATCAATACCTGAAGTACTGTGGCCTGGAGTAGTTAGTGGTAATAGCACAGGGCTGCGAGGAATGGACACACACGCGCACACACACACACAGTAAAGGGAGATAGATTGTGAAACAGGTTGCTGCAGGTTGTCGCTAAGGTCAAAAACAACTCTTGTCAGGGAAGCAGACAAAGAAATAAAGACAGAGGGGGAGATATGTCCTCTAATTCTCTCCTATCATTATCCTCGTGGCACTGATAAATGAAATAAGCCCCTTTCCTCCGTGTGTGTGCCTCTGTGATGATAACAGCTCTTTTGTGGAGAGAGATGTAGAAACTGAAGTGCCAGGAGCGAGCTGAAGGAGCAGCAGTCGCCGCAGAGAGATGAATGTGCAGACCGCGCCTCTCAGCGAGGTGTTTAATCTCTACTTGATCAATCAGCAGCAAATCAATACGAATTCACAGCCATTTGGCAAACAGGGCGAAAACATTTTTCACCAAAGTTTGTTTTTCAGCCAGACTCCAAAGTTAAGTAAGTGATGAGTCACCGCTGATGGGTTGTGACATGACAACAATATCTACAGCCTGTGCTTAAAATGAGTTTGGGTGTCAGGGGAGAAAGATTTCATTACTTATGGATGCGTTAGGGAGGGGACACGATGACATAGAGTCAAACTGAGTTATTTTCACAGCAGCGATTCCCTGTTTTGGATGCTCCGCTTCCACGCTCAGCCATTTGCACACACTTCCTCTCGATGATTCAATCAGTTTCTCACCTGGAGTTTGGGTTTGCCACGGTGCTAACCCACAGAGTAACCATAATTTATTTTTTTCCCCCAGTACAATGCTCCCGCTGACATATAGGGCGATGATTTATACCAAAATGTACAATTTTGTTACGTTACAAATGTCTTGTTTGCTGCAGCCGTCAGATCAGCAATAGATCAGTGCTGAAGTGTTCAGGTTTACAAGTACCATAATCTCCAGTGGCCACATGCTAGCAGAGAAAAACAAATAAAAAGGTGCAAAGATCAAAAATACACATTAAATGCATGCATTTTTCTCTGGTTTCTTTACAAGATACTAGATAGGAGCTGCTTATGAACATGCCTTTAGATGATTGCAATTCTTTTTTTATTTACAGCAAAAAGACTTTCACTTGTTTGTTGTTTGGTGTTAATTCATCTGTATAGTGAGAAAAATCTCCTGAGTATAATATCCCGGCTTCAGAGGGTGCAATACGGCCCCCCACAACGACTGCATTACACATTGATCAATTGTGGCTCCGGGAGACCAGCATGACTCGATGGGTACAGGCAGGTGGCCATCACCTTGTTGGTGCAAAGAAAAATTGAGCTGTCAAACCATCATGGTTCCCATTTTGCAGAAAGTAATGGGCGTGGAAGCTTACTGGGAGAAATGGTTGGAGGTTGCACACACACACACGCACACACAAAAACACCCCACAGTTTGCACGTAGTTTAACACCGAGAACAAAAGTAAATGTTTCGATGAGTCGAGAGTCGTGATGTTGAAATGGTCAAAGCCAAGAAAAGTTTATTCCTGAACTCTTAGATCTGAGATGATGATGTGACGTCTGCGGTGGAAAACAGTCGGTTGCTGTCTGTGAAATGTTCCTCGGTGTTTGCGTCTAGCTTAGCTGCAGAGCACAGCGGAGCAGTAATGACAGAAAACCCGCCTGCAAAATCTAAGGCACGAGTTCTTCTAAGATACTGAAGTTTCATTAAAGCTGAAAGGAGCATTTTTATATTAAAATGATTTAATAACAGCGGACTTATTTCCAGCTTTATGTTTTTTAGGACTTCAATTTGGCTTTGAAGGAAAAAAAACAAAACAAAACCATCTTTATACATGTTTTAGTACCTGCTCAGTTTAGCCTGTGTCTGAAACAGACAGCATTAGCTCCTGGCTCTTTAAGGTTCACCTTTGTAGAAGCCTCTGACTGGCAGGTGTTGCGGAGGCCTGCAGAGGGGAACTGTCCAGCGTCTGTGAGCACTGCATTAAACTCTTTTCTCTGAGTGGAAATGGCAGCATCTCAGAACCATTCGAATATGTTTAAGCAACAATGAGGGAGCGAAGTACATGCATGTTAACGGACCTGATGTGCCGCTCGTGAACAAAAGGTTTGAACCGCCGTTTGCTGTCAGAGCTGTGCGCCTGAGATGACCTTATTAAGCATATCGACTCATTGATTTAATGAGGAGCCAAGAGCAGAAAACACTGAAACTGTCTGAAGTCTGAGCCCATGACTCACAGGAATTGCTTGCACATGCGGACCTTAATTTTTAAATTTTGTGCAGTTCTGTGCAAACCTAAGTGAACCCTTACTGTTTCCATAGGAATTAAATGGGAAAGTAGCTGCCAGGTGCTGCTAATCAGATGCACTTGATTAACTGATCATCAGCAAATGTGACCATGTCAGTAAATGCAGATGTTTTGGCAGTTTGCTGATCTGGAGCATTCAGGTGCGTGCTAACACAATGCCACAATCTTCTCAGGGGTGGATGCCCCAGCAATTTCACCCCGAGGTCAGACCATGCAATGCTGCGAGAAATTGCAAAATACCCAAGAGCTACATCTCAGAGTTTGCAGGCCTCAGTTAGAATGATAAAGGTTAAAGTTCACAACAGTACAGCCAGAAAAAGATTGAACAAGTATGACTTGTTTGAGAGGGTGTCCAGGAACAAGCCTCTCCTTTCTGAGAAGAACATGGCAGCGTGGCTTAGGTTCACAAGTTTGAATCTGAACAAACCACAAGACATGTGGATCAAAGCCCCGTTTGCCCATAATGCACAGCATATCAGCACAAACACCTCATGCCAACTGTCAAACACTGTCAGGGAGGGCTGATGATCTGAGCTTGTTTTGCAGCCACAGGACCTGAGCACCGTGCACTCATTGAGTTGACAATAAACTCCTCTGTGTACCAAAGTATTCTAGAGTCAAATGTGCGGCCATCTGTCTGAGAGCTAAAACTGGATCATGCAACAGGACAATGATCCCAAGTACAACAGCACATCTTCAACAGAATGGCTGAAAAAAAACCCCAAACCAACCCAAAACACATTAAGGCACTGCAATGGCCCAGTCACAGTCCAGACCTCAACCTGAGTGAAATGTGTTGGTGGGACCTTAAGAGAGCTGTGCGTGAATGAATGCCCGCAAACATAAATGAACTACAGCAACGTTGTAAAGAAAAGTGGGCCGAAATTCCCCCACAAAGATGCAACAGACTGATAGTCATACATAAAACAGTGACTTCTAAAGGCACCATATATCCACAGTAATCAGCCTATAATGCAGCATATAATCACAGGACTTCTAAATTAAAATGATTTTTCCCCTTTTTGACTGCGAGGCAGCAAAACATTCCACAATGTGTTTTTGGGCAGAAGGATTATGAGAAGACTCGAGCAACAGGATGAGACTGTCTTATCTGATGTAACGAAAAAAAAAAGAGAGAGTTATAGGTGCTAAACTTTCCACAGTGTAAAATGTCTCCCTGAACCATCACTTATTTGTTTGCTGGAGTTCATTAAACACATAAAATAGTACTCAAATAGACTGTTTTGCGTTAGTGTGTACATTATGACTGCAGCTTGACTTTGTAGGCATGCTGTGGCTAAAATCAGCTGACAGGGCGTCATCACCTCAGTGCAGAATTCAGAGCGGTCTGAAGACATGTACGTGAGATTTTAATGACTGCATTTACCGGGCTTCCTTGCGGTGATAAACCAACAGCGAGTCGTCTCTTATCTCTGCAATTTCCTTCAGCCTCCAAGTGTGCTGCATAGCATCTTTGTTCAATGCTTTTGGTTTTTACAGCCCACATTTTAGCTCAGTTATTTAAAAAACAAAACAGAAAACTAGACCCTGTCTATACCAGCACCAAATGGCATGTACACATCTTTATAAGGTGATAATGTGGTTAAAGCGTGCCGGACTGCAGAAAAGTGCGAAAGCATGTTTAACATGTGGATATGCATTTTGATTTGACTATGTTTTGCATTTCATTGTGTCAAAGTCATACATTTTCAATTAACTATCAGATGTAGATGTACGGCAGAAAGTGGAGCGTTTGAGGTGTGATCCCACTCCTGAAATTCAGATAAATTATAACCAATAAATGTTTCACTGCTCCACAAGTTATAAGTAATAAGACACATTTGAGTTGCTAGTTTCCTCTTTCCGTGCTCAGCTGCAGTTATAAGCTGAATACTAATTTTCTGAACTGTTACTTGATGATGAGTAATCATCATCAGTGCTGCACAAAAGCAAAACTGAAGACGAGTCAGACAGGTATCCCAAATAAACAGAAAAAGTGGCTTCACTCCACACCCCCACCAAAATAAACACATCGGCAATTAAATGCGAACCAACCGCCAAACAAACACAGTATCCACAAACACACACTAAAGTAAAAAAATCCACCCACACAAAGTCTGGAAAAAGCCACTCTGGCAATTTGCCGCCATGCCCTGCTGACACTTCTGTCTTCTCTGCAGGCCACCAGACTACAATTACAGATGGGGGACATTTCGGCTGTTATCTGAGAATAACATATGCATGAAGACACCAGCAGTGACTCTGAAACACAGAAAATGAAATTTGTCTCTTAAGGTCTCTTCAGAGAAAAGAGCAACACCTCTTTTCTTGGCTTCGGTCTGATGTGAATGTCAAGGATTGCACGAACCATTTTTTTTTTTTTTTTGCTTTCCCCGCAGACCTCTGCAATTTGAAAACAAAATTACTCTGATGACACTTCTCCGCTCTCTGCTCTTTTCTTCATGCCTGTGTTTGAAAAAGAGACACATAATAATTGCTGCTTTTCACTCCAAGGAGCAAAAAAAAAGAAGAGAAAAAAGAGCAATTAATGACCTCAGTGACCTTGCTCCAACTCCTGTCTGTCTTTTTGTCTCTCGGTGATACAGCAGGCCAAACAGTATCTGTCCCTGCTATCCAACCTTTGCTATTTTGCATTTTTCCTTTTAGCATTCTTCATTACTCTGTGGCATGCACAGACACACGCAGACATAAACTGTGCATGTGCACACTCACACTTCTGCACGTGTGCAAAATACACTGCAAGGCACCCATCTAGATGTATAACCACTAGAAGAAGCACTTTTGGACAAAATTGGATGTATGCAAAGACAATAATATCCCAGTTAAACCTCTTCATTGACGAGCTGCATGAGAGTGTGTGTGTGCCTGTGTGTTTTATGGCTTCATATTAGCTCTAAACCCCATTGGGTCTGTTTCTTCATCTCAACTAATTTGTGTTTTTAGTACAGGGTAATGGATTATTATGAAGTGCACACACATAAACTGCATAAAGTTGCAGTGTGCATGTATGTGGGTGGTTCAGAGGATGTGTGTCTGCATGTGCCAACTTAGCAAAAGAGTTTGTCTCAGATGATCAGTTTCAAGTGGTGAGGATAGATTGGTTTTAACTGCATATGTGAACCTCAGTTCTGTTAATCTCATTCAATTAGGTTTTATATTTCCCAAGACACAATAATTAGCTCACAATTAAGTGCCACTTTACAAGGCCCTGATTACAATTGTAGAGCTGGAATTAAATGTTCAATTAACATTACACCGCATTGATTTCATAGGGAAATGTAAACATGTTAGTCATGGTAATGGTTGTCCATTAAAAAGTTTGAAATTTGGTAATGATTTCACTTCATTGCAAGGTTTGAACAATGCCAATGGTTACCTCTCAAGGTCACTAATTAAGAGCTTAATAAGTACAAACAATAATGGAAAAATTACAATCTGTGGTTCAAAGGTTTATGTGAGTGTCTCATTAGCTTAAGGACAGTTTTTTGGTCTGTTAGAGTATTCGTTGTCATGAGAGCACAGGAATGCACGGTTGTTGATCAAGGAATAGCACATAAGAATTGTATTTGCATTTTTGTGTGCATAAGCCTTGGTGCACGCCTCCTTTAACTCAATATAACAAGGCTTGGCCACTGTTTTCTCCAAGTGATTAAATAAAATACACTATAAGGAAAAATATATTGGGCTCCCTAAATATTACACCTACAGGAACTGCTCGCCCATGGAAACCCATGGCATGAAACTCCCAGCGCACAGTTTTTGTGCTGATATTAGTGCTAAAGAAGGTTTGAAACTCTGCAGCTACTGAGTCAGAGTGTTGTCCTTTGGTGGCTGCACTGCTGTGGTTTCTAAATGCTTCCACTTTGCAATAATACCACTTATAGCGGGTCATGGAATATCTTGCAAAAGTGGCATCCTATTACAGTACTACACTTGATTTCAGTGAGCTCTTTAGAATGACCTATTCTATCACAAATGTTTGCAAAGGAACGTTTGGCTAAGTGCTTGATTTTATGCACCTGTGGCAATGAGACTGAAAACACCTGAATTCTGGACACTAAGAAAGGAGAAAATGACTTGTAGCTAAGCAGAGAGAGATCAAGCTGGAAAGGATGTGCAGCAGGTTAGAGTGATTCAGGACATAGATGGACAGGATTAGATATGAATATATTAGAGCGACAGCTCAGGTGAGTGGTTTGGAGACAAAGTTAGAGAGGCAAAGCTGAGATGATTTGGACGTGTGCAGAGGAGGGATAGTGAAGATATCGGACAAAGGGAGTTGAATATGGAGCTTCCAGGCAGGAGGAAAAGAGGAAGACCACAGAGAAGATTCATGGATGTAGTGAAGGAGGACATGCAGAGGGTTGATGTGAGCAAACCATTGACTGTTGAGTCAACACGTTACCTATTGGTTCGTGAAGACCCATTTTGAAAAATCAGCTGCTTGATATTTTGGGTGTCACCATCTTGGCATTTTGAAACCAGGCACCATGAGCAGAGGTGGCTCTGACTGAGAACAAGAAGCCTACATGGTCAAATAATAGAGACTTATAAATCACAGTGTAACACACCCTAAAGTATACTCTGCTTTTTTATAAAAGGACAATAATTTACAAAATTAACATCATTCTGTATTAAATGAGACTTTAAACTAGCGTCTGAAATTCTAAACTCATGAGATAATGTTTACTAAGGTCAGAGGTCAAGTAACAAGTAGGGTAATTTTCTAAAGGTATTAGACTTATTCTTGCACTGGATTCGCCCCCCTGCTGGCCATTAGAAAGAATGCAGGTTTAAGGCACACCATCCTGGTTTCACTTTTCAGATTTATAGGATTTATAGGAACCCTGGTTACATAACCGACAATAACATATAATAAGAGAGCTCGTGAGAAAGGAAGGTGATGTGTTCAGTACTACTGTAGTGCTACACTCCTATGTGTAAGGATTAAACAAATGAGCTTTCATTCAAAGCTATTAGTCTGTGTTAGTATTTATTAGTGTAACCTATTTTATATTGTACTGTGTGAACAGATATCAGTTATTCCAGGGAAAATTCAATAAAAATATGTTCAAGGCCCAATAAAGGTTTTAGTGTCACATACACAGTGTCGAGTATTTCATGGATATAACCTCTTTGACCTTTTGACCCATTTCATTTTGAAATATTATGTCTGAAATCTATAATTATTGTTTATTCAATAATGATTAATTAATCAGTGCTTAATTATGTTTTCACCTCATTTATACCAGAGGAAAACAGTGGAACATATTTATCACTGGAGTCTCCACAGAGTAGCACTAGATGGCGCTCTATTGTAGTTCTGCTATGATGCCTCATATAATGTAGGAATGTCAGTTTTATCACAGTTATTACAACATATAGGGGTGTTCTGAGCATGAGTGATGAACTAATTATGGTTAATTATCTACACAAGTTGAGCATTGTGCGTGTGTGTGTGTGTGTGTGTGCGTGCGTGCATGTGTGCGTGGTGAGTGTGTTTGGGTATTATATGTGGGACATCATAAAAGGTTTCTGTTGTGCTCGAGTCTGCGCACTTACAGCAAAACCTCCTGGGGGAGCTCTTTGCTTTTTGTCTATGATTTTTTGAGTTTTTCTTGTCATAAAAACTGCCCTGTAATCTCCAGTTGTCATTTTTGTGTAATTTTTGACTTCAGATAGAAATAATTTGAAAGTATAGTTTAGACAGTAAAGCAGGCCTTGAACCTCAGTGGCAACAATAGACGCTAAGAAAGATGGATGCAGCTACCGCGACATCATCCATAAGCTGCTGGTTTCTTAAATCTTTTGTAACCAAAGCTATCGCCATCTGGTGGCCTTCTGCTAGAATGCATGTTTAAGGCACTTCTGCAGTGGCTTCATTTTTCCAACCCAGAAGGTGCATCTGTATTTTATGACGTCTGTGGTCACATAGCAAAAAACAAAAAAGAAACACCTCACAGCTATGATCAAAACTGCAAGCTTAGCCGCCTTTATTTCAGGGATCACATCCTTATATCAAACTAAGAATGTTCTTCAAGGAAACACAGCGGTCCTTGCTCCATGTCGAAGGAGAAGCATATTGAGTATGCAAGGCCTTTATCCAGAAGCCATTACAGGGAAGGCCTAAGGTATCTCTGTGCCCTCGGTATTGGAGACAAACAATGAATCATAGCATCCCTGTGAATGAGGTCACTTATAGAAAGTGAGACTCCACTTAAATATGACCTCTGAAACACTTCCTGAAGAATGCAAAGTTCCTTAACAATGTTTAGCGACCTAATTGAGAGTAAAACTTTGAAATAACGTGGCTCTTGCTTTTCATTTGTCTCCAAAGTTTCTCTGTTTGTCTCTGAAATCCCCCGAAAATTCCTCCATTGTCTCCAAAGACATCAGCTGCTGCCAGCTGTCATGTTTGCACTGTGAATAATGTATGGGCTGCAACAGCCACTTACTGTCTGAAAGCACCTTAAAAAGTACTTAAAGGACTCTAAAGAAGAAAAAAACTGGATGTAAGGAGCGGAATAAAAACATGTTGAGTGAAGAGATATCAACAACAGTTTCAGCAAGTTTATATTTATTATTTTGATTTAAAAAACTCATCCCTCTTTCTCTCTCAGGGATGCGGATGAGCCGACGTTTGAATGATTTTGAGGGATTATTTCCTCTCATTTCTCCCTGTGGGTGTCAGGTGACTGACTTTAAGCAAAGTGTTAATCCACACGCAGGTATGAAAATGTGCAATGTGGGACAATAAAACTATAATAAAACAGACTTTGAAAAAAAATAAATGACGGTTTCAGGTTTGGTGTGATGGATTTTTGAAATGAGGCAATTTCCATACTGTGGATACTTTTTTTTCTCCACATTATAAATGAGATCATACCCCAGATTTAAGGCGACAAACAGCAGTGATGGTGAAACTGTTGAGAAAGCAGAAGGCATCAAATAAAAAAAAGAAGAAATACAGCCAATAGAAGTGAATTAAAGAGGACAAAATGCCAGTTGTCAGTTCATCCAATCACTGGGTCCAATGCACCGAGCGGACCATCAGTCAGAGCGCTCAGTCTGACCCGTTCAGTCTCCTCACGCGCTACGTGACTGTGTTCATTTTTTCAGGCTTAGCCAGAAATATCGATACAGTACATTTATGATTGTGTCACAACTCTCTCACAAAATGCATTTCAAAATAATATAAAAAAAACCTATATATTAGAATTATATGAAGATACACTTGTTACTATTTGTAGTGTGAGTCTAACTTATTTCCAACCTAATACAAATGTCCTCTTTGTTTTAGCTCCCACATCTTTAGACACTTTAATCGTTGTAAGGTTGTGGTGTGTGTGTGTGTGTGTGTGTGTGTCTCGCACTGGAGGATCATTTTACATGTTTTGGCCAATAATGGAGTGGCATGAAAAAAATGAAGTGCATTAAATCGATACCCTGCTCCGCTCTGGGGAGGACAGCAGGAGACTGCCCTCCTTTGACACATCACTTCACACAGACTGCTTTTCCTCCTATTTCTTGCTCTGCAGGTGTTGCAAGACTAAAAATATAAAGAATCGAAATAATCTTCTTTTCTACAGGAAAAAAAAATCGTGAATGACACTAATACTATTTCAACAGGTTTCTTTTTTATTTTGCTCCCTTCCCTCTCGCACCTTCGCACTCACGCACGCACGCACACACGCACGCACACGCACGCACGCACGCACGCACGCACGCACGCACGCACGCACGCACACACACACACACACACACACACAC
>JAVDPK010002623.1:804902-818794 GCA_034780415.1 Cichlasoma orientale | reverse complement strand
CACACACACACACACACACACACACACACACACACACACACACACACACACACACACAAGGTTTAGTTCAGGTGTTTTAAGCAGATGATGACTTATCTTGATCTCTGTCTGTAGAGGTCTTGGTTGTTTGGATGTTTTGCCCTTGGCATGTAGCTCTCTTCATGTTGTTGTGATGATCAGAAGGTGTTGTTCAGCAGGAGGCCCGAGATTGTGCTGAGACAAGGGGGAAATGTCAGGGGCACGGACAGTGTGGACATTCTGGCTGACAGCAGGGCGCAGTCTGTTTTTGCTACTCATCATATCCTTTCTCATTTTTCTCTTTCTCCTTTCCTTTCCTCGCTAACACCATCCATCTGTAGCTCCCATATTAAATCTCTGTCTCCTTCCTCCTTTCTTTTTGCCCCCCCCCCCTCCTTTCTCACCTACAGTGCTGGCTTGAACTAAGCAGCACTGACAGTAATAGACATTGAATTACAATTAATCCTGCCTCACTCGATTTGCCAATAGTCATCTTGCTGAGAATGGAGCAGGAAGGGAAAGAAGCAAAAGAGAAGATAAAAGTTGAGTGAAATTAGAGAAAGTGATTAGACCGAGAGGAAAATAAAGAAGAAGCACTTATGTCTTTGATAGTATTTCCATGTCACATTTTACAATGCTGCATTTGTGTTTGTTTATTTGTTGTAGTCATATCGCAATCACAATGATTGAATCTGACAGATAAAAAAGAGAAAAAAAATTTGAGGGAGGGCGGGGAGGAGTAGAAGGCAGCACAGCAGAAAAACTGCAACAGTTTAAAAGGAATTGAGTGTTTTATTGTCATTTTGTGTGTGTGATGGAGCGAAACGCAGAAACAGTGTTATTTGCGGAGATAACAGAGATAGATGATGTAAGTTACGCAGACAGTGAGATTTAGAGAGAGACTCAAACGCGGCGATGAAGATGTAACAGCTCTCTCCCCTCAGCAAGCTGGACTCCACCTGGCAAGGTGACATGGGTAATTTCTTAAACCCCAACAAACCAGCTTCACACAAGCCAGTGCGCAGCTGGTGATCAAAGAGCAGCTCTAAAATAAAATTAAGTGAAATTAAAAAAAAATAAAAACCGCAGCGGCAGTTAGCAGGCACGGGAAGACGAAGGAGAGGAGGACAAGTGTGAGAAATGAGAGCTCATCCTTGGTGGTCAGTCTTTTCCACTGAGCTAGCAGTTTCCCGTGGATGAAAGCTGCGGCTCGAGCGGGGAAGCACGGCGCTCTGCCTGTGGATGTCAAATTCGAAGCTTTAAACAGGTGGCACATTACTAGCTGGCATTTGGAGAGCTGCGCTGCAGGGCAGCATTTGCAGGCTTTTGCATTTCTGCGCTCCAGGCAGACTTTCCTGGGATGGCGATGGGCTTTTTCCTGGAAGTTGCATTTTCTCCTCTTTCAGTCCCTCTCTTCTGCTCTACTCTGTTTTGTTCCAAGATGACAGCAAAGCCCGTTCTGTCCTCACTCTCACTTTCACTACTGTCTAAAATGGGACATTTGTCAAATCATGCCGTGAATCACAGAGCAGAACATGCTACTGGGCTCAAATACAGCTACTTTGTTCTCCTGTGTTACTGTCAGCTTTTTCCTGCTCAGCCAAAGCGAGACTATTCTCTACAAAAATGGACTTTTATGGGTTTATTTGCGCTTGTGTGCCACGGATTTGACATGTTGCCCAAAGTCAGGTTTTATTCAAATCGGTATCTACAGCAGCTTATTTCTTTGATCAGTACACATTCACCTGTAAGAGGAAGTAAAGCATGAAATCACCTGCTGGAGCATATGGATGCAATGAAAGCATTCAGTGTCCTGTTTTTTTTACTGACACTGGGAGTCTGCCTGTGTTCTGTGTTGCAATAGCAAGCTTCACTAAACACACGTAGAAAGCATTCATTAGAGTAGCTTGTGTTGTTTCATAGTTTATTTCTAACCAGCCAAAAATTCCCTCGAGGTGTTGCAAGAGACATTTCAGGGATGTCGGGCTACTACTGTTTCTGTGGTAAAATCAGATGATGTTGCATAATATTATATTGTAATGCAGTGCAAGCTGGTATTCTGCAGAGGCTCTCTGGCTGATTTCTCTGTGTTTCAAATACGTGGGTCAAATAAGGCCATCGAACAAGTCTGCAGAGTCTGGCACCGTGCGGGTCTTTGGGCATTTATTTCTTACACAAATCACTGATTGCTGTTCTGACACTGGAAACAAGGTTTATGAGAGCAATGGGCCTAAAAACCGTACCGTAAAAATGGCGTAAACCAAAACAATCAAATACAATTATCATTAAATGTATCACATGCTTTGTCAAAGCAAAGCTAGATGATGAAGGGAATATTGTACTAGTGAAAATCTAATCATTAAATGCAATACCAATATTCCCATGATGGCGCCTTTGGGAGCATTTTAATGGAATCATCTGACAAATGATACGGTCTGCTTGGTGGTACAGCCCATCCGAGAAATTTGTGCTTCAGTTTTCTTCTCCATTATGTGCATACACAACACTGGTTCATCCATTCAGTTATGTGTCTTCTTTTAATGCTTGAATAATTCATAGGTCAGTGTTAAGTGTCTTAGCAAACAAATAACACCAACCAAAAAACAAGATTCCTCTGAAAATCGTTATAGTAGATACAAGGAATGGACTGTTTATGAGAATTTTTGGCCATTCTTCCAGAAGCATTTGTGAGGTCAGATATGTTGGATGAGAAGGCCTGGCTCACAGTCTCCGCTCTAATTCATCCCAAAGGAGTTCTGTCGGGTTGAGGTCAGGACTCTGTGCAGGCGTCGAGTTCTTCCACACCAAACTGGCTCATCCATGTCTTTATGGTCCTGCTTTGTGCGCTGGTGTGCAGTCATGGTGGAACAGGAAGAGGCCATTCCCGAACTGTTCCCACAAAGTTAGGAGCATGAAATTGTCCCAAATGTCTTGGTATGCTGAAGCATTAAGAGTTCCTTTCACTGAAACTAAGGGGCCGAGCTACTGAAAAACAACCCCACGCACACACATACACACACACACGCCTCCACCAAACTTTACACTTGGCACAGTGCAGTCAGATAAGTACAGTTTTTCATGGCTACCACCATGAATGACATCAACTCACTGATCCACCACACCAGGATCTCCTGCAAGGACATCGGAAAGTCATTTGGACTGGATAAGTGTTGCTGAATGGTTGGAAAGAGAGGGAAGGTGATCCAGAATGAAGGGGTGGAGATGCCAGAAGGCAGAATAGCAGATATACAGGACAGCTATAAGTAACTGAGCATCCCACAGGCCAATGGGAACCATGATAAAGATGCATGAAGGTCAGCCAAATGCTTCCAGAAGGTAAGACAGATGCTGAGAAGCCATCTGAACAGTAGAAATAAGATCCAAGCTATCATTACATGCGCCCCACGGATCACCAGACACCCAGCTGGAATAATAAGCTGGCCACAGGAGGCTACTGATGTCAAGACATGAAAACTCCTCACAATGCACAGAGGTCTCCACCCAAAGTCCAGCACCTGAGGCTCTATGAGAAATGTATAGAGGAAAGGCAAGGATTAGTGAGTGCCAGACTCACAATCCACAGAGCATCTCCGAATATACCAGGAAGATGGCCCCCTGAGATGAGCTGCTCGAAGAATACCTCAGGCAGCTGATTGTGATGAGGAACAGGAATAAGAACTATCATCGAGGACCAAGCCCCTGCATGGGATGTACCAGATAGAGGAAGTAGCTGACATCAAGAAATCCTACCAGTGGCTAGAAAAGGTCGGCTTAAAGGACCGCACAAAGGCTCCGATTATGGCAGCACAAGAATAGGACCTGAGTACCAGGTTCATCGAGTCTACCACAGCCAACAGGACCCAAGTTGCAGAATGTGCAAAAATACCCTGCAGACTAGTCAACACATATACTGTAGTAGCAGGATGTAACATGCAAGCTGTGTATGTTGAGAAGCACAATCATGCAGCTTAGATAGTGTACAGGAACATATGTCCCACATAGGGACCAGAAGTCTCCAAGTCCTGATGGGAGACACCATCAAAGGTGATTAAAAACAACAGGGCTAAAGTCCTGTGGGACTTTGAATTCCATAGTGGTGGTCGACAAGTAGCAGAAGACCGCAGTTGTGATAGATATGGCAATCCGAGCGAAACATCAATATCAGGAAGAAGGGGCACAAAAAACTAGTGAAGTACCAGAGGCTGAAGGAACAACTGCAGCAGATCTGGAAGGTAAAGTCCAAAGTGGTCCCAGTGGTAACAGGATCATTAGAAGCTGTAACCCCTAAACTGGAAGAGTGGCTTCAGCAGATTCCAGGCACATCTGATATCTCAGTCCAGAAGAGCGCAGTATTAGGACCAGCTTAGATACTGTGCAGAACTCTGAAAGTCCCAGGCCTCAGGGAATAACCCAAGCTTGAGGATCACACGAATACCAGCCTTCTGGGGTAAGAGGGAAAAATCTTTTTGTTAAAAAAAAATCTATAAAAATTAACAATTTATGAAAACCCATCGTTAAAAACACCATCCCTTCACTTTACAGTTCTATCACCTATTAGAGAGACTCATACAGAAAGAGACAGAGACAAAGGACCCTACAAGCACATAGTTAGGCTGAATATGTGACCCCCTTTTACAGTATTCTAAGTATTTAAATCATTGCTAGTGTAAACCAATACTGGTTACATTAATATACCTTTAGATGTAATTTCTGTTTATTGCATCATTTAAAAATTTCCCCATAGACTAAATGAATGGTCTACTCTGTAAAGCCTTCTATTAGATGACAGAAAGCCATTCATGTTCTGTGCCTTTAATGGACACAGCAGCCAACTTTGCTGCAGGATGCGCATTAGGAAAAGCAGTGTTTGCATTTCCACCTCTCTAAGGCCACACAGTCTCCTGTAAATGCAGTCATTTATTTCCTATCTGTTGATGTCAGCATGTAAGCAAGTTAAACTGAACAGGAATAAAACAAGTCAACCCACAAGAATGGTCGCAAGTTACACACCCTACATGACACATGCCAGATCTTATTAAAATATTTACTTTAAACAGTGACAAAGGGAAGAAAATACTCTTAAAATTCAAAAGATGATATATTTTTATCTTTATCAGTTATGACTGTTTTTGTTCAGCTGCATGTGTCTTTCTGTATCCCACCTCTTAAAGTGACATCAGTAAAGGATGAAGTGACTGCATAGATTTTTAATAGTTAACCTCCACGAATCATAAGCTTACATGCAGCTAAACGAGTTCTGCTTTCCCCGATTAGATCTAGAGCATGACTGCACTTAAAAGATTTTTTTGAAAAAAACCTCTTCCCCCAGCACATCTGAATTCTCTAGTGAAGGTGGTGACACTGCTTCTGATTTTTCTGATGAAACCTGCTGCAAGGTTACCTCGTGTGGAGCATCTGCGCTACCTCATTTATAAAACTTCGCTGCTAATTAAACTGTTTTCTCCACTCTTACGGGGTAAAATCAGCATTTTAATTACTTTACCATATCCACAAAGAGTCACGTTGCCTGTGTGTTGTGTATTTTAAATGTTTGCACTTGCATCAGTTAATATCTACATCTTTAATTGGATGATTGGATCAGTCCCCTTAAATCCTATTCTTACCACTCTCCAAAACATGCTGGCTCTCAGCAGTATGTCAGAATGGCCACACTGCAACATGAAGGGAGGAAGAAAAAGTCACAGGGATCCAAACCAATCCAATCACATTTAGTAAAAGTTGTAGAGGACATAAACACATTTGGAAGAATGCAGTTTTTTGTCCTATTTGACAAACATCAGTTACTATGGAATAGTTCCATTTACTGAATAAGATCAGAGATTTAGTTCAAGCTCCAAATTGCTTGCAAGGGGAGCTTTGCCTAAGAATTTGTTGGAACCCATACTGCTTCTATAATCTAACATTGTCTTTACATTTACAGTTTTGTCATGTAACTCTGTGGCAGGCAGGGTTGAGGACGCCAATGCAGGACTCAAAAACAGGAGTGAACTTAAAACTTCAGCTTTATTGCTGGAAAACTGAGAAACCAAAAAAAGCACACAGCAGGAGGGAAACGACGACAAGGACGCAACGATGAACAAATGGAAACGCCGACAATATATATGCACACACAAGGTAATCAAGGAGATTGGACACACCGGGGAAAGCAGCCAAACAGAATCACACACTAACAAGACAGAGGAAGCAGACGAGACTGAAGTTAACAAAGTAAAACAGGGGATGACTGAATACAGAGACGGGACCACGAAGCACCGTTTAAACACTCACATTAAAAAATGGCGGTCGGAATTCAAGAACTGATGTCCCAGAAATTCAAAACAAGCAAACGCATCACCCCTTATAAATGATTCAAGAGAACAAGTGTCCTAAACTTTTTTTTTCATTTTTATCTACTTTCTATGATGAAATGTCAGCATTCAGAAAGAGCCATTATGGATTCTTTAATGCACTTCTGCTTGAAGACAATTTTCTCTCTGCCTCCTTTTTGCAAGATATTTGAGTCTCTCCTCTCTTTTTACTGGTGGATTTATACTTGCAGATGTTATCTCTTTGCACTTAAATAAAAGTCAAATGGATAAAGTTCTGCAGGCCTTGTATAAAACTGAAAGGCTCTGAGTACTGGCTTCTCTCATAAGCACAGCAGACAGCGTGGGTAATAAAAATTGTAGATTAAAGTGACATCAAGTGAAGCCTTCAGTCCTGGTTTCAAGCCAGCATTGTGTTCCCACAGTCCAAGGTCCTCCCTGCTTTTTCTGTTCTCTGCTAAAAGGGCTCTTATGCTATGGGTCAGTAAACAAAATCAGCTGTGGGCCAATAAATGATCCCTGCACGGCAGGAGTGGGACTATTCTTTCCACAAATTACTCTGGGTGTTGGAGAAAAAAAATTCTCATTTAGTTGTGGAGTTTTAAAACTATTGATGCTAAACCGAAATGGTTTGGAAACCTTTTTACCTTTATACTTGAGAAATCGTGCTACTCGGTCACCGCGACATGGAGTGCGGCGGCGTAATCTAGCATGACCAGTGTGAAGCTTTGACTTTTTAGTCCGAACTTTTCTATTACAGGTGGTAGAATTTTAGCAACGCTGACGCCGACATAACTACGGTAATGTGAAAGGTGAAAGACAAACACCTGGATTACCAAACATCCAGCTTGTGGCAGAGTGTGGCAACAAAATGGTCAGTGCCATTTATTTAATCTGACACAGGTTTTAATACTGTAACCGATCAGCGTGTAAAAGATGACACAATCCTGTCTTCCTGTATTCACGTGCATACCTGATGTGGATGCTTTTAAAATGGCCAGTTATGGAAAGATGTAACAATTCTGGAATGGATGCATCCCCAAAGCCTGATGTTGCTGTTCAGCAGCTGCTTGCGTTAGACATACTGATGCCTCAAGGTCAGAGCAAACTTCCACGCAAAGAGTTAATACGACGGCCTCTTCAGCGGCAAAAAGCGGAGGTCAAATCTTTTCCTTTGGATTCACAATAGCTGTGCTGCATTTCAGTTTCCTTGAACAATGTGTTCATCAGTCTAGAATGAACAGGTTTGGGCTTAAAGCTCTTTCAGGAGGGAGGGGGCAGGAGGCGGCTCAGCCCCCCCGCTGTTCCCACTGATGTGTGGTGAATGAAAAGCAGTTCCACAGTCAATAAGTTCAAGCTTGAACACATTTATATTGGTTAAACAAAACAGTGATAAATTGTGGAGCATTTAATACCTTGTTGTAATCAGTGCCTGAAATTGCAGGGGGTCCCTGAAGGAAGGCTAATATTAATGTAATAATGTTTTCTGGTTGCCTGCTCTGAACGCAGCTCTGGAAGAAAGTCCCAAACGTGGCCCAGGCAAAAATAAATGCTGTTGTGATTTTTGATGTAATTGTAAAATAAACAGTTGGCATTTAAAAAAAAAAAAAAAAAAGCTCTTAAATCCTTGTCTCAAAAGTGTAATTTATGGGTAAAAACAATATTTCTTATGCACATAAAGCCTGAAGGAACTGGAAAAAGAAGAGATGCTGCACAATTCATTTTTGAAGTTATGGATCAAAATACACCCTGTGTGATATCCACTTATGCTGCACTATAGCAAAAATGTCCCAAGCTGCCCATTTCACACGGTTATAAAACGCTGGATCCACATCAACATTTAATCACTTGTTTATTGGCGAGTGATCAACGTTTCCATCAGAGTGAGCTGAACCTGTTGATGAGCTTTTGAAACATTGTGCTAATAATGCACCTCCAAAATGATCCAAAAGCTGAACTTCCCTCGTGGATATAAAACTTTTAGTACAGCAGATGACAGTACATATAGGGGATGATGGTCATGCTTTAATTGGTTTAAGATTGACAATATTTTGGTTCCATTTACAAAATCTGCTCCAAAAACACAATCTGACAAAAAGCTTCAGATCATATTTGCCTTTGTTGCTTTTTTTAATCTTACTAATTATCTGCTGGAAACAAAAGAGCAAACAGAAGCTAACAATTTGCATGAAAGATCATATGTTTTTCATTTAAAGCGAACCTCATAAACAAAAAAAAGAAAGAAAAAAGTAATAAGAGATTAAATAAAGACTCATCAAATAAACAGCTGGTTACTGGTTTCTTTCCAAGTCCTCAATTCGCCACGCTCACACTCCTGCCAGCTTTTTGTTCTACTTCATTGAACCTTTAACTGTTGAACTGCACAGTGCTGATGGGATTTAACTGCATTCATTTAGCACTGGTTAAAAAATAAAAAATAAATATCCATTCCAAAGCAAGTTCAAATGGAAAGGTCAGAAATCAGAAGCACGAACCGGCTCAGCAGAATCAAACTGGGAATGCCTGAGCTGTGCTGAGCGCTAGTCAAACGAAATCCAGCGCAGGATCCATCAGTGCTGATGCAAACATCTTAATCTCTGGATTACACACACTGGCAGAAAAAAGATGGCCCTATAGACCTACATTCACAAGTTGTTTATTCCTCTTTCTCACATCATTCTCATTATTTAGGATTTATTATTATAAATAACTGATAAATCCTGGAACAAGACTTGCATTTGTGCAGTTATCACCGATTTGAAGCGACATTTTCCCTTTTTAGGGCCCACTTATTTCTGAGAAGACCGAGTGGAACCTGTGGTAAGTGGCTCAAGCCGTGGTTACAGCATCAAGTGCAAGAAAATCAATCTCATCTTAAAAGGCTCGATTCATAGCAGCTGTCAGACGCTTGCTGCTTCCTCAAGGGCCGCGTTTGTTAATGTAGTGATTTATAGCACTCAGGATGTTTAAGGTTTACTCTATAATGTAACTGTAAATCCATAGTGCTCAACAGTGCTTTGTAACAGGACACACACACACACACACACACACACACGATTCTTGTAGGTAATCGTTCATTTCTCAAACTTTTTTCTAATACTCCACCCCTCACCTCTCTGTTACTCTCATCCCTCTATTCTTCCTCTCCTTTCATTTCACATGTCTCTCTTCCTTTCTCCACCCCTGCTCTCTATCTGTCTCTGGTTCTTTGCCATCCGTCTGCCTCTGTGCCTGAGGTGCCAGTTGCTATTTGGATGATTTAGTCCGAGAGGGAGAGAGGGATTTCATTAGCTGTTTACCGGAGGGCCTCTGGTACCTGTGGTGCTATAAGGCTGCTTTATTAAAAAAAATCCCCCCATTCAGCTGTGGAAAAGCGCAGTGGCACAGCGGGTTAAAGTTCAGCCATTGCATCTGGCCGCGGGTTTGAGCCTTCGAAGTGAGCGTGCACCTTCGAGCTGTGATACCCGCAGTGCTGCGTGAACCCTTTATTTATAATCCCTGAGTGGATGGTGATAAACATCAGGGCTCATCGTGTTAGGGTGCACTACACGCTGTGGGTTTGATTTCTCAGAGTGGGCATGCACTCGTGGGATTCTGCTACAGCTCGTTTATTAAAAAAAAAAAATACAATACAGGAAGTGGAATCACATCAAGTTACGGCTTATACTGTCTGTTCAGGTTGTGAGTTTGAGCTTATTTCAGATTAAAAAAAAAAGGGAGTGGGGGGGGGGCACTCAAAAACCACTTTATTACCCATTTACCTGAGGGCCCATGCTGCCTGTGGCACTTCAAACCTGTTTTATTAGTTTGGTTCTCAGTTATTAAAGGTAAATTCTGGTTTATTAGATTTTGAGTCTTGTTTTTTGTTATTTTAGTCAACATGTCTATAGTTTATGAAGAAAGCAATTTGGTTCAAATGAGGACCCCGATGCAGACATGGAGATAGTTTCAAAAACAAAAAGGTCATCTTTATCTTTATATTTAATAAAGTTGATGCAACAAATAACTACAACAACAACAACAACAAGACAAACTAAGAGAAAAGGAGCTTGTGGAAGTCTGCAAAGACTCCTGCAATAATAGGAGCTTGCAGCACGTAGAAAAAAAAAAAACAGCAACAGGGTTAAAAGTCAGGAAATGGAGAGGGAAAAACTGATGAAGACCAGGCGGAGCAAACAAAATACATACACAGGGGAGAGCACAGTAAAGGGTGGTTTACGCCCCATGTTGGTGTCAGTTTGTGTAGATCTCCACCAATAACCGATCTCCACTGAGTCCTTCTGATTGTACAGAAGTCTGTGGCCCTCAGCTCCTTTACTTCATGACCTCAATAAACATAAATGTTCAAAGAAAACATACCATTTGCTTGAGATTGCTTGTGGCGTGTACAATAAGCATATGCATGATCAGTATATCTGCACAGTTCTGGACTCTAATTTTAGAGTAAGGATTATTGTATTTCAGCCCTGTGACAGATTGGCGACCTGTCCAGGATGTACCCTGCTCTTTGCCCTGTGACAACTGGGATAGGTTCCAACCCCCCCGCCCGCAACCCTTAATTGGATAAGCAGAAGAAGATGGATGGATTGAACCAGTTTTGGCATGAAGCACAGCCCTGATTAAAAATTAGGTTCATATTGAGCAAACGAACTGCTTTGTCTCTACTGCCGATGTTCAATGCTACTCCATGCTCATTATGTAGTGCAGTAAAGAGGATGTTTTACAGCTATTGATTTTACTTTAGAAGTCCAGAAAGGAAAACACAGTTGCGGAGACACAAAGGCAGATTTAGTGCTAACAGAATGAATTTTGATTGGGCTTTTTGAGATGACTAAGGCAGATTTTGTCCAGCACTGAACACACTTTGGAAAGGGATCTGTTTACTGTTAGTACTGGCATGAAAACCCAATTAACAGTCAGCGATGTTTTTAGTGTCCATGTGAGAGCTGTTTGAAGACAGACTTGAACACAAGACGCAGGACGCCAACGCCAGACGTCTTTGTCAAAGTTCAGGGATTTGTACACTTACAGCGCCGGCCACTTGTTATGATGCTTCTAAAGCACAAGATTGCAGCACTTTGTTGACTAGAAAAATGTTGCCAGTGTGCATAAGAGAGCAATTACATTCCCCTCAAAGCTGAAAACGCATTCACATAAAAGGGCTAGGCAGTCATAAATTGTGATGGTTGTTTACATCTGACAGTTTGAGTTGTGATTTTACTTTATTTTCTCTTCAGATAAAATTGCCCAACATTGAGTTTTTATAATCACGCGTGGTCACGTAGCTGCTTGTGTTTTTTTTGCTCTCGACAAACTTCTTTTTTTAGCCGTGCTGCAGCATTCGCAGATCTCAGAAAATACAATATAATTAAGACAAACAGGCCACATTCACCACTTCAGGTTGTGATTTTGAGCTTACTTTGTGAGAAGAGAATTATTTTATTAACACTTTACCTCAGAATCAAGTCTTCAAGTTTTTTTCTTTTTATTAGTTCTGCTTCACCTTATAAAGCTATTTCTCACTTTGTGGTCATGTCCAAAGTTTAAGTTCAAATGATGAATGTGATGCTTTATAAGTCTGTTTTATCAGGGATCTACTCCAGCAAAGCAAACACGGTGCAAAATTAGGAATCCATTCTTCTCAGCAGAATTAATCAAACATGGACGGGTGGTGGAGAGCTCTCCCTCTCGGCGGCGTTTCATAATGAACCAGCGGTATTTGTTCGGCTGTCAACCTGTAGTAAGTGGCAGAATTAATCAAGCTTATCTTTGTAATGTCAGCTTTAATCAACATTGCTTGGCATGTTCTGTGCCCTTTGACATCATTTCTATGCGGCAGTCAGCTATCTGCTCTCACACACAGCTTTGGATATAATGGGTCACACATAAAATCACTCACTCACACGCGCACTCGCTCCTGCAGCATAATCTCTATAAACAGATTCTGCATATTAAGCTAAAGAATATCTGGGAAACGGACAAGAATTTTATTACCAAAAGCATTCCTGTTAATTCACTTATAGTTCAAATGCTATTTACCAATCATATTTGTGGAGGTTCTGTTTGCATTTAGGTAAACAGTGTCTATGGAGAGCAAAAGAAGGATTGCACTGGCTAGAATGCACGGGATAACCGTGCATATTTGGCTATTGCCCACTGATGATGATTCAGCTTTTATTAGCTTCTTAAAACTCATCTGCATTCATAAACTTTGACTGTGTAACCACAAGTATTAAAAAAATGGCCATTTCCACAACGGTTAAGTCAGCAAACTAGCTAATGTGTCCCCCAATTGCCTCTAGTGCAAATGAATATAGAAATACATGTGAAATCATTATATATGTTATATATACGTTTAAACAACCACACAGGCTCTCGTGTACTGTATGGAAACCTCGCAAAACAAGCATGTGAGCGAATGCATCCTGCAGGTACACGTTGTGGAGGACAGGAGGAGAAGCAGAAATAAAGACATGATGATACAAATACAAGCGAGAGCTGTGCTGTTTCTGTCGATCTATGTGCTTTTATGGAGCAGAGCTAAGGAGAAACACTGGCATACACACACACTGTGAGTGAGGCATCACTCTCTTCATCACATCATAAGGGTAAAAAAAAAAAATAAGAACACACTGCAAACAACCTGATAATGAAAAATGCAGCAACTTTATTAGCAGACAACCTTCCAACAAGGATGTTAGGGGCTAAACACAAAGAAATTTTAAGCTGCACAAAAAATATATGCAGCAATATTTTGAATATTAAAATTTAGGGTTACTGCTGCTTCTCCTGATATTTTGCAGAAAGATGACTATTAGTTTGGATGTTTAATTCTTTTCTGCCTTTTAGCCCTGCTCACATTGTGGTTCTGTGGATTCCATTGTTGGTTTCTGCACTCACCTCAGAGACTCTGTAAGGAAGAAAATGGTACCAAAAGAATACCATGAAATACAGTGAATTCTGTCATTTCAACAAGGAGGTCCAGAGAGCCATTCATCACCATTCCTGTGCTTATTGGTTCTTTCGGCTTACCGTAGGCATACTGTGAATAAGCATGGTATTTGTTAAAGTTCTCTGCTGGGATGAAGTGTAGATAATGTTAATAATGTTCTTTATTAATATGGATCGAGGAGGAAGAATAACCAGAATGTAACCAAACAGATTTAACAGTTTTCATATCTTCAAAACCATTAAAATTGCAGTTATGGGTGCAATTTAGACAGAGGCCAGGTCTTGCTATGACAGTGATTCTCATGACAGGTGGGGTGCGGCGACCTGGGAAAAAAGTCAAGCCGATGTTGTGGCAAACATAGCCTGCCATTGGAGGGCCGCTAATGGGGCCTCATGCCGGCGCTTCCAGGCGGGCTGGAGGCGAGCCTGCGTGAAGGGGGTTTCGCGGACCCTTTTGCCCCATGCTTCACCATGAGTGCGACCGCTCAGTAGTGAGACCGAGACTCCCCCCCCATCTGTCCTAGCCGTCCTACGACAAGGAGGTGGCCCGATCTGGGCGGGGGCCTTTGGTCAGTGATTTCCGATGTTTCCGTGTTT
>JAVDPK010002623.1:786471-797363 GCA_034780415.1 Cichlasoma orientale | reverse complement strand
CAAAAAAAAAAAATCCCACTGTTGAATTTCTCCGTTCCTTCAAAGCGTGTTTCTTCCCCTCTCTTTTTGAACTTTGCAGCAGGCCTTTGCTTTTTTTTTGTGCGCTGATGTATATATTTCACCACTTTTAAAGGTTCCCTATCTCTGCCCAGCCCCCCACCCCCCCCCTCCCTCTGTCCTCCACCCTCCTCTGCTCTCAGGTGTGTTATTTATGAGTCAGCCTGCTGGCCTGTGAATGTCTCTCCTCCATTTTATGCTCAACTCCTTCAGAACTCATTAGACTGTGAAGGGCAATCTACCCACCACTGAAAGAGAGGGAAAGTGCCAATTTTTCCTCTTCTCCCTTTTTTTTTTTTTCTTTTTTTGCCTTGCAGCCATTACATATGGATGTGTGTTTTTAAAGTTGGGCTGTTTTGCTTTCAGCGAAAGGAGGAAAAGGCATTTGGGACCACATTGATTTGGATAGCGAGTGTTACAAGGAGCAATGACAAGAAAACTGCTGTTTTGAGCGTAGTTACTGTAGAACCAGCCAGCCAGATTATATTTTCTTAAGTGATTATTTCAGATAATCCAATCACTGTTAATCTCCTTTACCAGCATCGTTTTGGACAGATTATCTCTCCTTCTGCTGTTCTTTAAAACAGCTTTTCCTGGTTGATTGCTTTCCGTGTGTGTGTGTGTGTGTGTGTGTGTGTGACTATACAGTTTCACTGTGTCAAGACAAGGGTGAAGATGTAAGGTGAAATTGAAGCTGTAGACAGGCTAACAGAAAAATACAAAAGGGCTTTCCCCGAGGCTTGTGCCAGAAAGCATCTTGGGATTTGATCTGACCCCCCGATTGCTGTCACATGCAGCCCTTAGTCCCTCCAGGCTTTTGCTGTCTTTACTTCACACTGAAGCAGAAAAGCTCCACATATACTGCATCGCCACAAGTACTGCAAGCACTGGAACCTGGCATTAAAGCTCGGTATTGTGTCAGTATACAAGCTCTTTGTCAGCTCAAACTGTTACACAAAAGCAAATGGACTAGGAATAAAGGATTTTTGTTGTTGCTGTTGCTGTCTAACTCTAACTGCACAGATCTCTTCGTGGTAAATGATGATTAAAAGGGCAGAAAACAGAAAAAAAAATAGAGGCACAGATTTTCAGGTTTTCCTCTCGTCTGTATTTCCTTTCAAAGATCTCAACAAAAAGATTTAGTAAAGTTATCCAAATATGTGGGAAGAAGTGAGTGAGATCGGGGTCACCATACAAAAAGACTGGGAACCACTGGCTTAGATCGTGATCTGTTGCTTCCTCCCCCCCTCCCTGAAAGGAAGGTTTAATTTCTATTAGTTTTAGTCTTATAATCAGTATACTAAGTCTTAAAATGTGGAGGATATTTGTCAGGACAAGAACTGGTATTACAGGACAAACACAGCACTTTGTAACTGTCAGTGAAGATGTCAGTCTTTAGAAGTCCTTTTCATTTTTATTTCTAAACTAAATACTGTATACTATAATAAACATGGCTGCTAGTGTCTGACCAATATATTCTCGGCAGTGGTACTAGGATATGTGCATATTGTCAGATCTCCACACCTTTCCTTCTGCCTCTTTCCTGCACAGGAACTATGGAGGCTGTGTTGACACTGGTTGAAAGTTTCGCAGCGTTTTGTGTGCGTTCATAGGAGCACTTTCAATTTCACAAGCGCGAATGCGAGGGTGGTGATATGAATAACATATATGGCAGCATTTGGTAAGGAACATTCTGCTGTGTTTCAGCAGGTCTGATAGTTAATGTGTCAGTCTTCATTTATTAATGTGAGGTCTTTGGCCTGCGACCACAGAAGTGAATACATTTGAGTAAAACTTTAGTTATCATGCACAAAAGACACGCTTTAGTGACAAGGGGTAATTTCTAAGTCTACTGGAACGTATTTATTTTCCAAGGGGTCACCAGAGCAGATAAATCCGCATGTTGATTTGGAACAGATTTTACACCCTTTTTTGACACAACCCTCCCAATCACCTGGGCTTGGGACTGGCACCAGGAGTATGCTAACTTGGGGCAAATGCATTAACCACTACACCACATTTATAAGTCCACCGCTAATATAAATCCCATGCAAACAGGCATTATGTTGTTCGGTATGGGTGGATATCGGGGTAATTTAGAAATGCTATCGTTACATAGTTTGCCCAGCAAAGCACCCCTGGCATCGCTTACCATACCCATCGCTGCCTGTAGCACAGGCAGTGCACCATTATAGCCGAGCAGAGCTGAGTCAAGCTGTGTCTCGGCACTGGACCGAAAAAACAGCACAATAATTTGTATAGTTGCTACTCAAACTGATGCACGGGGTAGAGTTCTGAATACATAAAACTCTTTGCAGGCATACCTCTGTCTAACTGTATTTCTAGCTGGGTGGTAACCGGCATTGCTGCTACTGTGGAAGACTGGCTGGCTGAAAAATAGGACTGTAGAATGTCCTGTTACATGGTCTGCTGTCTGCTACTGGCAGGCTGAGCAGTGAGGTATAAGAGTCAAGATGTGCCCGGACTTTGCCCAAAAAGGTATCTGGCATTATTTGTACATTCTGCCTCTGACCTCTGGTAGAGGGTCAAACTTGGAGGTAAAAGCCACAAACTGATACACTTTCAGTACTTTTAGCTGATAATCGTTGCATCAAGGCTGGCTGAATCGGCCATCTGGACTACCAGGAAAAACAGAGTGCATTGTATGGTTTTTAATGAGAAAATGTCTGAAGGTTTGCTCTCCGGATTTGGTGAGCTGGCTGTCCACTGACGACGATAGTCAACTGATTCTGCTCCTCTGATAGTGTGTTAGAGATGATGCTGGTGTTTAAAGGGTTTAGGTGCAGCATTTAAAATGCATCTGTGCTCATGGTTCCCTCTTTAAAATTCAAACTATGCTTCTCCTCTCTTCCTCCCGCAGCTCCACTATTGCTCTCCTCCTTTTCCTTTCCCCCTGTTTACTTCCCTACCTTCTCCCTTTTCTCTCTCTCCATGTTCTCTCCTGCGATTTTGCTATCTTGTGTATATATATATATTTTTTTTCTCTTATCTTCTGTCAGGCAGGAAAACTGCCATTTGGGGTCCTGCCGACACCAATTTCCACAACCAGAGGTAGACACACACACACACACACACACACACACACACACACACACACACACACACACACACACACACACACACACACACGCACGCACGCGCACGCACGCACATGCACACGCGCACACATGCACACAATTTGCCATATAGCTAGCCGCCCTGTTCTGTCTAATATAGCTCTCAACACAATCTCAAATCATCTTCTCATCCCTCCCTCTCTCTATCATCTGCTGATCCCACCTGCCCCACTCACTCATGCCTTGCTACCTTTCTCCCTGCTTTAACTCCTTCCTCATCCTATTCTCTCTCCGTTTCCTGTCTTTCTCTCCTTTTTTTCCTCTTTTTTTTTTAGTTCCCATCCCCTATCAGTTTCCATACCTCCTTCCCACCTCCCCATCTCCCATCTATCTATCTTTCCATCTGCAGTAATGAGAAAGCAGGGACTGCTCAGCTGGCCTGTTTGTATGTGTGTATATGTGTGTGTTTATAAGACCATGGGGATTGGATTTCAGATGGGTTCATTTGCTGTGGCACGACTTTGCTCTGGTTCATGTAGATTTGTGTGTGTATGTGCGTGTGTGTGTGTGTGTGCGTGTGCGTGCGCAGACTCATGGTCTCATAGGAGCTCTCTAATGTCACACAGACTTACAACCTCCCTCCTCTCATCCAATCAATCTCTGTCAGTGTCTGTGTGTGTACCAGCATCTCCTTTAGGTATTTTTGACAGACATCTAACAGACTTTATTGTGTGCACAAGTCAGCCTAAGTAGGTGATACAAATTGCATCTGTGTATGTGGCTATTTAAGATGCCACTGGCAGCAGTTGTCTTATTTGATCTGCTTGAGACCTGCCAGCAGTCCTCTAATGAATCAGAGATGTGTTTGTGTCTGTGTGTGTGTTTGTGTCTGTGTGGGTGTGTGGAGGCATCAGTGTATATTGTTTGTTCCTTTCAGTGTCAAAAGACCAGAAAACAGTTGTTTAAACTCTTCACACTTATGTCACATGACAGCTTCCAGCCAGATGCCAACTCTCTCTGTGTGTGTGTGTGTGTCTGTGTTTGTGCATGCAAGTATCAAAGGACAAGCTGCGTTTAATGCCTTTAGTCTTTAAAATTTTCTCTCTAACTCAGCTGACAGCCAGAAGCTGCAGACTCAGTAGGTCTGTGTGTACACCAGTGAAAACATTCATTCTTTATTGCTGGCAATAAAGGTCATGTTTATACAAGCATATGCTTTAAATGATCACAAATTAGGACTTGCATTCACTTCACTGAAAATCTATAATTTGAGTATTAAACATTCATTGCCCATTGTCGTGAAATGTGCATTTAAATAGCAAGTAGGCAGCTGTATTTTTTTTGCAAGTAAATTATTTAAATAAGTACCACCTACAAATTGATTGTGCGAGAGAAACTGCATTTCTTCAGAAGTTTTTACTTTCTTCTAAAAAGAAAACTGCCAAAAGAAAAGGGAAAAAATAGAAACAAATATTAAATCCTCAGGAACAATTAAGGGCACAGTGGTGATGAAAGCACTCACCCTTCAATACACAGATGACCCACTCTGTGCCTGAGCCAAGAAAGCAGGGTTAATTGGTTGTAAATTTGTATTCTCATTTCTTTCTCATTAGTAGGACACGATGTCCCCAATAAAGATAACGCAGCATCAGCAAACCTTTACTTTTTGGACAAACCTGCTTCAGATTTTTATAAACTCTTTCACCATAAGATGGCAGTGTAGTTGTCCACCCCAACCAGCCCATGATGCTCTTCTATATACTTTTGAAATTATTTTGTAATACTGTCTTGAAACGGAACTTCTAACTCATCTGATACAGTTGTACATATGTGTATAAAATGTTGTTCTAGCTGCCAAATAAGCTGGTTAGGTATGACAGTAACAAGTATTCTGTAAAAATGTCAAGCTTGAATAGTGTTTGAGTGACTCAGGGCAGACTGGACACCTCACCTGCTGCAGCATCTTGCAGCCTGACCCAGTTTCAAATTTAGCTGATATTGCTGCAACACAGTAATTAGATTTCTTAGGCCTAGAGACCATTTGGGGATCCCCTGGCAACCACAGGTTGCTAGGGAAAACTGTATATTCCCTGACTGGTTGTCACATAGTTTCTGGAGATTGCTGGTTGTATCTAGGTAAACTGGAAAAAAGATGCTGCATCAAAAACCTTGTGATTGCTTTGGTCACTAGCTCATGCTGTGGTCAGTTTGCATGGACGATGTCGACTTGTCTGCAAACACTTGCCAACTACTCACCGAGCAGTAGTAAAACTTGAAAATGTGAGATGCTAGAAACAGGAGATGGAGAAAGTTCAGCCTTAGAGTAAAAGTTTTTCCTTAATGCTGAAACCAACAGCAACCAAAAGGCACAGCTACCTCTTTGTGACTAATTTCACCTAGCAACAACCAGAAAAATCCAACAATCACTCGCCGATCAGTTGGGGAATACATATTTTTTGGTTGCCAGGGAAAAATGTCACACAGACCTCGAGACCAGCGTGACTGAGGCCTAAGATGTGACGTCATAATGAATGGTTCTTCACAGTTCATTAGTAGAACTATTTTAAATTTCTAAAGAAAGCTAAATAATAATAATAATACATTAAAAATGCAGTACATACAGTACAAATGTTTGGACACACTCACCCATTCATATGAATGGGTGAGTGTGTCCAAACTTTTGACTGGTTGTGTATGTTACTTCTAATACATACAAATGTTTGTAGTCATATTTCCATATGTTTGTGAATACACTCCACAAATACTTGATTGCATAAATAATCAGGCATGGAGACATTCCCAATCAGTCAGTCACATGATAATAGCATAATGCATACAATCATGCAGATGCAGGTCAGGAGTTTGAGTTTACATCAAACATCAGAATGAGGAAAAGTTTAATCTCAGTGACTTTGATTGTGGTATAATTGACGGTACCAGATGGGCTGGTTTTAGTATTTCTGAAATTGCTAGTCTCCTGGGATTTTCCAGCTACAAACATCTTTAGAGTTTGCTTAGACTGATGAAAAGAAAAAAAAAGGAAAAAGAAAAACACCCAGTGAGCTGTAGTTTTATGATAGAAAAATGCTCGTTTGGTGAGAGAAGTCAGAGGAGAGTGGCTCGACTGGTTTGAACTCCATTACTGCTCTTTACAACTGTGGTGAGCAGAAAAGCATCTCAGCATCTCAGAAGGAACAACACGCAGAACCTGGTCTTGGATCAACAGCAGTAACCACTTCAGTCTACCGAGACAGTGCTGTGAAGCTTCAGTGGGCATGCGCTTCAACCAAAATGACCACGTGAAGACCGGAAAGACTGGAAAATCTAAGCCTGGTCCGAAGGAATCTCTTTCTGCTGAAGCTACAGAAGGTCTAACATGATAACGCAAAACAAAAGCCAGCTTAAATTGGGATTCATGAATTTGAGAATGATTTAAGTGCAATTCAGTATTCTGCTAACATCTTTGGGTTGTGCTCGATCAGGATATTTTTAATATGAATTTGAAGTGTCTTTTGTCCTGTCTCTCTCCCCTCAGCCCCAACCGGTCACGGCAGATGGCTGCCCCTCCCTGAGCCTGGTTCTGCTGGAGGTTTCTTCCTGTTAAAAGGGAGTTTTTCCTTCCCACTGTCGCCAAATGCTTGCTGATGGGGGGTCGTTTTAACTGTTGGGTTTTCTCTGTAATTATTGTAGGGTCTTTACCTACAATATAAAGCACACTGAGGCGACTGTTGTGATTTGGAGCTATATAAATAAAATTGAATTGAATTGAATGCAAATTAAGTCAACATGGGTATTTGAAATATTCCTTCCATTGTTAAAAAAGAAGTCACGTTGGTCTTGATGGAAGGAGTTGCTTTAAAGGCTGATGTTGAGGTAAGTGTGACAATAAAGTGACTATGCAAGTTGTAAAGTTTCATATTTATGCCGAAAACATGGCATGCCTTTTAACACACATATAGCACACATGCATAGTCAGACTATGTCTCTCTTAGTGTAAGAAAGCAGCCAGTTAGACTTTTAGAGAAATAAACCTACTACAGGAAGAAAGAAAAAAAAAAAGCAGTCCAGGTGTTTCTTTGTCTGGTCTGCTTAGTGTCAACTGTAATTGACTTCTTTCATTGTAAAGAGGAAAAGAAATAAATAGAATAAAATAGAAGAATGGAGGGAAAGAGGGAGGAAACAAACAAAGAAAGAAATCCAATTTCTTAGAGAATCCTGAAAAGCAAAAGGAGGTTTGGTGGTCTCAAATCCTGTTGAAATTACAACTGGGAGGCAAATCAATATACACTCAAGGATAGACTGATGAAAAGTAATAGTCGGAGACTGCTGTGCTACTGATAAAGCAAAAGGTGAAATCCACAACTCAAAAGAATATTTATGAGCATTATGCGGTTGAAATATATATTTTCACCCATCTGGATTCTACAGTTGATATCATTTTGAAATAATTTAAAAACGCTTTGAGCATATTAGTAATTTCACCTGTTGAATTTTTTATTTATGTTTGACCAACACCATCACATCAACTTCATTTATTTATTTATTTATTTTTTTAACATTAAAACAATTAGAATTGGCTCAGTTGGTAATAAGGGGTCCAAGATGTGTCAAGAAAATATCATTCACACCAAAAAAACACCACAAGCAGCCTGAACTGTTGATGCAAGCAGCATGGATCCACGCTTTTGCGTTGCTACGCCAGTTCTGACCATCTGACTGTCACAGTGAAAATCAAAACTTATCAGACCAGGAAACATTTGTCCGATCTTCTGCTGCCCAGTGTTGGTGAGCCATGTGAACTCTAGCCTGAGTTTCCCGTTCTTAGCTGTAAGAGTGGTACTCAGGGTGGTCTTCTGCTGCTGTAGGTCATCTGCTTTAAATTTCAGCGTGTAGTGCAGGTCGTTCTCTGTAAACCCCGGAGATGTGTGGGAGATTCTCAGGAGAACAGCAGTTTCCAGCAACTGAGAAATACTCAGACCAGCCCGCCTGGCATTAACAAACACGTTCCTTTCAAATTCGCTTAAAATCACCTTTCTTCTCCATTCGGATGGTTGGTTTGAGCATCAACAGGTCATCTTGACCATAGCTACAATACCCTCATCCCACAAGGAGCCAGACTTTCTTGACACTTTTAAAGTGGTCATGAGCAACAGTTCTCTGGGCTTTCTGGTCTTTCAAAGACTTTCTTTTGACATTGGCTAATTTTTCACTGTTTGTTTGTTGAACCACTTAACACTGAGCTAACTGAAGTGGTGCTGTGTCTACACATAACTGAAAACCTAACAAAAAACAATGTTAAATTGTATCTTTAGACACTTTGTTGCTAGCAGCCTATTGCAAAAACACAGGTGAATCTATGAAAAATGCCAAAGTTAACAGAGTTTGACAGAAATCTTGCATTTACAAGGTGAATCCAAAGAGCTATTAACTGAAAGCCTGGCATATCTTGACATGCTGTGCAGTGCGTCCTTAAAAATTTGAAGAAATTGGAGTAGAGGACAAAAGAAGAAATGGTAGGCCTTAAAAAGCAATGTCCTTAAGAAACAGGAAGAAAATCCAGCAAAGACTTGACACGGGACCTGAGAGATGCATCTGGCCCTTCAGCTGATTGATTTATTGTCCACTGAAGCCTCATCAGACACGGTCTCAGTTAAACGGTTGCTGTCAAGAAGGAACAGAAACAGGGATAAAGTCTGAGATATGCCAGCAGGTTTTATGGAGTGAGGAATCCAAATTTGAAATTTTTGATTCAAATAATTTTTAGTACAGAGTGAGGAGCTCAGGAGAGGTACAGCAATGAGTGCCTGCAGCCATCTGTACTGTATACACAGCGGAAGTTCTGTCATGGTTTGGGGCTGCATTTCAGCCGGTGCTGTTGGAGATCTGGTCAGAACTGATGGAGCTACTGTATGAACACAGAAGAGCCCCATCAGATTTTAGCCACCAATAAAAGCATCAGATTGGCGTGGCATCATTTTTCTGCATGACAGTGATCCCAAACACACTGCCAATGCATTAAAAACATACCTGGATAAAACAAAAACATAATGGATCACTATCAGACATGGATCGACCTCCCAGAACTCAACATTACTGAAGCAGTGTGGGGTTGTCTTGACAGAATGGAACAAAAGGCAGCAACACCCAAGATGGTTATTGAATGTTCTTCAAAAAACCTGGAGAACTGTTCCTGAAGACTATAGGAAAGCTTGGCTAAGAGAGTTCAGGCTGTATTGAAGAATAAAGGTGGTTGTACCAAATATTGACTTTCAAGCTTGTTAAAATTGTGCAAACCCATATTTCTTGCAAAATATAAAGAAATGAAGGGTGATGCAAGATTTTTGTACAGAACTGTAGATGTCTAAATGCACTGAATTGCTGCCAAGCGACAGGCCCATCAGATATTTGCAGTAATGAGAAGTTGAGCAGGTCTACCTAATGTAGACTGTGTAATACAAATTAATCAGTTGAAAAAAAATCAGATGTCATAAAAATGGTGCTAAAATGTAAAAAAAAAAATGAAGAAAAAAAAATCAACAACAACAACAAAAAAAATCATAAACAAGACCTCAGACTAATAATTTAAACTATAAATTCAATAAGGATCTTTAGAGTCTCTACAATTTCTTAATATTCTACTTGAATATAAATAGAAATAAATCAAAATTTTTATCTTTCTGTTGTAAATAAATGGTCCTTAGTTATGGGATCCATCTCAGAAAAATGTGGGAATACCTGTTATTCATAAACATACTAAAACATTTATACGCACAATAAATATTTGAATGATGGAGTAAAATACCAAAACCACCAAGACTTCACTCAGTGGTCTCAGTTCTTTTTTTAGGGCTGGATAAACTGTACACAGGTTTGCAGGTCATGATGCTTCATGTTAGGTTCATAGAACGGGGGAAAAATATCAACAAACACTTGACGCTTTATGCTTGGATTTTGTCTTTTGTATCTTGTCGTGGCTGAGGCGACATATACACACTATTGCCAACTCATGACCAGCTGATCCGATATGACGATACGATATGTTTCCATTAAAACGGTATCTTTTGACTCGTTCAGTCAAAAACAACCATGTAGTTACATTTATCTGTTCTGATATTCTGTCACTTAGATGTCTGATGCATATCTGTACAAAGAAAGTCCTCATTCTTTGACATAAGGGCGATTTCCAGTTATTTGGTCCAAAAATGATGACCAAGTGAGTGCTTAAGTGAACTTAGGTGATGTGGTCCTTTCTTCTAAGTACAAAGGACGCTGATGTTGAATAAACAAAGTTTTTTGCACATGCTATTTTTTACCTGGACAGGGGCGTAACAGAAAACACATACTGCTGGTTAATTATCAATATATTTACATGGAAAGTAGTTACAGTACTTTGCTCCACGCGTAATGTTTGCAAACATCAGCACACTTTGTTTTTTTAATTGAAATCTACTTTGTTAAATTACTTTCAGTGTCAGTCAGAAAGCTTTAAAACTGGTTGACCTCAATTACTTCTAAAAGTGTATTACAGGTTTTCAGAGGGAATGCACCTCTGCCGAGTCTGTCCATGAGTATTAGCTTAGCCTGCATGTGTGTGTGGGATGCAGCAGGTTCCCTACCTGATATTGACAGATGCAACTTGGAACAAAAAGCCTCTGAAAACCTCACTTTGAGATCTACAAAAGCAGTGGTAGGACAAACATGAATATATATGTACATATATAAAGTAATGAAAGTTTGTAGGGGGGGGCGGGGGGGGGG
>JAVDPK010002623.1:755717-786371 GCA_034780415.1 Cichlasoma orientale | reverse complement strand
TAAAAGTTTTAAACCCGCCCCCCCCCCCCCCCCACACACATATATATACAAAAATGCACAGAAATATATACGTATGCAAACACGCAAAGGACAAGTGAGGACAGTAGCTAACAGCTGGAGACGGCGATGATACACGGCTACATCGGAAATGATGCATAGCAGCATCATCTTTCATTAACGCCTCAGTTGAGCACTAATTGTTGCCTCATTCTCTTTTGAAAGTAAAGTCAGCATTTTATCTTGCATCACTTTTTCCACGCAGACTTTGTGCACAATCAATGCACTGAATTTGTAAGAGGGTACTATGTCAGTATTTGTGTGCAGCACTCGATCAAACAAGGCCCATACTACTCATTAAGTCTACAGAGTATTAGTAAAAGCACAGAGAGGTCTGAGAGAAGCAGAGTGAGTAAGAGCGGCAGGTTTTTGATCAAAGGCTGACGATACTATACTAGAGGGAGATTACCATCACTCAGGGAGGTGGGGGCGGTGGGAGGGTTTGGGAAAGAGAGGGTGGGAGATAGAAAAGTAGAGGGGATAAAGTGAATCAATGTGGGAGAAAAAAGAGAGGAGAGAGTCAACGTGAGAGAAGGAGGGGAAAAGAAAGAGGTAGTTAGGCAAAGGAAAGACGGGCAGGCTTTTGATCATATGTAACAATACCCAGCTGTGTAGGGTGGTATGTTGTTGCATCATTTTTGCTTCATAAAGGAGTGACTAAAAAGATATCAGCTCAACACAAACTGCAAGTATTCCCTAGTTAGATCTGTCTAAAAGACACGCACACACACACACACACACACACACACACACACACACACACACACACACACACACACACACACACACACACACAAAGCTATTCCGCAAGGCAAACCACACTGTGGGCTCAGACTTGCTATGTAAATTCAATGAGCTCTGCCTGCTTGCCTTGATTTAACACCCTCTTACAATGGAAATGTGGCAGGTGTGCAGACGCGCACTTTCATGTCTGTGCCCAACGCTGCTGCAGTCAAGCAAGAAACCAGGTGTTAAAGAGCAGAGCGAGGCTCCGATCATCACGCTGCATGGTGATTTTCTCTGGTACTGTTTGCGTGAGACGCTGGGACGGGACCGTTTATGCGAGAACATTGGTCACAAGTGATTAACTGGTTGTCAGGGAGCTCCCAGAAAAACAACAGAATCGGTCTTGTCACCACATGCTACAACATATCATGTTTATGTTCAAGTGATGAAGAATTTTGGCAGCAAAGGACATCGTGTGACTTTGAACGCCCACGCTGACTACTCCTCTGTGATCTCCAGCGACAGAGGAAACCACGATCCATCCCAGGTGGAAACTGAGAAGCAGAACTTTAACTGCTTGTAATCAGACCATAAACCGCTTTATTTGTGATATTTGTCTCATTTGTAACAAACACTGGTAAATTGTTTCAGCCTGGCAGCAATTAGAAAATACACATTTATTCATGTAATGTGGAAAAACTCGTGAAATGAATGTTTGGCTGTGTTTTGGGACACTTTTTTTTCCTGATCCTTAGTTGACGAGTGATTTTTTATAACTGACCTTTCTCACCATTGACATTTTAACACTACTAAATAATGTCCATGACTTAGCACATAGCTTGCACTTAAATAGACCAATATTTATAATAATGTTTGACAGTTAAGTAAACATCAGTCATTCAGTCCCACCCTTAATTATTCATAACAGGAAAACTCTTAAATGTGGACAATTAAGATATATAGGTAAGATTTTACATCTACAAGAGTCCCGCCCCCTTGTGTTGAAGTCATGTTTCTTCCAGCAGCAGAATGGACTCCGCTAATTTGTAAAAGGGGAAATTAAGCTGAGCAAGAGGACTTGGCCGGTGCCCTATCTCATGATTTTTATGAAAATTGATCCAGATTGATAAAACTGTACAAACAACTAGACAAACAAAACACATTCTCTCCTCTTCTTCGTCACGCCAGTTGATGTTTCTGCAGATTAAAGAAGAATTTCCTTGTCTGCTCACTCTGACTCATCAGACACTATCGACACTGTACTGTATTGATCAAATACAACAATTTAATACCGAGACACAAAATGGCCTCAGGAATGAGATCAGTTGCCCACATCGCCAGACAAGACTTAGGAATGACTTTTTGAGCTTCGGAAAACCTTTTGGCGTTTCACACTTTAAGACGCGTTTTTCCTCTATCAAGCTGCTGTCAGTGCCTCAACCCTCCTCCTCACTGCCCTCATTCCACCTTGACAAACAGACACACAAAAATTACAGACACACATCTCACAGCATTGTCGCCACAGCACCGGCAAACACTTAGACGCTTACAAATAGAGGATATTGCAATGATGGACACCAAAGCTGGAGGGTGAAAATTGAGGCCAGACATCATGTCAAACCAAGGACTCAGCAGTCAGCTCAATACATCAGCCGGTATGAGTGTGTACATTTTTATTCATTGCCGAAATGACAAGCCTTTAAGTGACGTCCTCACACACACACACACACACACAAACATTAACAGGCGCTGCCCGCCAACCTATGTGCACCCACACATACAAACACACGCGGGTACCCACTCAATCGCAGATTGTAACTGACAGATGAGTCACTTTAGACAGCCCAGTGAATCACGGTGAGGCAGTTTTTATAGTTGTCGCACTTGTTTGCTGATGCCTCTTCATCCATCTCAGAACTCATGTGACCATCTTAAGAGCAATAAAAGAAGAGATGAAGGTGCAACCTCATCCAGATTGTCTGAATCCCCCCTCCACCTCCACCACCCACCCGTGCAATCTTTCTTTCATCCCGCCTCTCTATTTTTTAACTGTCTTTCCTTTTCCCATTCTCTCTCACGTCAGGTCCCTTTCCCCCAGTCTTTTCCCACTCCTCTTCCTTTTTTTTACCTGTCTCTTTCACCCCTCATCTCCGTCACATCATTGATGCAACCCTTCAAAGTGTAATGACAGGCTTTCTGGCTTCTTACTTGGCTTAGCTGTGCAGAACTACCACCCTCTAAGAACCCAAGTGTAAAGCACAATACAGAAAGCCCTGTGTCACTTTCAGATAAAGAACAAATAACCCGGAGAAACGCGTCACAGTTGGAGAAATCTTAAGCAGCACAGTGTGATCTCATGATAATTTCTTGAAATTTCTGCATAAGGCAGCTCAGACCGGTTTTGTTAGCTCTGTATAAAAAATTGAAAAGGAAGGAGCAGCTGCAGAGTCCCACTATGTGAGTTGCCTACAGGGCTGGTTAGAGGGTTGAAAAACACAGAATGAAGTGATACAAAAAGTACTAAAATCTACTCTCCCCCCGATCCTATATCTGCCACGGTTCCAAAGAGAAACACCACAACAGCTTATACAATATGTGGTTTATACAAGATTAACTGTGCTTAGCTTTGACTTTAAATAGTTTAAACATGGGCCTAGTAAAAGTTCTTTGCAGGACAAAGAAGATTAAGCAGATTGGACTGTGCCTCCACTGTGCACTCGGTGGTTTGCAGAAAAATGTGAAACAAGTTTAGGATCCATGCTCACTGAAGCCAAGCCAAACATTTCAATACAGTGCTTGTCCGTGCAAATTAGAACGACACATTATGTCAACACATACAAGCATAACAACATTTTTAAAAATGCCTTCCAAAATTGCTGGTTCAGGTTTATAGAAACATCGTGGTCTGGATACTTTTTGCCATCATGGTTAAAGGGAATGACGTTGTTTAAAGGGAGGGAATAACTGAAAAATAAACAGTGACTGGAAAGCCATTTTCACACTTGAACTCTGTTTAATGTTGGGAAAATCAGGTCAGGACATTGTCCTCAGTTGTTCTTTCTTTACATTTAGCACACAGCAGGAGATCTCCTAATTCAGACACATTCACACCGGGGGAAATACTGTGCTCGGGTGCGGGAGCTGCTATTTCCAGCGGTATCTTCACATCACGATGCACATGCAGGTTAAAGATCGATGCCTGGCCCATCAGTGTTTAAAATTTGCATTGTCACACTTCATTGATGATGTCTAGAAAAGTTCATGTCTGCGGTGCACGTGTGAAAATGGCTTTAGTAGTACATGCGTAACAAATGGCAGGATTTTTAGCTTAATGATAACATCACCCAATTTTTATATAAAACAAGGCCTCCATCATTTCTCTTACAGCAGTAGATTAGTCTTTACATGGTTGGAAAAGGTGGAATTCCCCCTTTGGTTTCAGAGCAAGCTGCCGCTCCGAGTAACAAAACCTCATGCATGTCAGTCTGCAGCAAGGTCAAGATGGAGAGTGAGAAAAACAAGCCACCCAGCCTTTAGTGACACAAAAAAATGTTCACATCCGCAGCCACCTTGGAGGCCAGCCACTCCTTTGGACTGATAAGAGTCAGCTGGGGTAGTGTGGGTATTTGATCAGTAAGCCTTATGGATGTCCCTCTGCAGAGCTATTTAAGGTATTTGGAGGGAATATCTGGCACGGGATTGCATGGACAGAAAGACTTCTGGGTCACCTTGCCATTGTAACATCTCGATACAGACATGGATAAGTGGAGTAAAATGTTGGATGGAGTGTATTAAGGAACTACACCATCATCTACAAATACTAATAGCACTTTTGTATCTAGAAAGCAGTACGAGAATTGGGAGGAAAAAAATGCCAGCTTCCTTTAAAAAGTAATTTAATCATCTATAGAATTGCTCTAACATCTAATTACAGTAATGTAACACGAGGAAACAGCTGTCTTGTTTCTTGATGTTTTTCCGGCGAGCTCTCTTCCACTCACTAATTTTCTGCTGATTGATGAGCTAAAAGAAATGTTTGAGCACACTGATTAGCAATGATGTAACATATCTGATGGTCTCCTATTCAAACTCATAAGAGGTCAGTCACATACCTGGTGCCAGCAGTTAATAAATTACTGATTTCATTTTTCATTAATTTCTGTTGCTATTACAAAATCACCTGTCTCTTTTCTCTGTTCATTCATCTTTTTTTTTTTTTTTTGCTCAGCCCAAATCACAGTCCTCTAATTGAATAATTTATTAGGTGTCTGGCCCAGAATCTTTAACTTGGATGGATATTAAAAATACAAAGAGAGAGAACAACTGAAGCACAGAGAGGCACCCCTAAGTAGGATTTAAAGAAAAGGTGATTTGGAGGGTGGTGTGGATGCTGGAGGAGAGATCGATGAAGTGGTCAAGAATTGATGACAAGAAGAAGGGAGAAAGGCAGTAAAGGAAACAATTAATAGCTAGTTAAGAGGAAGGGGGGATGGAAAGAAAAGAGGGTACCAACTGGTTCACTCGAGGTAAAAAATAATGCTACAGAAATATTCATTCATTACTTTAGGCAAGAATCTATATCACACAGTGTGACCTCACTTTTAAAATATTTAAAAGACTTTTTTTTTCTTTTTTTGCAAAGATTAGAATCGCTCTGACGCAAGAAGAGCAAACGCTTTTGAAATAAAGTGCCTACAATGACTCAGCAATTCGCTTCAGTCTATATTGACTCAGCATTCTTTAGGCACGGTGACACAGCTGATCGAAAACCAAATCACCTTAAAGTGTTGGAAGACCTTGTGCTAATAGCTTTCATCTATCCAGAAAATGCACAAAGCCATGAAGCCCTATCTCACTCCTAACCTGTCACATACAGATGCTTGGGCAGGGCCATTTAGTGTCACTTTTTAACAAACTGGGTCCCCTTTAGTGGCATTTTCACGGTCTTTTCCTGAGAAGATTACTTTATATACAGTATACATCAACAGACCCATCAACCAAACAGATATTTTCCCATACTTTCCTTTATTTCCCCATCTGTCTCGTTCTCAAGTATTCTTTGACCAACTCTCCACCTTTTTCACCCTCTCGCTGTCCATCTCTCTCTCTTTACCTATCTCTCTCTCACTTCCCTATCTCTCGCTCTCGCTGGCTCTGTCCTGCCTCACAGTCTTCCCTCAGGCCTAGCTTGTAGTTTTCTGTCCATCAGCACTTTGGGGAAAACTAGAGAGGGGAAAGATGAGAAGGAGTGAGTTCAGGGCCTTGGGGCCTGCCGACAAAGCACCAGAGAGGCGACAGGAGAGGAGAGGCGAGCGAAAAATCTGAAGAGCGAGGCCAGCAGTGGAGTGGAGACCTTATACTCCTCAATGCCTGGGCGTTGACAAATGGCTGTCTAATGACCTGAGATTAACTGGCTGAGAGGTCAAGATGAAAAAAAAAAAAGAACTCCTGAAGACAGAGGAGGGAAAAAACGAGAAAAATCTCACAGAGAGAGAAAAAGTGAATGACTGAGAGTGAGATGAATAGGCCTCCCTCGTGAACATAAAGAGTCTCCAGCTGCTGGCTGAAGACTTTCAGCATTGTACGGAGGAAAGAGATGGATTGCAATGTTGGTCTTGTTTAAGTCTTTCTCAAGTTCAGCAGTCAGAGGTGGTTGGCTTGTGAGTCTGACAGAGACAGAGACTCCAGTGTGGTTTTGCCTAAACATTGTTTAAATATGGAATGGCTGTGAAAGACAAGCATAACCCCCCGGGGCTGCAAAAATTAAGCCAATGTGGAAGTGCCAAAAACTGCAGTTCCCCTAGTTGCTACTTGAAGCTAGCTCAATAGCAAGCCAGTCCTTATTCACTCAACTGTCAACTTTAAAACAGCAAAATTATATGTGGTGGTGTTTGGAGCAAAAAAAAATGCACAAACACTTGCCACACGGTTAATTGTCCCAACAGCCCATCAAAGAAGTCTGTGCACAAGTTTTGGTGAATTAAATTCTCATATTTATTTGTATGTTACTTAGCAATAATTAGCAGGTCTCAGGTGTGCTTTGCACCTGTACAGTGGCACTTTGGCTGAGGTCGAGGCTTTAAAAACCGGACTTGCACTGCATGTGTCTACGCTACACTTCACAGCTACATTTAAATGCAGCCGTTTATACTTGCTTGAAAGGTTCAGCTTTTTCATGCATTTCTTTGTCCTTGTCCCAGTGCTCCCTCACTTTTTTAAATTAATTGTTTGTTCTGTCTGCATGTCCTCTTTCTGTGTGTTTGTGTACCTGTGCACAAATGCCCAATCTGTTCAGTTCAGAGCGAGGTACAGACAACATTTTGTTGATCCAGGCTGATAAATTATTTAATTCAGTTACAACCATCTGTATAGAGGGAGTCAGCGGATAGTGCTAGATAAGAAAGCTCAGGGATTTTGGGTGTATTACAGTGGCATGCACAGGGCCTTTGACCAATGCAGAGCAATGTGACCTGACTTAGTGTACATTTTTGGCTTGAAATAACTAAAATGTGTGTATGTGCGTGCAGGATATCTATGCCATCAGAGTCCCAAACCTCCACTGGGAACAGAATAGGCTGTGGATCGGTGATGATTGCTGCAGGAAGGTCACCAGTTTGCTTCCCCAACTGTCAGTATTTTCACAAACCCCTATAAGGTGCCACTGAGCTGAATACTGAAGTTATGAAAGCTTGGAGCATATAAATAATCTGAGAAAAGCACCATGGGTCAAAAGTAAACAGTTTTAATGTAGACACCGTCTCATTGACACATGGTTACTCTCGAATGTATTAATAATAATAGAATGTAATCCTTTCACATTAAGTTTTCCATTTCAGGGGCAGAACCTGCATTCAGCTCTGTCAATAAGTCTGTGTGCTGCAGTGGCGCCCTTGGTGCTGCGTGCAACAGAGCTATTATTTCTGGGACAAAGGTTTCTGCAGTCAGCAAGAAGCCTCTGAAAATGACAGTCTGGCTCTCCGAATGTACTCTAACATCAGTCTAAAGGAAAGCACTTAAACACACATAAAGCAGGCTCTGAAGCATTTTCCCACTCATTCATGCCCATAACTAAATGAAAAAAAAAATAAAATGAACTGGATTCCGCAAAGATATCAGGCTTTTCTATTTCCCGTCTCACACTCTGCTTATGCTGAAATTGAAGTTGTTGTCTGAATAACATGAACTTGAAAATTAATGATGAAGTCAAATATTAATCAACAGGCATTTTATTTATTTTTTATGTAAATGATTGCAGTTATCAGTATTGTAACATACCAGTTACATTTATTATAGTAGTTTTGATACCAGTGTGTTAATTATGCCTTATGATCTCATCTTTGTGGTATTATCACTTTATGAATCAAGTTATTACATATTTTAATACCTTAAATGAAGGGGTATACTGACACCTTTCTCAAATGTTTTCAGGTGATTTACAGTGCAGTCTTTCAGCTTGAGCTGCGACTGCAGTATCACCGTTTATTACTTGGAGTTGTAGAGCGTGGGTGACATTCTTCGTTCCCTCGACAAATGGAGCAAAACCTGTGAGTGAGTTCTGGCAGGCAGCTCGCGCCGTGCTGGATCATACACACTAATTCTCCCCACTCTCTTCACATCACATACCAAACACGCTTTCTCAATTTGGCAGTCTGTTTAAGCCGTAGAATTTCCCGTCTCTCCCTCAGCGCCACCGCTGCCCTCCATCGCTGCCTACCGTCCACGACCCCCGCATCGCTCCCCAATTTCGATTTGTATCATGTTTGCTCCGAGCCTAAATGCCGAACTCCACCCGGATTCTGCCGCTGTAATAAATCGATCATTTCAAACACGAGTTGATTCACTGAACCACCGCTGAAGAGCTTTGGCTCAAAGAAATCACAACAGAGAAAAATGACAAACTTCCTGACATCTGACATGTACAGAAGCACAAGACTGGTTAAATAATTTTCCCTCACTAACTGCTCTTACTTGCACTTCACTTATTTATTTCACAAGTGCTGCAATTTAAGGCAAATTCTAAATGTGATATTTCTGCATTAACAATGGCCTGTGTGTTTTTCAGAGCCACCTGTTCCACAACTCAGGCTCTTGTCATTTGTGACTCTATACAAGTACTCCTCAGCATTAACTATCCCCCAAACAAGCACCTCCCACCCGTGCTCTTCCACAGAACAAGTGCTCCTGAGTGGTTCCTGTCAACAAAATAGCCACCCCACAGTACAGAGGTTACAGGCAACAAGTGCCTTGGGGGTGGCTGCTGAAAAATCAAGCCATGCTGGGATATATCTATTTATAAAGGGAGCCAGATACAAAATAAATAAAAAAATAAAAAGTGTCCCTCACTGGTGTGTGTACATAAATCAAGGGTCCCTCACTGGTAATTGTGTACAACAATCACCCCTTAGCTGCTGCTGTCTAAAAATTAAGTGCTTCTCTGAGTCTGTGCTGTGAGCAAACAAGGACACTTCAGCTGGCTTTTTTTTCCTTTCTTTTTTTTTTTTTACTGATTCTATACATCAAGTAGTCCCTCACTAAGATCTGTCCAAAGACAACAGCAATATTTCATTTTAATGGTGCAGTTTCTTTCATTTTCTGTTTTTGGGTTCTCGTCATTGCATCGCACCTCAAACAGTGACTCCGTTATCTTAGCAGCCAACATAAACATATATTAATGATCTGGCTGAGGGGGTCAGTCATGGATTGACCTCCCCAGAGGTCGTCAACATTACTGAAGCACTGTGGGATCATCCTGACAGAGAATGGAGTGAAAGGCAGCCAACATCCAAAGAAGAACTCCAAGAAGCCTGGAGAACTATTCCTGAAGACTGATAAACTTGATGGGTGTGGGTGGGCTGTGCAACTCTGATCTACTATTTGGGCTGGGTTTTGTGGGGGCAGGGATGAGGTCTTTGGAAATGTGTGTCAGGACTTAGAGCAGCACTCTTAAACATCATGGTGCCTTCCAATAAAATGATGTCTAGACTAGTTTGTGAATTCCAAAAATTCAAGGTTTTCCAACTTGATATTAAAGTTTTGTTGGTTTGTTTTTTGCTGTTGAAACCAATAATTTCTCTCGAGCAGACGTCCGTGCTCTCACTATTGTTCCAAGTTAATAAGAGTGATATTAAGAAGGCAAGGAAGGGTTTCAGCCTGTCCTGTATTTTAAGACACAGTTTCCCATACATTTTGAGTGGTTTATTCCCTACATTCAGATTGAGGGGTTGTATGATGATACTGTGTAAGCTGATGTCACTTTGACTACACAATCACAAGAAACAATATAGAAAATGTAAAAATAAAGATATCAGTTAATTTCTTTATTGTATAGTTCCACTCACCTGTGTTCTTACAGTATCTATACAGTAAATCAGACAAATGCACAGTGATTGAAGTGCCTGGGGATCCTTTCTGGATGCGTACCCATGGCCGGGATTTGAACCCCCGACCTATTGTACATTTCACTATATATGCGTGTGCTGCATGTTAATGACAATAAAATTATTTGGACATCCAAAAACCACTGAATAAAGTAACAGATGTTTTTAAGTGCTGTTAACCATGCTTTCATATGGAAATAATGTTTCCACTGTCCCACAGTGGTTATACAACAAATGGTATTCAGCTGTACCTGGAATGTAAGAAAACAAGCACCCCTCACAGAGTGTTTTGTAAAACAAGTGCTCAACAGTAATGCTTGTCAACAAAACAAGCACCCCTCCACTGTTGAGGTTATAGATGACAAGTGCCCCTCAGGTGTGGCTGTCTGAAAATCAAGCGCTCCTCAGTGGTGTACTGGGGACTGTCTGTGTCTTTAATTGCTTTGAGCTGTCAACTCAGTGGTAAACTGAAAGGACCCAATTAAATCCCACAGACTGGTCTCTGTGTGCAACTGTGAGTGCAAACACGTGTGCGTGTGTGCGTGTGCGTGTGTGTGTGTGTGTGTGTGCATGCTCGTGAGAGAGATAGGTTGACATGGTAGAGCTTTCATATAGCTCCCAGCAGATTGTAAGCGAATTTCTACTGGTGTCTTGTCACCATCTGTGGCCCTTAGTGTGTATATGTGTGTGTGTGTGCGCGCGCGTGTGTGCGTGCAAGTAGTAATCAGTGTTCACAATTTTTAGCCCCTATATTGGCACCAGCAGGACAGCGGGCGCTCTCTCTTCTTCCATCTCCTGCTTCCTGTTTCCTTTTGTGTTTTCTTCTCTTTTTTTCCATCCCCTCTAATGCATCGGCCAAACAATCTGGATTTGATTGCATTTTGTTCTTTAGCACGTGATCTGCATCTGAATATTTTATCCGAAGGGTGGCTAAGGGAGAATAGCTCATAATGCATTGTAATGCAGATTAAATGCACCCATCTTCCAGCAACTGAAATGCTTTAGGTGTATATCAGAGTATTTCAGTCAGATCTCAGGCTGGCGTGCATATGGTCTGTAGATGTTGGCCTGTACGGCACTATCATCGATTTGAAAAAGTCTCATAGTTCTTGCTAACTTGCGTATTGAGAGCTTTGACTTTTTTGAGTATAAGGCGTGTTGTAACATGTATGAGAATAATTTGGTAAATTCACATTAGACCAATACTGACATCCACCCCAGTAATGACAAGAATACATGTGATACATGTACATATTACCAATATCAGAAAGCTTCCACGATAGCTGACCCAAATGGTTCCAACACATATATGCATTCAATTAAAATCAGTGCATTTTATAAATAAACAGTGCTGGACCTCTCCTCCCTCATTTGTTACAAACATAACTCGGGTATGAAATTACTCCTTCCCCTGATTTTATTTGGAACCATATGTATGTGTACTCACTTGTTAGGCTAATTGGTGATGTGATTCTAAATTGGCCGTAGGTGTGAATGTGATAGACTGGTGACCTGTCCGGGGTGAATCCCACCTCTTATCCAATGACAGGTGCGATAGGATGTATGTATGTGACTTAAATAAAAATCTCCCCCTAGAAGCATTATTGCAAGCTCCAGGAACCAACAGTAACCCATCTTAAATGCATATACATGAACCCGCAGTCTCTCCAACTCTTAATGTCATCGTTTGTTGAGTGTGCATCTATCCCACCCTTTTCTTTGATTCTCTTTCTGAATCTCCAGCATAAATGAAGGCTTTGTCCCAGTTTGAATACCTGTTAGGGCAACTAACAATAGGTTACTATCAGTGAAGACTGCACTTCCACACAACCTTTAAAGGGCGGCGGTTAAACAAAACAACAGTATTAATAGCATCAGTGTGGAAAGCTGCAATCGCCACAGTTTCTGTCTCCCTGTTTGCCATCCCTCTAACCTGTTGCCCCTCTATCTAGCATCACTGGATGGACAACAACAGGAAAGTTATTGGGTGTCAGAGGTCATTCTAGCTGTGTTAATGGGGGTCAGACCACCCATGCATGTTGACATGAGCAAGTTAACTTTCTCTTACACACAATATATTCACATAGAGACCTGTCTGTCTGTGGTTTTATGCAGAGAGATACAAATGTTAATTTTCTGCAATAGGTTGGCCATTCTTTAAAAACAATGGTGCAAGAAATGAATAAAGGAAAGAAAATATAACAATAATAACAGGAAAGAATATGTATTGAAAGACCTCAGATATGATAAAGAGCCCTTAAAAATGCAAACCAAGATAAGGAGTGGGCAAAAATGAAAATAATCTAACAGGGAAGAAGCACCAACCAAACAAAGCATAAAAGAATCCAAGAAGCAAGGAGACAAAAGAAAAGAAGAGCATCGCCGCCTTGCTTGGAGAAATTGTTTTGTTTTCCCCCTTACATCTTTCCACAGCCTTGTTTCACTTCGGTAAATAAACTATCCATCATCGTTAGCCATCTGGCATCTTAGCCTATCAGAGGCTTGGGAAAGCTGTTACCGGGTGGCATAAGATGTGGCGGCTTGCCGGATAGGGCCAATTGCCTCTGAAAGATTACTCTTTAAAACAAGCGTGTACATGTGTATTATGTTAGCTGAGCGTGCAGTGAATGAACTGCTGGGATACTGACGCTCAAAAAGGGGGAAAAAAAACAAACAAACATCTGAAGCAATCGCAGTGAAACGTGCCATGAAATCTCACATTTAAGCTTAGATTCTTATTTTATTTCCCAAGCAAAAAGTAGATGTTTGGTAAGCATGTTTGTGGGGATGACCTGAGAGTGTTTGCATGTTTGTGTCTTAATTCTCCAGTCCCAGACCTGCATTTGCCTTTGTGTGTGTGTGTGTGTGTGTGTGTGAGAGAGATCCGCACTGATGCTGTCAGGTGTTCAGTGTTACATTATGGTTGTGCTGCTGCATAGATGCCTGCAATATATATGTAACATATAAGCCTGCCAGAAAGTATGGTTATATGTCAAGTGTGCACATATGCTACACTTATTACAAATATACGTTTGTCAGGCAGAGACGCTGAAAAGCCTTTATTTAATTTTACAGTACATTTAAAACCCCTATATTATATGCATTTATGCAATAGAGCCATATAGGAAGCCTGTTCTTGTGATACTGTAACATACTTTAGTGCCCACTTTGTATTCCGCATTGATTTTTTTTGGTGTGCAAACCTCTTCCCCAGCCAGATCCATCTCATTCTGTTTACATATCTCTGTGTGACTGAGTTAATTCTCCGAGCTACAGGCACTGTGAAGGGAAAGCAAGATTGATAACTTTTGTTTGTCAGCAAGAAATACACATGGCTTCATGAACGCTGACACTCACCGTGCACAATATGTGTTGCATTACAGAGACTACAGAGACTATATGCTGACTTTCTTTGTCTAAATCACAGACAGAGTCCTGTGACTGGATTTAGACTTTTTCAGTCAAGCTTTGTTTTTGTCTTGGCCGTGTGTTTTTTTAAAAAAAATATTTTATTATATTATTATTATTATTATTATTATTATTATCCATATTACAGTCAGAAGGTCCAGGTTAATTCAATCCACAGCACATAATGTAGCTTAGACAGAATGTAATACTCAAACTGAAGATTGTACAGACTTGCTTCTTTTTTTCCTTCTTCTTCCACCTTTAGGGGTCCACACATCAGATCATCTTCTGCCTCCATCTCACCCCCATCCATAGCATCCCCTTCTGTCATACCAACCCCTCTGCATGTCCTCCTTCACTACATCCATGAATCTCCATTGTGGTCTTCCTACTTTCCTCCCGCCTGTCAGCTCCATATTCGGCATCCTCGGCCCGTTATATCCACTATCCCTCTGCACATCTTCAAACCATCTCAGCCTTGCCTCTCTGACTTTGTTTTCAATCTGCTCAGCCTGAGCTGTTCCTCTGATGTACTCATTTCTAATCCTGTCCATTCTGGTCACTCCCAGTGAAAATTTTCAGCATTTTCAGCTTTGGCACCTCCAGCTCCACCTCCTGTATTTTTGTCAGTGCCATTGTCTCTACACCATTCATCACAGCAGGTCTCACTGCCGTCTTGTAAACCTTGCCTTTCACTCTTGCTGCTCTCCTTCTGTCACAAATCACACCTGATACTCCTCTCCACCCACTCCACCCTCCCTGCACTCTCTTCTTCACCTCTTTTAAGCACTTTCTGTTGCTTCGGATGGTTGACTCCAGGTATTAAAACTCATCTACCTTCACTACGTCTGTTCCTTGCATCTTCACTGTGACACTTATCTCCCACCTGTATTCTCTATCTTGCTTCTATTGACTTTCATTCCTCTTCTCTCAAATCCATACCTCCACCTCTCCAGGCTCTCTTCCACCTGCTCCCTACTCTCACTACAAAGCAGTATGTGGTCTGCAAACATCATAGTCCACGGACCTCATCTGTCATCATTATTGCAAACAAGTAGGGGCTCAGAGCCCTGATATAATCCCCCCCCCCCACCTTAAACACATCTGTCACTCTTACCACACACCTCACCTCTGTCTCACTGTCCTCATACATGTCCTGCACCACCCTCACATACTCTGCTATGCACCGTTTTTAACCCAGGCCCTGACCAATCAATTATGGAAATCTCATTCTTGATGATCCATGTTTGTTTTGCTTAAGATTTTATGCTGAATGCCCTTCCTCATGCAACCCCCCTCTTGTCCAGGCTTGGGACCAGCACTAGGAATTGTTAAAATATAAATTAGCTCGTTAATAATAAATTAGGAACCATTCACATGAGATATGCTGAGCAAAATCCTAAAATGTAGAAACAAGCTTTTACTGGTTTTCTCTGGGAGCTCTGGTTTCTTCCACTATCAAAAAACATGGTAGGCTAATGCAGACTATATTGGTCCAGGACACTCTCACTTAAGAGATTATACAGTTCAAGAGTATAAGAATAAGTATAATAGAATAAAGGTTCAAAAATGTGCATGAAGCACTGATAGGAAAACTATTGGTGGACCAATGAAAGCATATCAGACAGTCACAAAGAGGAAAAAAGACAAAGGAAGGGGGTCAAACCAACAGAGACAGCGCAGATGGACAGACAGGGTGGCATAGACAATGATACAATGATATATGAGGGGGGAGACCTACAAATAACCAAACAACAAAAAAACAACAAAATATCCAAAATCATGACTGAACCAGAGGAAGTTGATGGTATTGTTCATGCAGAGCAGCAGCAGGGGCAGTAGCACATGGCAGGGGGAATAATAAGATGTAAACAGTAGTCACTGATGGACCCGTGCACAGATACTGTCAGGAAGATGCACTTTAATACTGCAGCTGGTGAAGCTGGCTAAAATAGACATTGTAAATGTCACTCAGGCCAACAGTAACAAATAGAAGTTGACTAGAGAAGAGCTCAAACTGTTGTGAGTCAGAGGGTTGGCAACTAGCATATACTGTAAAATAAACAAGCTTACAACATGTTAACGTACCTGCTGGCAAGCCTGACGTGGGGAGGCGAGAGGACAGATTGACTTGACCTGTACCGTCATACAGTGATAAAGGCACATGTGGAAGCATGTGTGTATTGCTAAAACTCCACCAAAGACCACTAAAAATGTTTATGTTCTGAGACCACCTGCCTGCCCTTCCTTGTGCATATATGGAATGCAGCAGAAAGAGAACACAGAAGAGAAAAAGCATAAGTGAAAAGTTTGAAGATGTGTGGCAAATGTGGGCAAACTAGCCATGGTTGGTGACTGCCTGGTGACCATTGGTCACTATGGAAAAATGCATTTTCCCCAACCGGCTGTGAGTGTTTCTGACTCGCAGTTGCTGAGAAGTCAGTTGGAAGTCTTTAAGCCAGTCACACAGAACTAAAGAGTGGTTAATGACCCCTTGGTAACCAATGGAATCTAGAGATAAATGTGGATTCTTGTGGGAAGTGATTCTGGGATGTTGCTTGCTGTCACTAGGTGAAACTGGTTGCAAAGAGGTATAATGTTGCCTTACTGAACACCTCCCTGCCATTGCTTTGGTTCCTAGCAGAGTGCCACAGTTTATCGTAGTTTGTGTGGAAGACACAGACTTGTCTGCAAACTTTCACAAAGCGTCTCAGTTTCTGGTTTGTGTCACACTCTTCACAGTTTCATGACTGGTGGTCGTGAGTGTTTGCAGACAACTCAGTATTTTCCATGCACGCTATGGCAATCTGCTAGTGACCAAAGCAGTCACAAGGAGGTGTTTTGGTGGAGCACTCTCTTTGCGACCCCTCTATCACCCAGCAACTACTTGCCAATCGGTCAGGGAACACAGTTTTCCCTAGCGACCAGAGGTTTCCAGTCACTGACTGGTCTCTAGGCCTAACATAAAGCCAATTATGCCCAAATGTGCACTATTCACCCTGCTGATTTTGTTTCTCTTCAAACGTATCTCTCTTTGTGCCTCTTCCAGCCCTTATACACTTTATAGTCATCTGCTCCTCTCACTCTTGCAGTGGGTCCCTCATTCCCTCAGCTTTACCATGTTGGGAACTGAAACATTTTGAATCATATTGAACAAGTTCCCTTCCGAGACAGTGAGTGGTAGTGTGAAGTCAATCTAAATGAAGCTTCAGGGCTACTGGATGCATCCAGCTCAACACAATGCGATACAGCTGGGTGTTATAAAAGCAAGCACTCATCATCTGGACATCACAACATCCTCATTGCAGCTTTTTCTCAGCAGAGCCACAGCAAGCCAAGACGAGGCAGAAGTAAAGCTTAATGTTTGTAATCTTGCCACTGCGAGATAAACTGAGTAAAATAACAGAGTTTGAGAGCTTAAAGAGTCTCATATTTTGGATTGTGGAGGATTTGTTTGTTCTGGTGAGCTCATAAACAATTAATCAACATAAACAACACACACACACACACAGTCCAAACATACTAAACTGGACTTAAACATTAGCATCAACATTTAAATCCATTCTCCACTGACTCGAGTTTATAATAAAATGCACACAAACAGCCCCCAAATCATGCCTTTTGTTTTTCTTTTTAATTAAGAGTGCCCTCCAAGGATATAAGCCAAACGCACGTGTGCATTAGTGTTTGCTGTGCACAGATGATGTTATATGCAAAACACCTTTTCTGGGGTTTGGTTTTAGAAATATAAAACTTTAATTTACTTAACATTAATTATAAAAAGAGAAATAATTTACACGGTTTGTAGTTCAAACCTGTCAAAAGTTCTCTCTATAATACTGGTCTATAGGAAAAATGCTTTTTGGGCTAGAGTACAAGAGAGTTGCTTAGTTCCAGCTCTTCAAGTGGCTGCTGCAATTAAACACCAGATCTGTGAGGATGCATGGGCCCACTTGATTCTGTCTTTGCAGGATCACAGATTGTATGAAAACCACGGACACTTAACCACCCGGCAAGCTTGTCAAAATACGTTAAAGTGGACATGAAACACACTACACGTATAAAGGCTCATTTAAACCACGGAGCTCTGCTGTAAACGTTTAGGTTTTTAGAATATGTGTAGCGCCATCTTGTGCCAGTATAGAATGTGATGTCATTAATTGGTTGCCACTAATAGACTTACATTAGTTTATGTTTGCTACCTATTGACAGAAGTGACAACTCAGTGGAAAAAAAGAAAACTAGAACTGGTTTGAGACAGATGCACCGTGGTTAACAAGACAGACGAGCTAAAGTCAGACGCTCTGTTTCATTATTTCTTGTTGGGTCGGGTGTACAGACTGAGCAGTGGAAGGTGCGATCAGCACTGTTTTATGTAATAAAATAGTCTTGTTTCCTAAGCTCATCCAAACAGGTTACAGTGTAACAGGTTATTACATGTGTATCACACCACAAATATAACTACGTTTCTTACCTATGCATGATCGTGAACCCTAACATCTGTTAGCACGTCTGCAGGAAAAACAAAACTCCCTTACTGTCTTCTTCAATTGCATTTGGGCTCCGCTTTTCCTCACCTCCAATATAAAGTAATCCACTCAGTGAGATAATGTGAGATAGGAATTTCTAAACCAAAACAAGCCTTTTTAGGAGGCTCCATTTTTCATTTTTACTTTTTTTTGTCTGTCTCAAAAATTATTTTTTTTACATTTCTGTGCAGCTAGCCAACAATGAAGAACCACGGCAGAGAGTCCTTTTTTAACACTCATTGCTGCAGCCAGAGGAAGTACTAAGGTGAAACCGTTAGGCCAGTTTTTAGTTTTACTTTCCTTTTTTTTTTTTTTTACCGAGTTATCAATTTTGTCACCAGTTAGCTAACATAAACTAATGTAAATCTATTAGCAGCAACCAAACAATCAACCAAGAAAAACGTATTTTAACATGCAAATCTGTGGGGATTGACTCGCTTTTGTAGCCTAATGTGACCGCCCCAGTTTTTGGTACATGCCTTGTGGCCACTTAGCTGCTTTGTGCACATGTCTGTGTTCCCTCCAAAATGTTGACTTGTTCACGCTGCCACTACAGTATGCATGCATCCTCCAAGTGCACTCCAGGTAGACTCCAAGCAGGCTAGCAACTGCTATAATGAGCCCACTATTGATCAGTAGTGTCTGCAGCTGTTTGTTTCTGCATGGAATTATAATCCAGTGCAGCTGTCTCATTTCATTCGAAGTTCCAAGCAAAATAGTAAATAATACTCAACATAGCTAATTTATTTTATTCATTGTTCTTTTTCAGTAAACTGACAGTTAATTGCTTTTTTTCCCCACTCTCACCTTTGCTTTGTAGAAATAAGTCATTAACACAACAACAAATACTGATTGGAGTGAAAATGTTTATAAAGTAAAGGCTTGTGTCAGTTTTATAATGTGTTAAAGGACCAGTTATATAACAGTTTAAAATTATACCCCAAAGTGAGGATAAAAAATGACCAAAGTAGCAGCTGCAGAGATTCTGAATCTGCGGTCAGCCGTGTCAATTTATGATAGAAGTTTATTGTTCAGACAAAGACACTTTAAATTACATTCTCAATACAAATTGCCACTGGATGAGCCATCGCTTACGTCTCTCTCCTCTTCAAATACAGTTCTAAAACCTTTCACATTTTGGTCACAGCATGGGTTTGCTAAAGTGGCAAACAATTTTTTTCTCAGCTTCTAAAACATTCACAGACAAGAAAAGAAACAACAACAACAACAACAAAAAGACTGGCCTTACATTGTATAAAAAAAGAAGAAAGTGATTGTGGCACATATCAAACAATCGGAGCTTGGCTCCTTTTACCAGAAATGTGTTGTCTAGAAATAATTGGAAGAAAACAGCTATCAACTTTACAAAAGTGTTAGCTGTGTCAAAGGGTTTTTACATAACTTTTGCTGTATTTTATTTTCTCATAATGTAAACAAGCAGAAGTAATAGCATTTGAGACCATAGGGGAAATAATCACAAGCAAGGCGAATAGTTCCTTTTCAGTTCTTTTTCTTCCCGTCTCATTAACATGGGTCTGAATGGGTCTGAATCCATCTGAACACAGTGAAATGCCATCTGAAATGTCGCTTTTGGCTCGGCCCATTACATTTCAGGGACAGAGATAAACCATTTAGCGTGATGTTGTGTTGCTAGCGTGAGTGATCCAAATGGTTAACTGCTTGTTCCATTAGCTAGGTTAATATTCATTAGATTGTGTATTGGCAGCCTAAAATGCAGCTTTTAGGATAGATTGCACATTTAGTGACCAGAGAAGCAGAAGCATTTGCATGATATTAGCAGTTCGTGCTGTTCACGTGAAAACATTGCTTTCAGCACTCGTTACGGGTTTAAACTAACACTAATATGGACTGAGCTACTTTACATCAAGTGCCTTAAATTCTCATTTAGAGAACTGTTAAACCAGCGCGTCTAATATTCAGCATTTGACAGCAGCATCTCTGTCCCCAGTCTCTCCCACATATTGGAGGCCCAAATACAGAAAGTGTTAATTATGTTTTGGGTGCTGTTCCTTTTCTCTTTCCAGCCTCAAAACAGTTTGCAACTCCACCTCAGGCAACATGGTGAGAAAAGCCGATGGATCAACAGTAATGGCCTCTAATGTAATAATGTGCAAAACAAAAGAAAAAAAAAATAAACCTGTCACATACTCTTTGAATCTGGAATTTGTTTTCTATGGATACAAACAAGCAGGAATTCATGCCTTTCTTTTACTGACCTAACTAGAATCCAGTGTTATGTTGTTTGTCTGAAAATTGATAAACCATAATGTAATCATCTGAAAGATTAAGGGTAAAGTTCAGAGGAATAATTCATGGGGTGGAATCTTCCTGTGAATTTGCTTATCCTTCATTTCTGAAATACAAATAGCCTCTAAAGCAGCTGGACTTCTTTTGTGGGAAGGTTTATTTGTTTCGTCTGCTCAAACATGTCTATCAACTTAGACAACACGCTCACCCAATATTTGTTTCTGTTTAGGAGTTTATTTAATTAAAGATTGTATTTCAATGTCCTGGTCAAGGCTGGGGTTGGTGGTTTGGCGTAATTGTGGGTTCACACCGAAAGGGATGCAAGATTTTTGTGTGGCATGACTAAATACGAAGTCTATGCAAAGATGTAACTTGATGCAAATTCCTGCCGGGGGCACGAAAACACATCTGCTTGCATTGAAAATGTTTCAACTTGATGAAAAATTGACTTTGTGTCGTAAAAGCCTGTTGGATGAGATTATCCCACAGACTATCACTTCTCCCGACACCGCTGACAATCAGAAACGGAGGACGAGATTATTGTCGCAGTCTGAGAGCCGGTTGAAGCTGTGATTTAACTTCAGTTTTATATGGAAACCGCACCACAAAAAGGAGAAAGCCTGAAGAAAAGTGAGGAAAATAATAGGACTTCTTTATAAAAATATTGAGCTGTTCTGAAAATATATTAGCCCTGTTACTTAATTTCAGCTACTGGTTCTGCTTTGGAAGAAGGTAGTTATCACTGACACTGACTTAGACAGAAATATTTGTGGATTATGAAATGATCCAAAAACACGGAGCCCCCGTGAACATGCGCGGAAAGGAAGACCTTTGCTTCTAGTTTTGTCTCAATCCAGCGTTTACTACATGGACAGCATAAAAGACAGACATAGCCACTGTAATGCCAAACCCTGAATGTGAAGCCTAAATGTGGCCATGAAAGAGTAGAGTGTCATCACTCAAGTTATTAGCTAATGCTAGGAAGCATCCAAAACCTGTATGGGTTCAACATAGGCACACATATTTGCACACTGGTGCTAAGTAACATAATAATAAAATGCTCACTCACAAAAACTGAAGCCCAACCTCATTGTGGTCTGTGACACACAGGAAGTCACATTATTAGTCAGATAATCCATTAAAAATGCTCCAAATGCACAAACAGCACAAATGTGAAGAGTTCCGGTTTACTGACTCAAAATAGTGTCAGTCAAAGTGGCCTCGCCCGTAACTCCGGGATACAGATGGATGAAAAAGGTCACCTGCCACAGAACTGTTTTTTATCATCCATAGAGGCTGCAACTGTTTCTGCACCAGGCTGTAAACGCTGTATGTTTTATTGCTGAAAAACTGGGCATTTTCACATGGGAGGCTACTCAAACTTCTCGCATGATGTCATGTGCACATTGCTCGAGAGCCGTCCACCACATCGGACATGATACAGCCTATTGACACAACCTTTAACACTGTACTTGCACATTTACATACGTGGAGTGCTTATATTCTGCTGCTCCGCTGGCTGCAGCAATCAACATGGACCAAAAATAATCTTATCACTTTCCTACTGGAAAGAAGGATAGAAGAAGACAGTGAATCAGCGCAGCCGTTAATCACAAAACGTTGAAGCCCACAGTTTATAGTAGATTATGCAGTGAGCATTTCATTGGTAAGCATCTTGCAAAATGTCAACAGAATGTCACTATCAAAAGGTGATGGTTAAATAACAGCAGTGGCCATGACTGAGGTTTGTAATCCATACTGACACAAAAGGCTGGGTAACAAACGCATCCAACTTTTGTGGGCCTTCAGATCTTTTCCCATATAATAATTATAATAATAAGAAGAATAATGATACAAATCCTGTGGTGTAAAGTCAGGGGTGTAACAGGGTTACCCTTCACAGCATCAGTAAACAAACTTGGCAGCAGTAAGTGAACATCTGATCTCAGCTCTCTCACGCTCAATTTCTCTACATAACAGGCGAGATGCTCACCCTGCAACTGTTACTTTTTTGGTGGATCCCTCACTCAGGCCCCAGTCACACAGGCCTAAAGACTAATCAGCAACCATCTGCTAGCCACCGTTGTGAGGAAAGATGTATATTCTTCAGTTGGTTGGCAAGTGGTTTCAACTGGTTGCTTGGTGGCAAGGGGGTGCTGCCCCCCAAAACCCCCCTTGCCACCAATTTTGCTGGCTAGGCAAAATTGGTGGCAAAATTTGGCACTTCCTCATGGTGTACTTGTCATGTTTGGCAATGTGACCAGCAGGAGGTGGACCCAAATGCAGGACTCTGGAGGCGAAATTTAAACTCAAAGCACACAGCTTTATTGCTAATTACTCACAAAATACACAGAAACATGGACAGCGACTACAAGAGCGAATAATCAAACAAACTAGAACATTCAGGAAAGCTTGGAACAGGAAAACACACTACGAGGGACGACGTGACAATGATCTGAGGAAAGTGAGGTCTTAAATACACATGCGGGGTTGATTAGGGAAACAGAACACAACTGGGGAGAACAGGTGAACTAAATCTAACAAATTAAACAAGGGAAGGAAGAATGAAAATGATGCACAAGAGAGAAGACTGACCAAACAAAACAGGAAGTGACTAGACTGACACAAACGCAGACAACAAGAGAAAACAGGGACTCAATAACGCAATAAACTGAAACCAAGAGCAAAACTCAAGCAACTGAACTACGAAGGCTACAAATAAAAACCCAACCAAGAACTAAAAAAGGAGCAAAACTCAAACTGGAAAAAAACCCATAACAAACTAAGAATCGAAGAGACATTAAATAACAGTCCAAACGCTGGGGCACAGACCCGGGATCATGACAGTATTAGTACAAGCTGCTCAAAGTTTTGACAATTTTCTTGAGATCAGCCGCACCATTTTTCATAAAACACGTATTTGAAGATGTATCAATGCACTTCTACAGTATGACTGTGTAGTTCGAGGCACTTTCAGACCCATATTTGTATTAGAATTACTCTCTTTCATAAAAGTAAAAGCTTGCAAGTGCAGAAGGGTTTGCGTAACCTTATTTAAAATATACATTGCTGCTCTACACTGCTTTATGTGAATGAAAAAATATACAAAAAAAAATGTGTAAAGAGGGAAAAGTATTTAAAAAAGCAGCTCTACAGCCATAGAGCTTATCAAAGAAACACACTGAGGACATTTATACTGCTGTGCTTTACTGTATTATAGTAAAACTCATTTTAAATCGAGACAGCTTTTATTTAAATCTAACTTTAGTAAATATGTTGCACCCACTGACTGTCACAATTTATCATTTCTGGCCTTCTTACTAAAGCTGTAATCGTACCACCAACAGTACATGAAGAGTATGAATACCCATGATTGAAACTGGGGATTGTTTGGATATCCCCAGAATGTTCTCTCGTCACTCCCTTCTGTTACTCTTTTTATCTCGCCCTATGCTGAAGTTTCCACTCGCCCACTTCCACTCTGTCTTCTGGAGTTGAGCGTCTCGCTGTGCGGATGATTGACACTGCAGTCGAGAAGATGACAACGCCCCTGTGAGCAATAAAGGAACTGGGAGATGTCATGGTGGCTCATTGGGTCCTGTTTTCAGCGACGCTGTGATTGAACAGGTGGAAATAGAGCTCTTTACATTTTTCAGTGCACCGTTTCCCTTTGTCTTATCCAGTGGAGCAGAAACACCATGAAATATCTCTTCAAAGAAATAAATTATGTACTTGGAAACACAGCTATCAAGTTACATAAATGTCAAGGGACTCTTTAAGGATGTAACCTGAACTTCAAAAAGAAAAGTGTTTTGGAGTTTCCTGTTTTGAGTCCCTACACTGCTGCAGATATCTGGGACTTAAAGAGATTGCCAAGAGGAATTAGGTGGAAATTTAACTGTCAGGTTTTCCCAAGGTGACATTTGAAGCTTTGTTTATCTACTAAAACGAACGCTTTGCTGATAATATTTCTCTCCCTCCCTCCATTCTCTTACTACTCCCTCTCTTTCTTCTGTCTACTCTTATAAGCATATTATGAAAATTGCTCACTAAATCATATTTCGTATCTTCAGCCACCAACTAGTGCTCATTCCTTCTCCATTTCCTTCCATGTGCTCCCCCCCCGAGAGTAATTCATACTCATCTACAAATTTCCTCTCACTCGTTCAGCCTTTAGTCCTCTATCCTATCCTTACTCATATTAAACTAAAGCTGAAACTGAAAGTAAAATTGGAGTTTAATTGCCCCCCCCCATTCCCTGCTATTAAAATATTTTATCACAATTTTGAGTTCCTGTGTTGTTTCTTTCATCTACAAGAAAAAAGAAGCATGTTTTTAGAAAAAGGGACAAAAACTCACTCATACAGGTCCATTAGTATTAAAATAAAATCCAAGTCAGGGTTTTCATGGTAAGCACTAACACTGCGATTAAACTTAATCAGTACCAGGCTATCACAGAGCATCTCTTGTGAACCTTCCGTTGACCTATCCATAAACTCCAGCATCCTCCTTAGAAAGACTTTGCGGCTGTAAAACGATATCTTTCTGCAAAGGTTCTCCTCATAAATCACACAGTAGCCAAAGGGCTTTGTCCCTTCAACATAAACATGAATTTATTTTTGGAAAAGTGCTGATTTGACTCTTGCTGTTATTTTTTTTATTTTTATTGAATTAATGGTTCCAATTCAAATAGTTTTTAAGCTAACCCCTTTTAGTTATAGCAATTTAATACTTATGTATATTAATAAGAGATTAGTTCTCCCAACAGAATTCCTGTTACTGACACGATTCAGCAACAGCACTCAAATGCATAACTCAGAGACACAAATGACAACTTCACACAGTTCACTTATTAAATTTAAAGCAAGCAGAAAAATGCAGAGAGGGCTAATGATACATTAAGATGACAGGCAGGCACAAATGAAAAACAAGGGAAGATGGAGTAAGCAAAGGACGAGGTTCAAGAACAGGCAGAAAATCAAAGACTGAAAAAATAGAGATGAAGTTGTAGCTTGTAAGGTGGGCACTCACTGCAGAGGCAAATATCCCTCTGTGCATACTCTGTGACGCAGTTCTAATAAATGCAAACTCGCAAAGCCAGCTACCACCTGCTGTCTGTTAAAGTTAACTGAAGATCTTTGTTAGATAGCTCATAGCTAAATAACTAACTAGTTTTTCTCATTTATCTTTTTTATTTTTTTTAGTTGCAGTTTAGCAAATGAAAAAACAAAACAAAAAACAAACAAGAAGCACTCCAAGAGTGCAAACCCCCAACAAGGCAGCTCATTCTCTTGCTGCAGTGGATTTGGATGGACTAGCCTACTGCATCACTTTTTCACTTTGATTTTCTGGGTGTCTTTAAATTCAGCCCTCCGCAGGTTGATCATTTTCATTTCCACCAAATGATATGGCATCCATTCACTCCAGTCCATATCAGTATAAATATCCAGCGCAATGTTACTTTTTCTTATTGAGATCTGATGTGTTCCTTAATTTTTTTAGTAGTAAATCTCATTGCACATTTATTCAACTGTTTCCTTCGAATGAAAAATCTCTGAAGTCAAAGACAGAAGATTCATCCTGTATGTTTGACTTGATTAAATAATTTGTTTTATCTTTTTCTGTTTATTTAATCACACTGTACCTCATCTATTTATAATAAATGTGCATACATATGAAATAAAAAAAAATCAGTCATGAAATTGTCATTTTTTTCTGCTGCTTCTCGCTCTTTGTGCTTTCTTGCGGCAAACTTTCAAGCCTAATCTCCGTCTCATCAAACTTTTGGTTTCTCTTCCCTCTGCTTTGCTGCTTTGCATTAAAATTCAGGCTGCAGCCAAAATCTGCAGCCCGAGAGTCTTATTATAACCATAATCATTACTTCTACTAATCTATCACCCAATTTCTCCTTCATCTCCTCCTCTTGCTCACCCTTTTCTCACTTTGCTTTTCCAAACTCCAATTAAAAAGCAAGTCATGATTTAGCCTCCAACAGCTGAAAAAATGTAGTCTTAATTTATCTTTCCATCCATTATTATCTCACCTAATGGGAAACAAACTCAGTGCTATCCCCCAGCATGATCTGTGGACATTAATTAAGTTTCCTGTCTTCTCTCTCCTCCCCTTCATCTCTTAAATAATATCAGGTCGTGATTTTGACAAGCTCAGTTTATTTCTATTCTTGCTCTTTAAGTTCAGATTACAGCCTGTCCAACATAACAGTCCTACAACAGTTGTAGTCTGTCGTCGTGGACCGATGGACCAAAAAAACAAAAATAAATAAATAAATAAAAAATGTCCCAGAGGTGTTCTACAGTATGGGATTTAGGTCAGGTGAGCGTGGGGCCCAGTCAATGGTATCAATTCCTTGATCCTCAAAGAACTGCCTGCACACATTCACCACATAAGGCCGGGCACCCAGGACCCACTGCACCTGCATAGGGTCTGACAATTGGTCCATGGGTTTCATCCCGATACCTAATGGCAGTTGGGTGCTGTTACCTGGCGTGTAGAGATCTGTGTGTCCCTCCATGGATGTGCCTCCCCAGACCATCACTGACCCACCACCAAGTGGCCTGCTGGAGGTCATTCTGTAGGGCTCTGGCAGCACTCATCCTGTTGAACTACCTGTGCAACCTCTGTGGGGTCCAGGTATCGCCTCATGCTACCGGTAGTGACACTGACTCTAGCCAAATGCAAAACAACTGGAAAAACAATCAGAAAAGATGAGGAGAGAAAAAATGTCAGTGGCCTCCACCTATAACACCATTCCTGTTTTGGGGGTTGTGTCAAAAATCTATAATCAGAAATCTGCTTTTAGCCACGAAGGTGTTTGCACTGCAGACCAACTCAGCAGAGAAATGGGTTAAAACTCGCTGGGAAGAGTCCACGGAGTCCAGGCACAGGGAGAAGATGTGCACTCCTTACAGAAAGGGCCCAGCATGCTGTGAGGTGACAATCCAAGCTATTGCACCACAATGAAAAATATGTGTAATTATTGTGTACCAGTAAAAATATTATACAACAAAAACAAACAAAAGTTTTGAAAACTTTAAATTGGAATTTTGGTTTCCTCTTAAACAATAATTCCTCAAACCACCCATATTTAATATATTTATATTAAAATAGCTTTTTTTCAAAGCTTTAAACTATGAAGTGTCTCCCAGTCCTCGCTTTACTAACTCCATTTGTTGACAAAGGAATAAAAAAACAATAATTAAATTGGGAACAGGTAACAGGTGGACTTTGAGTTTGGATTATGTGTAAAACACAAATTGAATTTTAAGAATAAATCTTTTCATCTATTCCCCTCAAGTCAGTTCCACATTCCACAAAGAAGACAAAAAAATGTTTCAGCATTTTCTTTATGTCATTAATAAATGAAGAAACCTCCGTATGTCTTTGTGTCTGCTCGCCGCTTTTCTGGACAACATTCACCCAATCACAGGGACACAAGGAATTACCCTCTCGAGTTTGAACTGCTTAGGAGGAGTGGTGGTCATATTTTGATGTGATGTCATTTGACATCAGATGTGACATCATAATGCCAGATGGCATCACATCCTGGCTTCTCTGCTCTGGCGTCCTGTGCAATTTAGAACTGACCACTTTGGAAATACATTGCTTGGGCCAGGCCCCAAGCTGCATTGCACAAATGTTGACCCCAAATGAGCCAGTTTGCAGCTTTAGCCCTTCTGGCTCCACCAAAGTTGAGGCTTGTATCTAAAGGTGATATGAGGCGTGCAGAATTATTGCCTTCCTTCAAAACACTTTTAAGGATAAAAGTAGACTTAATTTTGCGTGTTGTCGTCTTTTGTGCTTCTCATTTTTCTTTTGTGTCTTTTAATTTTATCGGATGTATTTTGCTTATTCTTTTATATTTTTCATTACTGTTACTATTTTATTACTATTACTTGTAATATCAGCGAGGTCGCAGTTCAGATCAGTACCGAACAGGTGAGGCCTCACTTCTCTGTAACCTGATGATAGCGGCACCAGAACAGGAAACAATGTATAGAAAACTCCACTTACTGACATTTACCTTTCCTGATGGTAACATGGTTGTGCACTACACTAAGCTGTTCATTTAGAAATAATAAAGATTATAAAATAAAGCAACAGAACACTTAAAATGAAAAATATTAAACAAAAAGCATTTTACAACAACAGCAACAATGATACTTCTCTCCTATCCAGTCCCAGCTAAATGATCACTGATTTACCAGGCTCTATTTTTTATACTAATAACTCTATGGACTATGGAAAAATTATGTCCTACTGTATCTATACATTAACTACTACTCAAACTTTTCTTCCCCTGTTTTTAAATCACTTTTGCCCAAATGGTTCTTTTGTTTCTCTCACTGAAAGAAAAAAAAAATCTGCCGTTTCATTTTGACCCCCCCCCCCCCCCCCCGTGTCTCTCTCTGTCTTCCAGTTTTGCTCGTGGACCTTTTTTATCAATGTGCTGTAATATCTCCTGGGCGGTTGTTCTGTTTGGGGGGGAACCGCGCTATCTTTCCACATCATTATGAGACATTAATACGCTGATCCTATCTTCCTCCCCATTTCACGACTTTATTTGATTAATTCATGCCTGCGGTACACACTGGATCCAGGGAGAAATTTAAAACAATCCCACTGTCTCTGTCTTTCGTCCTCCTCATCACCTGCTTTGAAGTGAGAAATTTTCAGTTCTCTTTACTTGTCTGATCGTTTGAACTGGAAATTTTGTGGCATGAAGGCACTTGAAGAGAAGCAGAAATCCATCAGTGGCACATTACGCAGCTTTGGCATTGCTGCTGTCTGTTTTCCATTCTGCCTTTTATTCCATCGCGCCATCCTGTATCAGTGCCTGTAGTCTGTTTCACTGTTCACAAATGGTCAATGGACTGTGTCAGCTTTTTGTTTCCTGGTAAAACTGAAACAGATCATCTCAGCTTCTCATTCAAGTGGAAAATATTCAACTCAAGTTCACCTTTCACCCCAGGAAAGATTTTTTTTTTTGTCTGTAGGTGTGCATGAGGTCAATATCAAAATTAAAACATCTACAGTCGTGCTTCAGAGAGATATTACTCCCAATTAACTGGTATTTTGACTCTGAGTGCACAAACACACAAATAACTGAACTGAGATAAAAGGAAGATAATGTGCTCAATAACATTTTAAATTGTAATTGTTTGAGACTGCAGCTTAGCAAAGTCTCAGTGACACACCCTCTGTCAGTAACCACAGATGTTTCCATGACATGTTCCTGATTACACCTCTTCTCGCGGCAGAGGGGGCGTGCACAGATTGAGCTTCATCACTCCCCTGCTAGATTTGTTGGACTTGAGCACAAAAGTAGGATAAATTACACGTTGCGCGCCACTTGTTGAGTGGTGGTTGTTCAATTTAGTAAATGCTTTAGCAACAGACGGCACAAGACGCACCACTATTAATGCAGATGTGTATGAAAAGAATTTGTGTGTGTGTAAAATGTGTAAAATGGTATAATTTCAGTAACAATAATCAAGTTTTGTTGAAATGTTGTACAAGTTATAATTAACATAACAGTGAAAACTAAATTTAGAAAATGCAATTAATGCACCATCTACTTGGCGAGTGGTTGCTGCTAACATGAAATTAGCCACAAAGAGGTTTACAGTGCACCAAAAACCTCCTTGAGATTGCTTTGGTTGCTAGCAGGGTGCTGCGGTTTGCGTGGCACTTACTTTACTGCAAACACTCACTGAACTGTGAAAAGTGCAACACAAACCGGAAATGAAGACATTCCAAAGTAAAGTTATCCCTTTTGAAATGTGCTGGTTTCAGCATAAAGGCACAAGTTTTACTTTGAAGACGGATGTTCTCCATTTCCAGTTTGCATTTTTTTTTTTCAGTTTTCACTGTAGCTCAGAGAGTAAAGTGACGAGTGTCTGCAGACAAGTCAGCATCTCTCATGCAAACGATTGGCGACCGCGGCGGTCTGCTTATGACCAAAGCAGTGCCAAGGAGGTTAGTGGTGCATCACCCTCTTTGCAACTGTTTTCAGGTAGTGTTAGCCAGCAACGACGTTCAACTGGTGTTTGGCAGATGGTTGCTAACCCGTCTCTAGGCCTGTGTGACTGAGACCTGAGAAACAAGATGGCATTTAAAGAACAGCAGTCAAAATGTAAATGGTGCATAACCATGAAGAAAACTTTATGACATTATGTATTACATATATAATTATATAACCAGTGATGTCAGTAACGCGTTACTTAGTAACGCGTTACTCTAATCTGACTACTTTTTTTCGGTAACGAGTA
>JAVDPK010002623.1:726772-742097 GCA_034780415.1 Cichlasoma orientale | reverse complement strand
CACACACACACACACACACACACACACACACACACACAGAGCCAGCAAAAACACCTGACGGGTGAGATTAAAAATCAAGTCTTGGTTTACATAGAAATTTTGTGAAGTACATTGGAATGCATTTACTTTTATTTACGTTTGTGTGTCCAAAATTACCAGCAGAAAATGAGTTCTGTAAGGTACCAATTGTGTCTGACAGAATATTTTGTCCACCTACTTTGCAGCATTTAATTTGGGATTCAGCACCTACAGACTGACAGTAATAAACTTTTTTTTTCCATCTGATGATTGGTGACATTTTCTTTAGCGCCAAAGAAAGAAAGGAGTTTCTCTCCAACGTTCTCCTTCTCCCCTCTCCGTGCATGTGTTTGTGCCCACTAATTACTAGAGTAATTTCAGGTGTTAAATGGTCAGGCTCTCCTGTCATCCAATCATCTACAACTGCTTCAGCTTATAACCCAGTTCCCAGTTCTGGTTCAGGAGCAGGTCATCTACTAATTGGAAGGTTGGTGGTTTGGTCCCTGGCTGCTCCGGTCTGCATGCCAAAGTATGCTTGGGTAAGATACTGAACCCTGGGCTGCTCTCTGATGCAACCATCGGAGTATGAATGAGGCATGTTGTATAAAGCGCTTTGAGTGCTCAAAATAGAAAAGCCCTCTATAAGAACCGGTCCATTTCTCACTCCATCTTTGGCATCAGATCATATCAACAACAGTCATTTGGATTTTTGCACTTTAACAGCCTGTCTCTCCATCCTTTATGTTCCAACTCCTGCCCCTAAGCCACTCCTGTACCAATTGTGTTCTGCTACAGTTCTCTCTAAAAACCTCTTTGCCAAAGAACTCATTGGATACACAAGCCATTGGATCAACTCCTCTGGCTCCCACTGCTTCACTCCTTGGCGCTTTCCTCCACTCTGCTCAGACTCCCTCTGCTCCCGATCAGCAAACTCTGTTTACCAGATTTGGTCTCTTTTCACTCGGTCTAAAAACCAAGCAAACCGGATCTGAGCCAAGGCTCTCTTCCTCTTGTGATCTGTGTCCCCCTGAAACCTAACCCTTAGGCTATCTCCCTCTCTGCTGGTCAACTTTCCACTTTATTTATTTAGACTATATATATATAACTTGGGTTTTTGCAATAATGTGCAATTTTGTCCTGCATAGGGGTTCAAATATAGTCAAGATCAGATGTATTTCAATGTACAGGAATTATTCCTCCAGACTATAGTCACTGAGCTTTAGCATACCTTCAAACCTTGCTGCCTGTTATTCACAGCGTCTGCTACATTAGGTGTTTAACAAAAGTTTAATGGTTGTAATTTGAATATTGACAAAACCCCCCGTCATGTCTAAAAGAAGCATTGAGTTAATCAGACCATCACGTCTCAGGTTTTTGGTGTATAAACAATGTTCCCATTTATTGCAGTGCAATTTGTCATTTACATTTAAATTTAAAGCTTTTTTAACCCTAATTTTGAGTCAGTTTGATCAGGTAATGTTATTGCTTGTGTTAGTTTATTAGTGTGTTCGCTGAAATTTGACATTAATGACTCATCATTTGAATCAGAGAATAAATTCTATCAAAACGTCTCTGAATCACGCTCGACCCCGTCCCAGGGTGAGTTCTTAAAGGAGGTCATCTCGGTCGGCGCGAACCGGCAGTCTTTGTCCGTTTTGCAGTGGGTTTTGTTTGGAGGCCCAGAAAACTTGGCTTACCCTCTTTGGCCAGCGGAACCTTCTGTCCTTTCATGTCCAAAAACTGAGACTCTCTTATCGAGCTCCCAGACTGTTATATCATCATTATTCAACATGTTCAGTAAACAGAACACCCTTGTAGCATTATGCATTTGGCACCTGAACTGAGTGAGAAGCTGAAATGTATTTTCACTGCAAAGCAGCTTAAAATACCACTTTTTTCCAAATGCATCTGCTTTAGTGTGGATGAATAATTTCAATAGCTACTGCGTTTGCCACCTTCTCAAAGACACATAAAAATGCACACAAACAACTATTACGACAATAGTACTTCTTTCTCATATGACAAGAGTCGTATGCTGCTAAATCTGTCTAAAAGCCTAAAGCATCATTACAGTCAGAGGCTGGAGTCTTATTAAACACATTTTTGTTAAATTAACAACAAATAATGCAATGCCAGTCCAACGAGACTTCAGTCCTTCTTTGGGATTTTGCAGAAACACTAAGCACCCTTTGAAATAAGAATACGACCAGTGGATCAAATTGTGATGTGTGTGCTTCAATGCAGCACAAACAATTAAGCCGACAGGACTGATGTAAGTAAAGCAGTGCGGAAGACTACAATGGGAAAATGCAGTGTTCAAAAAGGAAATGAAAGGAGCGCTTTTTAATCAGAGCTTTGGTGTTTATGAAATTAATAACAGGTGCACGAGAGGGGCAACAATGAGACAACCCTCAAAGCAGGAATGGTTTTACAGGTGGAGGACACTGACATTTATTCCCTCTTTATGTTTTCAGGGTTTTTTCCCCCACTAGTTTTGGCAATGATGTGGCATCCATTCATCAGTATAGATATCTAACATGATTTTTTTTTTTCCCCCATTGAGATCTGACGTATTTTTAAAGTGTTCCTTTAATTTTTTGGAGCAGTGTACAAATTCCTGGTTTATGACTTAGCTGTCCATGTCCACTGTAATGTTACTAATCTAATAGTCTAGATTTATAGTACGGTATTAAGATTAGCACCATTGCTATAATAAGATTTGCTGCCAAATGAAATGCATCATGTGGATGTTATTCCAAACATTCATACATTTCAAAGTGATGCGAATTAAGTATTTTCTACCTGGTCCTTGGACATTGTGGCCACAGCCATCGTGCCTTTTTAAACTGTACATGACAAGTGAGGGACGATCTCGCAGAGAAGCAAAACAAAAGAGTTACATGCTTGAATGGAAGCGAGTTGCCAATGTCATGGTCCTGGGTCTGTGACCCCTTGTTTCTTAGTTTATAGTTTTTTGTAGTTATTTTGCCTCGATTATTACAGTTTGTTTTGTTATATTGTTTCATGTGTTCCCCCTAAGTATTCTTAGTTAATTCACAGTTGCCTTAGACCTTAGTTCTCCTTGTGTTTTGTCCCGTAGTGCTTCCCCTCTGTGTGGACTTTCCTGTGTGTTTTTCTCAGTGTCTGTCTCCCTGTGTTGTGTATCTGTGTTCTCTGTATGTGGTGTCAAGTCTACGTTTGTATCATGTTTGGCGTCTTCCTGTTTTATTTTGACAGTCTCCTGTTCCCTGTGTGTTGCGTTCAGTTTTACTTCCCTTCGTCTATGCACCTGTTGTGCCCCAGCTGTCTCCACTTCCCTAATCACTTCCTGTCTCTCGTCGGGTCCTTGTTGTCTTTGTGGCAGTGTTCCTGTTCCCTAGTTTCCTCCCAGTTTAGGTTTTGTTTACTTTTGTTATCTTCTTTTGGTTCATGTATTTGTTTGTGCTTAGCTACAGTAAAGGCTTGTTTTTGTTACACACCTCTGCCTACTCCTGCGTCCTGCATTTGGGTCCTCACGTGCCACACGGCCTGCTTCCACGCACCATGACAACCCATCCTAAGGTAGGCCTGTCCTAAAGTCTGTCCTGCTTTATTGTCTAGTCTAATTGAGACACTGCATAATGAACACTGTGTATTCAACAGAAGGATATAATGAGTGATTGAGGTAATATTAACAAAGTGTTTGAGGTCATGCATGAAGTGAGCAGAAGGCTAATTTTCTCAAAGACATCGTTACAGTCTGACTGACCCTCCCTTCTGGCCATTAGAATGAATAAAAATTCAGCGCACTTCTACACTGGCTTCACTTTTCAGACCTGGAGGCTACGTCCGTCTTATACGGTCTACGGATGGATTTTGCAGTTTGTGACATTTCACAGTATTAATGTCTTGCAGTATCCAGTCAGAGTGCTCAAACGGGACGTGGTTGGATGAACATCCGGAAATATTATAGAGGCCACAACTTCAGTGGAGCTGTAAATATGTCTGCATAAGATAAAGAACAGTTTTTTTTTGGTTTTGTTTTTTTCCCCCTCTAAAAGCAAACTTAAACACACAGTAGGAGACACAGAGAAACTGAGCTGTCAGAGTGTGTTATCTAAGCTTTAAGCCTGTTAACTGCACTGAACTCTTTTATGAAGCTGGCAGATTGGGGTTTGTGTGTCTTGGTGTGTGCGTGTGTTAGGACGTGCATGTCCTCCACAGTTCTCTAAATCATAGATGCTGTACGTATCCTGAAGCCATGGAGAAAACGAAGCAGATGGACAGCACCAGTACTGACAACACATCAGTTCCTACATACTGTTGAATTGGCCCGCGACCAGTTGAACAAAACAACCACAAAGCGGGCTGCTGTATTCCTGTCAGCACAAACCTGCTGCTGTCTTTGGCCGGAAACACCCCGCGAGTGTCAGACGCAGGTTTCTGAGTGTCCCATCTGGTCTTAGCAACCAGAGAGCAAATCTAAAACACTGAAATGAGTATTAGGAACTGGGAAGTAACTGATTACAACTTTAACTGGGATGATCTGAGAATCAAGAATGACTGAAGTCAGTTAAATAAAAGTAACCATTTAATATCTGAAGATAAGGGACAGGTTGTACCAGGAGGGCTTAACACAAAGTTTAAGCTAAGTCAGTCATAACTAATACCTGCATTAGTTGCACCATCTTGGGCTAAGTCTTATTCCTGCCATTACTGCTTCTTTACAGCACTGCCATCAAAGCTGCACTTGTGTCAGACCGTAACCCAGCAACTGGTCAGTACTGCAGCGTTCGTCACAACCAAACTAGTAAAACCAAGTGAATCCTCCTGAAAATCATCAATTTTATTGCTTGTCCTGCGCAGGAGATCTTTTCACCTTACTTGATTTTCTGAATGAAGGTGGCTCCAGTCAGAAATATTATTGGTGGCATGTTATTTATTTTGGAGTCGACTGTCTCTTCTTGTTAAGATAAAGATAAACTGCTCGGGAGTCGGTGTGTGAAAATTTCGAGCTGTCAGTCTTAATTTTCTTATTTAAATTAGCAGTTAGAACCTGGCTCGGTAAGGATTTGTTGGTACAACCAGTCCATGGAAACTTAGGGTGACTCTGAGAATCTGTGGGCTTAAATTCAGACACAAATATTCATAAATGTTGATTATGGTCTGGGAACCTATTAAAGACTTTTTCTGGGCCACTTAAAGGGGACCTGTTATGCTCTTTTTCTGATTCATAGTTTTCTTGAACTCTAAAAGAGTAGCTATGCGTACTTCACAACATTCACTGACACTGCAGTGCAACACATCTGGCCAGCAGAGATGCATCTGTTCTCTCATGTTGTTTATTTCTGCCCTGCACCCACACATTGAGTTCTTTTACTTTGATATTTTTCTTTGTTACATTTTTTTATTGAAATAATGCATTTAAACCCTATTGCATTTATTTTGCTTTATTTTGTCATATGGTATTGCATTTTATTCAAGCTATTTGTTATGTTGTGTTGAACTTCATTTTAAACTACTGTAAGCAAAAAAAAATTTCAACTCTGGAATAAATAAAACATTATTTAATACATGGCCTTGGTACTGCCAAGGTTCTTCTGATTGGCTGCCCTTTGTTAGCAAAATATTTGAAAAGGGGTTGGGAGGGGCTTTTATATATTTAAAAAAGCCCCTCCCCCCCAAAGGCCATAAAGAAAAACCAGAACTGTCTGAAACCAAGCCTTTAAAGGTCAGTAATTTTTAGGTTATTTAATAGAAAATAAGAATATTGTACACACAAATATATATTAGTGTGCAATGAGGTCTTCCAACCAACTGATGCATTTTTATGAACTCATAATTAATCTATTAAAAATACACAAGAGCTGGCACCAGTTTGTGGAAGCTACCATGTCCCCCTACTAAATCTGAATACAGTGGCTGGGATGAACAACTCCCTTCTGTCTAACCCTGTTTTATGTAGCTAGAGAGCGGCCACTTAGATAATACGCCAAAGTCGGAAGAGAAGAGCACTTGTAGGCATTAGCTTATTGTGGAGGACATTCAAAACTGTGCCTGCAGCTTCAGACTCAAGATATATCAGAGAAGGGGTCCCCTTCACTGAAGAAGCAAAAATGTGAAGGAAAGAGACAACACTACTGGCATCTTAATAAACCATCATCCTCTTCCTTCTCACCTCAAGCCTCATTTTTTCACTAAGCATTAGAGTCCAACAAAGTTGAATCCCCTTCATACACAATTTTACCAACGCCGGCTAACAGTGCAGCTAACAGAGGCAACAACAGCAGGGCTTACCGACAGAAAAGTTCAGGATATTCTCAACAACTTAGCTCAGTATCGATGTCATAGTTTAGAAGCCAGCTGCTCTGACTCACTGACCCATATCGGACTCCATTCACAGGGTTTTACAGCTTCCTCCAGAGTAAATGAAGGTGGATGCTCCTCACAGCTGAGGTAAACAATGGACAGTGGCCTTCCACAGATATGGGGAAAAACTTCCAGGCGGATTCGGTCCAAACGGTATCAGAAACACGCTGGCCGGCCACAGCCGTTATGAGGTACAGTCTAAATTTAATGTTTTTGTTTGTCCCAGCAGCCACGGTAGCTGGGCTTATCGACTCGAATTGGGAGGGGTAAGAAAACAAATCAGTTGACTGCAACCTGGAATCTATGGACAGTTAATGTGTGAAATATTTATACTCTGTAACTTCAAGCAGCACACCTTTCTGAGGAAATAAGTATTCTTTAATAGGTGTGCTTTATCCAACATTATTTCCTCTATAGCCTGTATCTTACAGAGTTCAAATGCTTACACTCTAAACACTGCCTCCCACTGTGAGCTTGCTAAGTGTTGCTCATTGTGGTCAAAATGTAAGCCATGTGACTGTATGGTATTGCATAAGCTTTCCTTTGACGTTGTTCATTCAAAACATTTATTTTGAGCGTATGAAGGAAAAGTTAAGATTGCTGTATAATGTACTCAATGTCAGACATCCAGCGGCCAGCTGCTGTGGCTGTATGTGGGATTATAAGCATGAGTTGCTGGAAAAAAGACATAAATGCACGGCTGATTTAAAAAACATGCAGTATAGGCCACACTTGTCTGCCTTTTTAAACCCAGTTAAAACATGTTGGTGAGTCAGAGCTAAACTAAACATTCATTTTCAAGATCACAGATGAAACAATAAAAACTTTACAAAGAAAGTTTCAGATTAATTAGCACCGTTTGGAGCTCAACTAAGCAAGGCTAATGGAAACGAATCATTCCTTCTTGCTCTCCCGCTACATTTCTTTTATACTTCCTCAGCCCTCTTGCCTACCTTCTCCTCCACTTTCTTCTCCCTTATCCCCTTTCCTCTATTCATTCTTTCAGTTACATTCACCATCTCTCCCCATCCATTTCCTCTCACCCTTTCTTTCCTTCTCCTCACTTTCTTCTCTCTTCCACTCTGTTTCCTTCTCTCTTTCCCATTAGAAATATATTGGGGTGACTTGGACCATGAAATTAAAATATTAGTGAGTGACATCACTGAATATTTGCAATTCTCTGGAAAGAGAGAATTTAAAAAAATGAAGTGCTGTTATAGGGAAAGGTCAAGTAGAGGACATCTTAACATTTAAAAGAATTGTAAGAAAAAATTATTACAAGACGACTTATTAAAAATGGAGTTTCTGCATTTATTATTTTTTTTTAAAAAGAATGAAAAATAAGTTTTTTTTTTAATGAGTGTTAACTGTAATCACTCCCATAGATATTGTGAGTAGTGAAACTAAATGGCAAGTGAAACAAAAAGCAAACAGCAGGTCAAAGAGATGCTTCTGTCCAAAAATGGGCCTTAAACTCAAAATCTGCTTGGTGACTGTGAGCGCCGTTCAAAAATACTATCATTAAATGTAACTGCTGTCAGTCCAACGTAACCACACACTGACATGTGGTCAGTGCCCATTGGCTTCACATTGTAACCACCTATGCACCCGTGTAGTGCCATTTTTTTCAATCTACAGGATCGTCTGATCGAGTTCAGCATGAATCCCGTAGTGAGTGAAAAGGTCTCTTTAAATGAAAGTACAATAAAGAAGTAGAGGTAAAGACCATGAAACAAAGCAATTCCTTTTTTTTTTGTTTATAATCCATCAATTTCCTGATTGGACAATCACCCACCTGCATAACCAAGTAAGGAAGAGCAAAAGACAAACTGCAAAAGAAAATAACTGATGAGGAAAAATGGAAGAAATCAGGAGAAAAATAGCCACATTGAGATGGAGTGTCAGGCATTCGAGCAGAATCAGGAGCTGTCTTTTCTGCAGACTCCCTTGGGGGGGAATTTAGGGTGAAACAGGCAACACATGGAAACAGTTTTTCTCTCTTTCTTTGATTCTGCCTTCCCTTCCTCTGTGGTCAGCACATATGAAAGTGACTGACAAGATACACTCACTCCTGTCTCTCTTTATGTTTGTCTCTCTGAGCTCCTCACTGTCTGTGTCTGCTCTCTCTGTCAGCCTCGTGCATATAGCACACACTGACTTCACAGACGTATCCTGTAGTGCTGTGCCTGCACCGTCTCCTTACCAGCAAGGGTTAAAAGTCTGAGGCTCCGTTTGCCACCTCTCGAGGCTCCGGTGCTGACTGCACCCACAGCTGAAATGCTTTGAATGAAACAAATGGAATACCAATGAGTATTTGCTGGTTTGGCTGGGGGAGAATGTTGGTTTTAATATTAAAACCACACGGGCTATTCTTTTTTTGATATAACATTTCACTGACTTAATAAATCATTTGGTAATATGCATAATCAGTGAGAGTATCGTGTTAACAAAAATTCAAATTCATGAGCATTGCCGTGGATTTTCAGCACTTGCGCAACATTTCAGAATTAAAGTTGCCCAGCAGGGGAAGGAGAGCCAACTACACCACTGGAACCCATTTAATGAGAAGAGAAGAGAAATTCTTGTCCCGCGCTCTTCAGTCATTCAACTAAAATTGTATATCATTGCTATTAATGAAGTGCGGTTAATCTGATCTAGATCAAAGTCTTGGACTGAAGGACTGACAGATTTGCTAACCAGTGTAGTTGGAAGATAGCCACCCAAAAGCCAAAATGTGTGCACATATATCTGTTAATACATTTGCCCTAATGAGCACTGATAACTTCTCTGCTCTAATTTGCATCAACAAAGAAAATGAACAAAAGTGCTCCGCTCAGGATTTGTACTTTGTACTCTCTCATTCTCTTACTTTTTATTATATTTTTACAAAGAGACAGGTGCTCCCTGATTATGTTCAGCCAATCTAGCTCCTGTTAGTGAATTAAAAACCACAAAATTGCTCTTATAGTTGGCCAGGGATGAGGAAAAGGCTCCGGCTTTGCTACTTATTAGACAGGAACAAGCCACATAAGACGAGAACCCGGTGAAGGTGAAAGTGAAAATTGGCTCCACACTGCGTTTTACACAAAAACACCAGCTGAGTAGAATTGATACGAGGGCTGGAGCGGTTGTTAGACAGTTTCAGATCTGGCACTTACCCAACTTCTGCTCTTCTGTCACTCGGTCACCTGTAAAATGAAGATCTGATAAAAGAGCACTGGCATGGGACACAACACAGCTCTGCTGGTATGTAGTGCTGTTATTTAAGCTGCTGCTGCAGATGTGTTGTAGCTAGCAAAGAAGTAGCGTAAAACTTGAAGTGACAAACTCATCAATAAATATCTAAATATTTTTAATCGTTAATTTTATCATTCAAATTAATGTTAAGTAATACACAGCTTCATGGCAGGAGATGGAGAAACCATCAAAGAAACTTGAGGATTTATGAGGTGTTTAATTACAGAAACACACTTATCAATATTTTGGTGGAACACTGATCTCTGTTAACTATGTTGCTATATTTAACTAGGTTAGTTATTTCAGATCTGGGATTTTGTGGACTTGAAGAAGACATTTGACGGTGTCCTGCTGTTACAGACTATTCTGCACCTTGTTTTGCACTGCAGGCAGACTCACTGGTAGGTGATGGACTTTTCCTGGGCTTCCCTTTCCCCGCCAGGGCTGTACTGTCTGGTTCGGTGGTCTCGGGTGCTTGTTCTGGCTTTTGTAGGTGATGTGGTTCTGTTGGCTTTATAGAGCAATGACCTCCAGCTAGAATTGCACCAGTTTGCTGCCAAGTGTGAAGCTGCTGGGATGAGAGTTATGAACTCCAAGTCCGAGACCACGGTTCTCAGCCTGAAAAGGTTGGGTATCGTTCACGAGTGATGTAAGGGGAGAAGATTGCCGGATGGATGGATTTTGAATAAAACCAAGACGTTGTGTGTTGATTAGTAAGATCTGGAGGTACTGCTGGGCAGATGTTTTTCAATCACTGATCAGAGCAAAACAGCTTTACTAATTTGTTCTAAACTAACTGTGCCACGAGTTTCATTAAAGTACAGACCTGAAAAAAACAAATGTTTGTTCCAACATGTCTATTAGGTGTTTCCATTATTTTCTATTGTGTGAATTTCATTCTTTGTTCATTGTATCAAAATGACATAGTGATTCTCCATCCCATTAGTAAACAGGAACAATTAACCTCTTTGAAAAATACGGTAATATGCAATTCAAAGGTCGGGGGGGGGGGGGGAATCCTGAAGTAAGTGCTGTTTGTTTCACAGCTGCTTTAGCTTTCTTGCTGTTACACACAACCTTTCCTGCCCTCAGTGCCACGACTTTCTCTTTTTCTTTCCTTCCTCTTCGCCTCTCTCACCCTCCTCTCATTTCTTGTCCCTTTAACCCTGATGAACACCACATGTTGTCACGTCCATATATGGGCAGCACTATCTGGCTGCCATCCATGTAGCCAATTAGAAATGCCAGATGAGTTGGAGTCTGTCCTTTGGAGACTGAGGTCACCCCCGCAGCTATCATTGTGGAAGACCTCATTGGAATGCACGCCCAGCCAATCATCTCCTCTCGCCTTCATTAGGGATTCAGTTAATGTCAGACCAGCATCTGATTGCTCTCTAATTCGCCCTGTCATACTCTTGCTCTATCTTTTTAAGTACTCGTACTCTGAATCGCAGGATTTCGCCCCTGATGCACTCTCACACTTGTATGCATGAACCCCTTTTCTCTGCTCTTTTTATTTAGTTATTCTCTTTGTCCCTGTGATGAATTAACTCCCTAGATGCAGCGCTGACCTGCATCTGCCCTCTTTCGTCGTCCTTTTTACTCATCTGTTGTTTCCCTTCCTCTTCCCTCTCTTTAATCAACGGTACACTCAAATGTAAACTGTTCGTTTCTATGTAGACCTTAAAATATTAAACACAAGACAAACACTTTTCATTTTAGATCTTATCCTTGTGTGAAAAAGGGTTTAGGAGGATTTTTAGTATTCTGCATTATTTCTAGGTTAGTGTGTGTGTGTGTGTGTTGTGACTTTTGTAACTTCCTTGTATTGTATCCCACCGAGGCACCATAATAGATTTTATCTAATCAACAGAGCTTTGTTCAAATAAGTCAACCTGCAGGCGTTGTCCACCTGTTAGAAGTATGGCTAATTAGTATTGTATCAGAGGTAAGCATGTCATCAGATGCAAGTGTTGTTATTCCAAGTAAAGCCGGGCTTTCCCGGGTCAAATCATGGCTAGACTGAAGATTTCTAAGGCGGCAGTGCGTGGCACTCTAAAATGCTTTGTGGAAACTGGATCAAAGCACAATCAGGCGGACCAAAGGTCACCACACCATCAGAATATCAATAAAGCTTTGTTCACTGACACATTAACTCCATGATACTGAATCTGACACTTAAACCAAATGGACACAAGAGCTCGATAGGACTCGTGTTATACCAAAAGCTATACTGGGGAATTATCAAGGTACAATTTCACAGATGTAAACATGCACACAAAGCAAAGGGAGCAGACTTGGGGAAGGAAAAACACTAGCAAGGACCGATCAGGAACTGAATACTAGAATACTAGAAAGCAAAGGGACTAAGAACAAAGGTAACTTGAAAACCGAGTAGTGGGGAGCTGGGGCTTTTCAGATTCCTTTATTTTGTGCCTCCTCATCTCCTCTTTCCTCCATCACTCTGCCTGTGACCTGTAAATAAATCTCATCATGCCATGTTGAAGGATTTCTGCACTTCTAAAATACGTCTGGAGGAGTGAGAGAGTGAGTGTCGGAGGAGCTACTACAATTGAAGATGCGAAAGTATGTACTTTGTGAAAGTGTTTTTACCCATGGTGCATGAATGAGGCATAAAAATAATCTCAGGAAGAAGACTACAAAAAATAGTTTCATTGTATTTATATAGATTGCTTTTAGGTGATGCATTAGTAAGCTTTCTACCTTTCACTATTTGTGAGTGTGTGTGTGTGTATAATTAAAGACAAAAAAGATACTGTCACATTATTTTGCATTGTGAATTTAATTAAAACTAGCCCTGATTATAAAAGGTATCACCTCAGTTATGCTCATGTGGCATCTGCGATGTATAATATACAGCAGTGCTAGGAAATAAAACAATGCACAGCTGTGCCACATGTTGCATTTAAATTACATTGCTTTAAAATTACAGAGGCAAGGATGCCGTCTTTAGTCTAATGTCTGTTGCCTCATCTCCTCTCTTCTCATGGCTCTTCTTCACCTCCTGCACTTGTGTCTCTGCTGGGAGGGAGTGTGCCACAAGTAGAAGAACTGAGAATGTGCAAACCAAGAAATGGGAAAGAGGGCCGGAGGTGTACATATACTGCTATGTTGATTAGCTGAGTGGGAACAGGTGAGTAGAGAAGAGAGGTGGGTCAGATGTTTCTATTGACAGGGAAGGGGAGGCAGTTGGGATTGGCAATGCCTGAAATGACAGTTAGTGGAAAAATATCCAGATGGTTTTCATTCAGCACTGGTTGAATGAAAAACTGTATGAATACAGGAAGAAATACACAACTCACATAAAGGACCTGTAAAAATAAGGCTGCCTCGTGGACTTAGAGGAAGCTAGAGGGCCAAATTCGTGGGCTAGGCTAAAAACAACAAGCACACAACAGACAAAACAAAAAGAAAACTGTTTTCTGATTAAATTAAGTTTTAGATGGATGGATGCAAGTAATGAAAGAGAATACTAAAGTGTATCTTTAAAAACTGTTGCTGGAGCCACATGGCAGTGGGAATATTCAGGCCTGGGGTTGCTTTGTCTGCTCGACAAGGTTTGCAAACCTGACAATGCATCGTCTCGATTGATAGCAACACCAAGGCTAGCTTGCTAACACTGGAAGAGTTGTCGGGAGCTTGTCTGACGTTTCAGTGCAGCAGAATTCAAATTTATGTGCTGCCAGTTCTGTTGCTAGGATGACAATCACTGTCAAATGCTGCAATCACCATTTTGGATGTGCACAGCTCACCATGTTTGATTTGAGACAACACTGTACTATATGTGTCGTGTACTACATGGAGATGTACTAAATATGCAGCTACTCTGAAACCTTTTAGGACAGTCACCTCAATAAAACCCCAGTGAAAATTCAAAGTAATATGTGACTGAAGAAAGAAAGCCGAGCATACCTGAGAGCATCGATCATGCTGGGATAATCTGGATAATTGGGTTTTGCACAAACTCCTGGAGTCCGTGCCAGTTTGAGTGCACGCTGCCTGCCATTCATGCGAAAAAGTTAATATTCTTTCTAATATTTCAATAGATTTTTCAGTGATTCACTTTCTTTGAAATTGTCATGCTGATATTATCATTTGCAAAGACAGTTTCAGTATTTAATCTGAGACAAATGCATTTGGGTGGGGTTCGAGGGTGCTCATCTCTTCTTTCATATGATGAGGTTATTTGACGCGCACACACGCGCGCACACACACGTGCCTCAAGGTTTGCCATCTTTGCTCTTTCTAGGAAAACATTGCTACTAACCGCGTGTAGAGACTAATACACTTTGTGTCTTCAGTTTCTGAATACTCGCCTCTTTTTACACATTCTGTTCTTTCATCCTCTTCGCTTTCTGCTGCTGCGCTTTTTGGAGATGAATATGTGCGTCTCAAAGTATATACAGACGTTCATATTCTTTAAGTTTGTGCATACTGCATGTTTGTTTGGAACACTAACTGCAGTCCTCTTCTTAGCTCACAGCAACATTGTGGATTACTAGTCATTAAGCCTGCTATTTCTGTGCAATATACTTTTAATCGCTCTTTCAAATGGAACTCAAAGAACATAAGAATCCAATGACAACCTTTCATTTTCTAAGCGCAAACATCTCAGACACAGAGAAAATAACTGGTTGATATTCACACTGGCACCCATTTGTGTTATTCACAGTGCATTATTAATGGGTGTTTCAGTTGCAGGGTCTTGAAATATTTTCAGCGTGTAGGCAGAAATATTAGCAGCAGAACGGCGCTATTCAAGCAGCAACACAGAGTGGCTGGCCAAAACCCCAAACAGAGTAATACTGCGAGCATTTCTGTGAAGACGTGAACATGTGTCTTTATAATCACAGAGGAGCAAAAAAAGCAATAACTATATTTATTGCATCCAACTGCTTCTTGACGTGTGGTAGTGTGTAGTACTTCCAGAATAACCTAAACTTAATAACTTAATAACAATAAAGTTCTCATAGATACACGACACAGTACAGAACTCATAACAGTGTTTTTAAGTCTACCATCGTGCTTCTGCTCTCATATATTTAATGTGAACAACTCTCTTCAAGGAGATCCATGAAGTTTTATGGTATCATAATGTTACCTTCTCTTTTGCGCCATAAAAATGAGGTCGTGTAAAGTGTATCGTGTTGCATTAACAAAAAATGTAGCCAGTCTTAAAAAGGAATGCCCACTGTTTAGTTCTGTTTGCAAGGGTGAGTGGAGGTGTTGAGTTTGTATTTATAAAGACTGAATGGAAGGTGGCAATAAAATCAGCATTCATTTGCAGGAGAGAAGAATAATTAACAAAGCAGTCTAAGAGAAAAAAGGATTCCATCACTCAAAGTATGAATTCATTGTCTGAAGCTGAAGGAACAACAGTAATATGAAACAGAAGAAAATGATACATTTGTAATCCATGCAGTATACAGGACCAGTCAAAAGTTTGGACACACCTTCTCTCTTTTTTTTTTTTTTTCCCTACATTGTAAATTAACTGAATTACTGAAGTCATCCAGACTATGAAGGAACACATAAGGAATCATGTATTAAACTTTTTTAGATTTTAGGTTCTTCAAAGTCGGCACCTTTTGCTTTGATTACAGCTTTGCACTCTTGGCATTCTCTCAGCTTCATGAGGTAATCACCTGAAATGGTTTTCCAACAGTCTTGAAGGAGTTCCCAGAGGTGCTGAGCACTTGTT
>JAVDPK010002623.1:689660-703694 GCA_034780415.1 Cichlasoma orientale | reverse complement strand
CACACACACACACACACACACACACACACACACACACACACACACACACACACACACACACACACACACAAATACAAATGTCCTTTAAGCTGTTTGTTTCCCGATCTTGGCTCACGAATTATAAAATGTTTTGAAAAGAACATTTGATTTTACTTTTCACTTGTATTCACTTGAGCTTGTATTCCAAATTCAGGAATTATTGTTTTTATTTTAAAGTTCTTAGTAGCCACAAGATGTTTGTTACTGTGTTATCACTGTGTTTATGGCACTGTTTACATGCCATACACATTTTATGTAATAATAAAGTAAGCTATTGTGACCAAACTTGCTCGGGAAAAGGGAATCGTTATTAATATTTGCAAAAACTGATATCAACAGAAACAACACAGACATTTCTGCACTACTGGCCTGAAGATTAATACACAGAGAAAATCAGTAAAAAAAAAACTGATGTGTTAAGATTTATGTAGCACAAAAAGAAAAAAAAATCAAAGATGAGGAATAAAAAAAAGGAATGATAGGAAGATAGATGACACAAACAGAGATGGAAAGAAAAATCCAATTCTGGAATGAGGAATGACTGTAATGACAAGCAGAATAAACCTGTCTGTGTTATGTCTGAAAACTTTATAGTTTGATTCTTGACATGAATAAAAATGCACGCAATACTGGAGAGAGAGGGTGTTTCTTAGAGCTATACATCAAAAAAAAAATCAAACTAAGCTGGAAAATGAAAAAAAGAAAAATTACAGTAAAAATAAATATTTACTGTTAATCACAGTAAACGGTGAATTAAATTTCATTACAATTAAAAATGAGTTGCTCTGGCACATTAGTTGCATTTAAATGCAATAAAACAAAGAAAAGACAAAAAACATAAATTAACTTGATTATTCAAAGAGTAAGTGTTACCACAGCATACTGGGGTATCCTTGGTTTTTAATTCCAACCTTCGTAACTGCCCCAGTCAGTTTCACCTGTGTTGTTACTCTTGTATTGAGGTTTTACAGACACATAACTGCCAACAATTTTGGCTGTGTGACAATCTAAGATCAAATGAATAAGGCCCAGATCAGAGTCAGCAACCATCTGGCAACCACCGGTCATGAGTGGGGAAAAAAAATGGTTGTCAAAAACATAGTTGTGCTTTGGTCAGTAGGATATTGATGATGTCACCTGTGTTTTTGCATGGAAGTGATCTACAAAGACAAACTACTCTCTTAAGCGAAAAGTGCGCCACAAACCGGAAATGGAGACTCTGTGCCTTCAAAGGTACAGTTGTGCCCTGTGAAACATGTTGGCTGCTGCGCTGATTAACAACTTCTACTTTGAAGGTGACTCGCACTTTTTCAAGTCTTCAATTCAATTTTATTTATATAGCACCAAATCACAACAGTCACCTCAAAGCGCTTTGTATTGTAGGTAAAGACCCAACAATAATACAGAGCTAACCCAACAGTCAAAACGACCCCCTATGAGCAAGCACTTGGCGACGGTGGGAAGGAAAAACTCCCTTTTAACAGGAAGAAACCTCCAGCAGAATCAGGCTCAGGGAGGGGCAGTCATCTGCTGTGACCGGTTGGGGGTGAGGGGGGAGAGAGAGGACAAAAGACACGCTGTGGAAGAGAGACAGAGATTAATAATAAGTAATGATTAAACACAGAGTGAAGTATAAACAGAGTAACAGAGTCTTTCTGCTGCGCGGCTATTATTTAGCAGATAAACGTTTTTTACTAGCATTTGCAGACAAACATGAAAAACAGCAGGTGACTGTGGCAATCTGCCAGCAACCAAAGCAATCACTGGGAGGTTTCTGGTACAGCTCCTTCTTTGCAACCAGTTTCATCCAGTGAGAGCCAGCAACCTCCAGGAAACACTGCCAACCATTCGAGTAATACACATTTCTTTCCTAGCAGCCGGTGGTTGTAGCACATCCAATGTGACAGACAACTTTCGAGCAACGTGTGATGTGACGTCATGTAAACAGCATTCTTTTTTTGTGTGTGTGTTTCCTAGATTTCCTTTTGTATGTTTGTATTCCTCGGGTTGTTTGTGTTACAGTTATCCCCAGGGTCTGACCTTTTACCCATTGCCTGTCTCCTGCTAGATTTATGTGCTTCACTGACGTGATTGTCTGTGTGTGACCTCTGGATAGATGATGTAGACCATCAGGATCAATGATTTGGATTCTACTCTTTGTACCTTTTTGTTTGTCTTGTTTCTCCGTGACTGTTACGTGGGGATGTAACTTACTACACAAAGGTAGTTTATCCCTCAGTGCTTCCTTAAAGTGGATTTTTTTTCCTAATTTATAAAATTAGATACTTTTGACCTTGGCTGACAAACATTCTAGAAAGTGAACTCACACATGCTCATGTACACTGTATTTTGCAGCACACAGTGTTCACTGAGCCATACGACACTTGAGTACACACACACACACACACACACACACACACACACACACACACACACACACTGAAGACATACCTTTCAGCTGATTCGATAAACTTGCTGCGTATGTGTGAGGAAGACTTTGGGGGACTATTATTGTCTTTTCTTTACACATAAATGCACGTAAGCTCAAGTAATCTCAGCCCCTCCCCCCCCCCCACACACACACACACTCAGGGAGAGCATAGGTTAGCTGCTGAACTGTAGAAAGGTTCAGTGCACTCTGACACTTAATAACAAGGGTCCACGTCAGATTTCATTTCCTGTGTGACTCTTTGGCCTTTCTCTGTCACTTTTTCCCTCCGTTTTCTTTCCCCTGTGATTTTCTTCCCTTTATTTCTGCACTGTTCATAGTCTTCAGTGATGCCTCCATGTGCAATTTTTATTTAATGTCTCCGCTTCATGGAGTTTTTATTTGTCTTGTCGTCTTCACCTACTCAAGGTATTGTCATTAAAAAAATATTTAAAATTTCCCATTGAATTAAAAAAAAATATATATATATATTTTACTGTTTAGTAATTTTTTTATTTTTTTAATTTTTTTTTTAAAAAATGAACAAAGTGAATCATGATTTAACAGCAAATATGGGCAGTGTGACTGTTGAGCTTTCTATCTGAACCAAATCCACTTGTTTCTGGGGCAAAAACAAAGCCTTGTGTGACGCACGCCTACACTCACCTATTAATAGATTATTTTCGGAGTCATAAGAAAAACGTTATTTTTCCAATTTCTCCATCTGACTTTGTTCCTTATTAAGTTATTGGTACTAAAGTGGGTCGAAGTGTCGTGGCTGAGAAAGCCAATTATCTCTTATCCTCCTGTGAGACCTGCCTTTAATTATCAACTTTTTATAACTCCGGTCTTAATGATATAGCCATCGGTGTCTGCATCTGTGTTTCACTGTAGTCGCTCTGTCTGGATTTTCTTTGTCTGTGGTTTGATAACTCTGTTTCATGAAGCAGCCTGTGGGATGTGTCCCTGAATCTGACACTCTAACCTTATTCTAACATCTGATTTCAGCACATGCTGCATGCCGCCTTCTCTCTGCACTCAAAGACGTGAGTTTGTGTTCTAAAAAGTACAAATTATTCTGAGAAATGAGCACAATTAAAAGAAACTTTTTGACTGTTAAGAGGAGATGCATAAAATAAGAACAATTAACCCTGTTGTAGACATTTGCCTCCAGCGGGAAGCAAAAATTAGACAATGATGAAAACACCTTATTCTGTCACCACTCGTTTAATATTACAGACAACAAAAGAACATATTGCATAAATTAGTATTTATGAATTACATTTTAGCTAATTATGCTCAATGAATACTGTTTTCTTTTAAGAAAGCTGAGCTGCAATAACCTGATCCAGTCTGACAGAAATTTACCATACAACAGCTACTGTACATATAAATGGTCTGTGTGTATGGGATGCATGTAGACTAGGGATGTGCGCGATTACTCGACTAGACGACTAATTGTAGCTATTGTTACTAGTCGGTTAGCCTAATTATTAAGGTTTTAATTAACCCAGTGCTGGTAAATGTTTGTTCTAAATGTTATGCAGCCATCTGCCACCAGATGGAGCTGCAGCCCTTACATCGCTATAGAAAAATGCCATAAGTAACCGGCGCACCTCCCGAGAAACACCCTTCCTTCCCCGCATTTCCGCCTAAGTCCTCCAAGTTTGTACAAAGAAGGGAAAAACTAGCGGGACAAATGTGTTTGCACCTTAAAAAAAACTGATCACAGCAAAGAGTAAGACCAGGAGGGAAAAAAGTGCCAGCATTTATGTTTCTGTCGACCAACACCGCGTGTAAAACACCGGTACATGACCAAAAGGTAATTAACACGCAATGCACCTGCACAAGTATAAACACCGGCAACAACATCGACCACTTATGTAGGTTACGTGAGGAGGCTGGGTGAGAGGGAGGTTTCACATATTCAGTGATGCGTGAACATCGTTTGCAGTAATTTGTTTTCATATATTTATATTTATTGATTTTATGTTTTTATTGTTTATTGTTCGGAGTATAATGCGCAGTGATTGTAATGCGCGGCGCCGCACAGTTAGGCACCATTTAAAGTGCGATTCATTATAGAAGGACCCGATTTAATGGTTTTAAATGCCTTTGTTTAGACAGCTTTTGTCACTGTCCATTAAACAGGCAAAAATTGAATTTGATATCTGAGTGTTTCTTAGTTTTAGACAGTCTAATTTTTTCCCTTGTTTAGTCGACTAAGAAATTAGTCATCAGGAACATCCCCCGTGTAGACCCCTTTCTGCTTTCATTTTTTTCCCACCGCTATAGCCGCTGTCTGTGTAGAGCGCTAGTATTCCAGGCTGTGCTCCGACAATATGAAAACTGTAGTTTTAAAATCACACTCTTCTCTTTGGGCACAGAAGATCCATGAAGCCAGTTGTGTGTAAGAAACGCATTATGTTTGTGTCTGTATGACTTTTTTTTTTCTCTTTTGATTGATCACAAATGCAATAGGCACTGCTTCACAAATGTATGTATGTTTAAAAAAAAAAAGAATAGAAAGATGACATTGAGCCCAACCCATTTATTATTTTCAACATTTTTTTTCTTCATTTGCTATAAATTGCACTTCATTTTCCACATGGCAGATGACTGTAATTGGCCTTTGCCACTAAGAAATCAGTCAGCCAGACAGATTCATATCTTGCCAATAAGAGTACCGCATCTGCACTGTAATATGAGCAGCACTCGTAATGCACTTTACATCGCCACCTAATTAAAGAAAAACCAGGTTTCCCAAACATTTGAGTGTCAGTTCAGGCTTCAAACCTTTTATAGGGATATTTAGCAGTGCAACCCTTTTTTTTAATCTACATTTTTACAGACGAGTGTTGTGGTCAGAGAAAGAATTAAACTGATCCCTTGAGCTGTGTTCCCAAGCTATAGCTCGAGAGCCCTAAGACGTACCTTCAGATTTTACTCCCCCATTTCTGTCGACTGCAACAAAATTGATGTTGGCTAAAAGAAATGTCCGCGTACCTGAAGCACATTTACATATGTGGTTTATGGGGAAAACATGGAGAAGTGCCGCCTAACGAGTCCTGATTTGTTGTAATGCTTTTGGTGCTAATCTGCCATCGTCTTATTATTGTCTGCTGTCTGTATTTAAAGTGGCTTTACATTTTTAGTATGTTTTAAACAAAAATGTGCTCTTGCCTCTGGGCTTGAACAGGACGCTCCCAAAAGTCAGTCTGCTGCAAACCTGCTTGCTGCTATTGCCATTTTCTATAATGAAAATAAAGCAAACTTCTGCAATGCACAGCATCATTTTCCATTTCAGTGCCTAGACCATACTACTACATTACTTGCAGGCGACTCCTATTCAGTAGCGTGCTGAAGAAGAGTTATTTAAAGCTCAAGTGGTGTAGTGATGCTGCCAGCACAAGGCCAATGCGATGTGCCGGATGCGCCACCTCACAAGCCTTAGTGTAGTCAGAAGGAAGAATGACCCTCACTTTGATCCTAGTAATCACAGATTTAATGAGCTCTTCCTTTGCCCGTGCTCATTCTCTCGACCGAGTTTGATGGAAATCAGCAGACAAACAGGCAGACGATTGGCAACAAAAACCTGACCTCCTTTAGCGTAGGTAACCAGAAACAGCCAAGCCTTTCCAGGCCTCTTCTGCCCCAAGAGCTTATTAAGTCTAAAGAAACACATGCAGAAGCTTTAATAGCGTGTTTCTGAACGTCTCAAGATGCAAGAAGAGCTCAATTTCAAATTTTAGGTGCATCTTGGCCTCACTTGTCTATTTACATTTCACTGCCTGCTCATGGCTGTCTAATGACATCCAGCTGTACTTAGAGTCCCCAGTTCAATTTGCTACCAATAGAGTCACAGGCTCCCAGACACTATTGAAAAAGCTCTTTGGCCCTGCTGTCTGACATTAAATGATGATGTCTGTCAGTCACCGTGTCACTCTGACTGTCTCTCTGCTGCTCCTTGACTCTGTTCTGTAGAAGGAAATGACTAAGAGATTATTCATTGCAGGATAATGACAGTACAGCAGCGCAACTGCCAAAGGCTCTTGATAGACTGCCAGACAGAGCAATCTGCATCTGTGTGTATGCGTTGATGATGGTTTAGCAAGCAGAATGACTGTCTGAAAGAGTTGGAAGTGTCTCTGGCTGCACTTGAACATAATTTGGAGCTCATTCAGACTCAATTTGGTCCAGAGTGATAGAAAATAAGCAGAAGAGAAAGATAAAGAGAGACAAAATGTCAGATAAGGAAGAGAGAGGGGAAGGTAGATGAAAAGAGGGAGAGGGAGGAAAAGAAAACAAGGCTAGTTGATTTGCACATTAGTGTCATCACATGTGACTTGTTAAAAAGCAGGAGGTGATTAGAAAGTGCCACGCTGAAAAGAAAACACAAACACCCTCCACTTTATTGTCCCCTTCTGCAGCCAGCTCCTCCATTTATTATCTTGAGATGTTTTCAACTTAACATTGAGGCCAATTTTTTTTAATCTTGCCAAGTTCAAGACTTTAAATATCCCAGATGACATGGGTGCATAAATTGGCAATATATTGAAATAGGCGCTGACACATACAACGCAGTGACAGCTGGGATCAAAACTGCATGTACCAAAAAAGCCCAAAATCAAGGAAAAAAAACCCCAAAATCTCAAAGCCACCAAATGCTCATTATTTTCAGTGCTATTTATTAAAGATGATCGTCTTTGACCCCGTCAGCAGAACATACCAAATCCTTAAAATCAATCAACAAAAGCTGTCATTTGTGACTGCCCTCTAGACTGAAGCATCAGCATTTTCTAATCTTAATCTAGGCCGGGTGAATTGACCCCTTGACCTCTCAGCTTTATCACTACTTTGGTTGTTTTTGACTCTATAACATGTCCTGTGCCGTTTACTGCTACACGATGACTCCTGCATGCAAATTAGGATGTACTGCTGCAAATTAATTAGTTCTCTTTATTAGACTTTAAGAATTGATCTAAAACATACCCCCCACCCCCCACCCCAAATGTTGCTGTTATATCTACAGCGATGGCGCATTACTTCATGAAGACAAATGGGTGGTAGAGGACATTTTCATTCACTGCTGCAGGGCGAATCATTTGAATTTCAATGGAGGAATTGTGGACAAACAGTGTATTGTTTAAGAAGGCATTCATATTATATTCATGTGACTCTTTTTTTAGATGGCTGGTTCTACAACTTTGGGTAAGGAAAAACTTTTTTTTTTTTAACTTGCAGTTAAATGCCTCCAATAATCCCTATAAATGCTAAAATGTCAAAGGACACACCTTGTAGAGGTCGGTCTGTGTGGGGATTTTAGATTAATGAAGTCAAAGTTTGGGCCAAAACCTGATGAAATACCAAGGTCTCATGCAGAGATTTAGGAGAAAAGAATTTCAGCTACGCTCTTTGGCTGCTGTTTGGATATATCTATAATCTGCTGACAGCTCTGTCCTTCTCTTTATGCACAGGTACATTTGTTCCTGTATATTTCTGAGGATCTTTAAACGAAATGCATTCTATACTTCTTGGTGCCTGTGGTCCCAAATTCTTTCCTTCTGTGTAGTTTTTGGGCTGATCCACCACCTCTCTCATGATTGTCCTCACCCAAAGATCTTGCATGGAGCTCCAGACTAAGGACGATCATTTCATATTTCTTCCTTTTCTGAATAACCAGCAGTTGTCGCCTTCTCACCAAGCTTTTTGCTGATGGTCTTGTAGCCCATTCCACCATGTGCAGGTCTCCAATCTTGTTCTTGATGACCTTTGACAGCTCTTTGGTCTTGCCCGTGGAGGTGGTGTGCATTATGCACGTAACGAGTTGAGATCAGGAGTATCTGTACAGTAAGCAGCTGATTGTAATCTGTGTGTAACATGGGCACACAGCCAGTTTCTGGGAGCCAGAATTCTGGCTGGGTTGTGGGGGATCAAATACTTATTTCACTAAATGACATGCAGATCAATTTATGACTTTTATGTAATGTGATTTTTGGTTGATAGTCTGTCTCTGTTCATTAAAATGAAACTACCATAAAAATGAGAGAGAGTTCATTTCTTTTTAAGCGAGAAAACTTACAAATTCAGCAGGAGATCAAACAATTATTCCTCCCCCTGTATGAATGTCCTCTGTTTTGCAGACAACACTGTAATATGAACACAATCATGAGCATGCTCTCTGTCCATTTTTGTGTTCCCCACCCTAAATCCTATAACAGAATAACACACACACACACACACACACACACACACACATAGTGTCACACACAGTGTCCTTGTGCAGAAGGATATGGCAACCACCCTGCTGTGTGCATGAAAAGTATAAATAATAAACAGGGGATAATGTATGGTAAGCAAAACATCTTACTGGACTAATAACAGCGTCTCTCATTTCCCTTTTTTCCTTTATCTCTCTCTCTGTTTGACTCTACTTCTCAGCCTCTCTCACTTGCTCCCTTTATATATTTTTTTTTCTTCGTCCCCTCATCTTTATCTTTATCTTTCCCTCGCCCAGGCTCACCCCTCACCATCTTGGTGTGAGGGTAGAGGGTGAATGTAATGACATCACCTTCTTCAACCCTTAAGCAACCCCATGTTGCCTCCTTATCTTTTCATACAACATACACTGCATTATTCATTATACTGCAGACAAATGCGCACACATACACACACCCATATACTCAGACACACACATATATAGATATGACAGAAGCAGATGTTAAGAGATAAAGGGGAGTAAAGGGAAATGTGGCTTCTGATCAAACATGAGGGCTCACTTCTTCTGTTCCTTTATATGTACGTCAGCTGCACTCTCCTTCAGCATCCACATGACACAATATACTGTCTGCTGTCCAGAGCATATATTCAACATAAGATCATAGTTGCAACAAATGAAAAAAAAATATGCATATATATTTAAAAAATGTTATTTTTGCAACTATGATCATCAAAATATAATCAAAATATATGTAATAATTCATTCTTTTGAGTAAAAAAAAATATAAATATAAATAATATAAATTTTTCCATATTTCAATGACAAATGCACCAACTAAAGGTGTGCGGTCACTGGACCATAAACTTTCACAGCTGGTTCATACAGATGAAGTCCAGAGGAATACTATTGCCTTATACGCAGGTATACGGTGTACCTATACAATTCTGAAATACTAGAGTACACATAAAACACACACTTATTATCTTAAACGCAAGACAAGAAAAAAATTAGTTTTTTTTGGTTAGCATTAATTTCACATAGGCATACGTTTCCCAGACAGCTGCTGATTACGTGTCAGACACTGAATTTGTCAGATGTAAAACGAGGATTCTGTAGTAGATTTTTTTTCCTTACACATTATGCGTGTGATTTTGCCCTTCCTGGCTTGTCAAAAGCATGAATGCATCTATAAATATTACATTACCGGTTCATACATAATGTGGTTACATAAAACCGTGTGTGAACACCTCCTGTGAGAAATGCAGTGAAAGTGAAGCCTTGATTTTGTAATCTGTTATATTTAAATGCACACGTGTTGTGTGTTGCTCTTCTTCTTTTTTTTTTTTTTTTTAAAGAATGATTATAATTTGGTATTTTTATACCTTCAAGGAAAAATAATTTTATTTTCTGCTTTTGTTTACTTCATGACGCTGGACCCAATCAATCCCGTGTTTCTTATTCTGAAGGGCAGACTGTACATCTGAAACCAGGAGGCGTTGTCCTTTTTCTTGGAAGCACGCTGGTGTAAAAACAGCAAACAAACAAACAATGCATGAGTTACTACATGTTTTTCAATCTGGCTGCACTGATTGTGTAACAGACTTCTGCAATGCTGTTTCCACTACAGACAATGGATCTCACTACGCCGGGCAAGACGGCACAGAACAAGTGAGATGTGCTTTGTAAATGTAAAAAGTCACTCTTCTGTTTATATTTATTATTCAGTGCGTGGCTTTTTTTTAAAAAAAACAAAACAAAACTGAATAACAAAATAATAGCACGTAAGTAAAAAAAATTCAAAATAAAACAATTTAAAATAAAATGAGAGATCTGTTGTTGTGGTAGTGGAGCTGAATTAGTCAGATTCTCTATGGAATAAGTAGAGATGGTGCTGCGCTGCTTGTCCAGTCAGTGGTGCAGAGGGCGTTTAGGATTCTCTGTGATGTTTGGGTTTTTTCAGTGACCTCTCAACCACAGCTTGAAATGTGTCCAGTTTGTAGCCAATCACAGAGCCAGTCTTCCTGATAATTTTATTAAGTCTGTTGGTGTCCCCACCTCTGATGCTGCTCTCTCAGGAGACCAGTCGCCACAACAGACTGTTAGAAACTGCACACACTGAAGGATCTTAGCTTCCCTAGGAAATAGAGCCTGCTCATCCCCTTTTGTATACCGTCTCTCTATGAGTACTTGTACTCCTCCACCACATGGACGCCCTGTCCCAGGAGAGACACAAGCCGTGTGGCTGTCCTCTTTCGTTTAAAGTCGGTCACTATCTCTCTGGTCTCATTCACTTTCTGAAGCAGATGATTTCTCCCAGACCACTCCACTAAATCCTCTCCTGGTACTCTGTACTCGTCTTCCTGCCCATCACAGACTCCTCAAAGTGTTTCTGTGCTGAAAGTCTGAGGGGTTAAAAAGTGGGCAAGAATGGAGACAACACAGTCCCTTGTGGAGCTCCTGTACTACACATCAACAAATCAGACACACTGCAGTTTGAATATCAGGCAGTCCATGAGCTGGTGGATGTTTACACTGACATTTCTTGTAGCTTCTGGATGCTGTCAGTTGCGCTTAAGAAATCAAAGAAGGTGATCCTCACCATTTAGCTGATACTGTCTATAATCTCTCTGCAGCATAGATGATTGGCTCATCCACGTTTTCACCTGCTGTCTCAGGTGGGCCAAGACTAGTCTCTCAAGCACATTCATGACATGTGAACTCAGTATTCCACGCGGTTCACTTGGGGGAAGAAGAGCAAAATCACTGAAGGCAGAGGGTGAGGACGTGTGGAGGCCAGGGTGTACGGTGGAGGGGGTAGCAGAGCGCTGTGAACTAAATCTGTTGTTTAGCTCATTTGCATTCTCCAGGCTGCCCACTGGCTTTCTGTCTGCCACCTTAAACCCAGTGATTTACTTTTACTTCACAAACCCCTCATGCTGTTCTCCTAAAAGTTGCCCTCCAGCTTCCTCCTGCAGGAGTCCTTACATTTCCTTACCCTTAGGTAATGTGGCGCCCTCCCCGGTTCTTCCCTGTCCCCTGACCCGAAGGCTTTCTTCTTTTTTATTAAGCAGTTCTTTCAGGTGATTCAGGGCTTGTTGTTCACAGAGCAACACAGAGGCCGTGCCAGCAACGTGGTGTGTTCGCACAATTTGATATATTCTGTATTGCAGCCAGTCAAACTGTTAATGTCCTCTGTGGTTCACAAAGTACGTTCCAGTCTGTAGACTCAAAGCAGCCCTGCGGTGCATCTATATCCTCATTTATACGCCGCTGAACGACTCTTGTGGATACAGGTTGTCGTTTAACACGAGGAACAGACTTTAGTGTCAGCAGGACACCAACGTGTGCTCTGCTGAGTGGCAGGAGGCCACTCGCACTGTATGCATTAGCATTTGCATACAGCATCTCTAGTACTCTGTTGACTCTAATGGGGCAGTTGACATACTGCTGAAAAGCTGGTAAATTAAATTTTTTTTTTATATGAAATCAAAAGCATTAATTTAAAAAAAAAAAAAAATTGCCTGTCTACAAGTCCATTATCAGAAGGGGGCAGTGTCAAAGACATGTGGCACAACCAGTCTGTAGGCTGCTCTTGCTCGTGCTGTAGTCGGTCTGTAAGCAACATTATAACATACAAAGAGGTGAAGTGAAAGTGAGTATTAAAAGCAATGAAAAGTATCTACTGCAGCCACCGTCTGCTTCTTTTTTAATCTTTGATGTTTTCTTTCACACTCGCTGGTGAACTCCACTGTCACTCTCCTCTTCTGCCCCACTTGTAGTCCTCCAGCTGCACAGTTTCATCCATATCGAGCTCCATGCAGTGGGAGGACTGAACAGGAGCACATTTGTGGTGGGTGAAAACCCCTCTCCCTACCCCTCTCCCAATGTTGTATTTCTCTCACATAGCCTCTGGGGGCAAAGCTGAGCTGGAGTACATACTTAAATCATGCACGTAGTTACAAGCAATATGTTTAAGAAGTGTATATGCAAGTCCTGAAGTAACCTAGAGTACTATCTGGTGATCTATACTATGATTCTGCTCATGGGCCAGTGTTAACGGGTGGTCGATACCAAATAATATGGCCCCTTTGTACACACTCACTTCTAAATTAAAATCCTCCCACCTCTGCATCTGAATAGGATCCTTTTCAAGGGGGAGATCAGATAAGTGATTGCATGTTAGCGGAGGGTCTGTGGTCAGAGCTGAGTTTAGGAGCTGCTGCTGAATGTTAAGTGTCTGTGTGTGGAGAGTAATCACGGGCGCCCATATTGCTCTCTGTTAAAGTGAATAATACATCATTAAATTGGATAATGTGACCGAGGCTATATCCACACGGTGTTACTGTAGCATGCAGAGGTTAGCATGGCCGCAACTGTGAGATTTTTTTTCTTTAGTGTCTTGTGTCAGCTTGTTTTAAATATTAAATCAGATCTGTGCAAAGGATTAAATGATAGAGATCGATTTTGTGGTCTAATGCTAGTGAGTTCTTTTGCATTGTAAGAGAGCTGGACTAGTAAAAAAAACCCTGATAATAAACTGCACTGTGTCACTGACCCATTGGAATCTTCCAGCTTTATTATACATGTGATTTAATTAACTTTTATATAGAAGTATATGGAAAAAAGATGTGTTACCAGAATGAACTCATCCTCCTTCAAATCAAGGAGCCATTGTAAGATCATCTGGCAGTGAGCTTCAGCCTTGATTAAAGTATTACAGACACAAATGCATCTGGCATTCAATATCCATCAAGACATCACTGATTAATCCATGTAAGTGCACATTCCTGGTGCATTACTTTCTCATGCATTCATCTACATGCCTTCTCTTTGCCGTGTGGTTGTTGAAGTCGAGACGAATAAATAACAAATAGAGAAAAAAAGAGAAGAAAGTGTTGCTGTTAAAAATCTGTGCAGGCGAGAAAAACGCCAGCGCAACGTGCCGACACGGAGGCCAGCTACAAGCTTTTAACCATCAGAGAGGAATGCATATTGTAAACAAGAGCGAGCGCATCCAGCATGAAGCTGCAGATCCTACATAAGAGGCTAAATATGATTTTTATATACTGAGATTATTTTTTGATTTGTAAACCAAAAGTTACATATTTCAGTTATAAATGTCTAATTATGAGTCTATGAGTGATTCTTGTGACATTTTTGAAAGGTCAATACTTAAAAGTCTGACTTGGATTCATTTTTGATGTGTGTACTTGAGGACAACACAGATTAGAGCGACGACTTTACAGATCTGAGCTCAGTGTGTTAAACTGTAGGGGTGCAGGAAAAAATCGATTCGAGCTCGAATCGCGTTTCTAACATTGAACGATTCAGAATCGATTCTCATTTT
>JAVDPK010002623.1:661444-677523 GCA_034780415.1 Cichlasoma orientale | reverse complement strand
GCTGGGATAGGCTCCCGCCCCCCCCCCCCCCCCCGCAACCCTGAAAAGGATAAGCGGAAGCGAATGAATGGATGGATGGATGGATGGATGATGCTGATTAGATTCACTTACTAAATACTACCTTTTATATCGTCTTTATACTGTTTTGGGACGGGAACTGAACCATGATGGCCTCTGTAGCACCAATTAACATCTTTTTTTTGGCTTTCATAGAGCAGCTTTCAGATTATAAATTAAATTCAGAGGAAGGGGTGACGTGTGGCAGATGTGGCATTTACTTGGGTTTGACACATTGTAATGGTTCAGATTTTACATCATTGCATCTTTAAGAAAAGATTTCAGGATGAAAGCTCCTCTCAACCCATCTTTGTATTCACTGTATGGAAACTACTTGCTATGTCGATCCGGGCGAAACAGTGATGAAAGTGGATACTTGTTTGAAAATGTGGTTCAGGTGGGGAAGTCTGTAAGGGGACATAAGAAAGAGAAGGATGGGAAAATGAGCTGGAAGCTTCTTTTTATAGATAAGAGAAGCAGTTGCTGTACTGGGCATCTTTCAGGTGTGAATGTGCACCTTAAGTATGAAGCAGTGTTCCTGAAACGGTACATGCAAGCTCAGCAAAGACTTCCCATGTGAATAAACTTTACAAAGGAGAACTTAACATGCTGATTTTCTTAAAGTAGGTTACAGACTCAAAACGCAGCGCGCCTTTTGACTTGATTTGGCATAAACAGGGGCTACGATAAATCCATTTCAGCTAAATCTTGTGAGATAATTATGTCCTCCACTTTTCATTTCTCACGTGTGACGTCTTTAACTTATAAATGAATAAACAACACTTCTATTTGGGGCAATTATTATTCGTTTCCACACGTTGTCAGTTGCCGCAAAATGTCGTGTTGCCCTGTGGAAATTCTAAATAGGTTTTAGAACAGCCGTCAGCGAGACAGAGGTGAAAAATGTGTCCAGACAAGAGCTAAATTAGCTAATCTAATTTTGTGTGTGTGCGTGTGCTTGCGTGTGTGTGCCTTGTCTATGTGCATTTGCCACTGTGTATATTTGCCTGCGTGTCAGGGTGTTGTGTGTGTTGCGCCTTGGTGTAAGCCGGCTTGTGCACTTTGTGTTTTATAATTGAACCGTTGCTTGGTGGATGTTGCTTGAGCACACAACAGCTTTCTAGCAAGCTAAACAGCCACTATAATTGAAATTAAAAGGTAACCACATTCATCATGCTGAGCCAGAGCTTAATTGAAATATATGTTTGTTTGTGTGTGCGTGTGTGTGTGCGCGCGCACTCATCTGAGAGTTAGAAAGGGGAGGGTTAGAAAGAAAACAGTGGCGAGCAAACGTGATAAAGTGAAAGATGTAAGGAGACAAAGTTTGCATCATTGTGTATAGAAGTGTGTTTGTGTTTGAAAAGGAGAGTGAATGTGTAATGAGGCTGGGAAGCTAAGACTCCATATCTGCACCTGTCTTGGTGATAAATAACTCAGGAGACAGATAGCATCCACAAACACCTTACCTCCCCCTTTGAAAGCCTCTACCACCCTCTCTTTCATTCTTCACTCACACACACATCACCTTTACTTTCAAACTTTTTCCTATTGCATATTCACACACTGTCCCCGTGCTGCAAATACCTGTTATTATGTTAAAGAGAGAGTTCCACATTTGGGGAAATCTGCTATTAATCTCCCCAAGGCTCAGGAGCAACATTCAGCTAGCCTGGCCTGTCATGAGTCTATAAGTATGCCAACCAATACCTCTAAAGCTGTTACATATGCGATTTATCTTGTTATATATACATCAGGAGCTACTGGTTATTATAGGTGGACTCACTGTTAACCGTAATCGTTCACCCAACATGACTGGAAACAGTAGTTTATAAGCCAAGGACACACTCACTTTGTTGGCAGTCAAAAAGAGAACCACATCACTTCAAATCTCAAGCTGTTTAATTACCACAGCTCATAAGCTAACCTGTAAATCAGCATTAGTGGTGCATTTTCCCTGGTAGATGCTGTTTTAGTAGATGTTTGAATGATAATGATAAAGGGCAGGGCCAGATGTGTAACTTATAAGATATACAGTAGGAAGCATCACCTAAAACTTTATAGTGGGCCAAACAGGAACATTGCCACTTCAGTTGGGTTCTGCAACTTCTCCGGTATTGAGCCAATGGATTAAAATTAGTTTCCCAAGCTAACATCCCATAGTATGAGGTGACCCTGACAGACATTAAGCAGGATTTATCTTTCTACTCAAGCTAATAACAATTCTCTTAACCCCCTGTTGGATGACCAAAGGAAGTAAAATGAGGTGAAAAGGCAGCATGGCACACCAGGAAAGGTCATTTTAAGTTGTAACATTCTTAGCCGTCCCCAAAAGGCTGATTACCTAACCAATGGTCTTCCTGCAGAAATCTTTAGAACATTTTTTTAATCATTTCATTTTGAAGTTAATAATTTCAATCTGTGGACTGAATGGGTTCAAGGGTCTTGACCCAGTGTTTCACATACATACAAAAGACACCATGAAACCACGCCCTAAACCTACCAGGAATCCTACATTTTAAATTGAATATTAAGTTTTGGTGTTGTTTTTGCTGTTTCAGACATTATTCACTATACATGATTGTTGTGTCAAGTCATGGTTTTTACTGCAGATGCTCTAGGATCAGCTCCAGTCCAGCAGGGGGCGGCGTGACCAGGGGAAGTAGGTTGGGGGGGAACCTTTGTTCACCTGGAGAAGCATTATATACCAGGGCACTTCCTGTGGAAAGCATGGTTTGAAAAGCCTACCTCACCTGTAGCTAGTTCCTCATGCCTGTGGACAAAGAACACTCAAAAAGGAGGACTCAGCTCATAGTTTGACCCAGGAGGTGCAACAGGTATGTGGAAATGCCTTGATTGCAGCATGCCTCGATATGCAGTAGGGTGTAAAGGGCCTAATCATCACTGTAATTTCAGTTTTGTGATATTACTACATTACAGTTTCACTCAAGTTTATTATTATTGCCTCCCCCAGTAATTCTAATACATCATGCTAAGTGTGAGTTTTTTGTCTGTGTGTTCATTAAGTGTGTTTTGGGTTGTTTCCTAGTTTTCTCTAATTTATCTGAGTGGCTTAATTGTTTTCACCCTTCGTTAATTGCTTTCACCTGTGTCTTCTCCCCCTTCCTGGGATTAATCCCCCATTAGTCCTCAGTGTATATATAGTCCTGTCCTTCCTCTTAGTCTTTGATATAGCCCCTGTTTATCCTGATGTCCTCTCAGTTTACTCTGGACTGGATTTCTGTTTGTTTCCTTCTGGAATTTGTCATTGCACTTTTATTATCAGCCTAATAAAATATTCACTTTTTGTTATATTTTTCTGCCTGGAGTCTTGCATGTGGTTCCTCTACTCTGCACCCTTCATGGCATCAAGGGCGTGGATGATTTTTAAATGTCATTTTCAGTGACATGAACACCACAGAGGCAGGATGGTGTTCAAAATCAAGGTTGATTTTCATAAATTAGAAGCAAAAGGCTTTTTGTGGGACTCTGATAGCATTGCGCTCCCATATATTAGGTTTCTCCAGAGTTTAATGTGTTGCATGAATTACATTCAACTGCTGGCACTTTAAGATTTGATCTGCAAGGTGCTTCTGAGTACAGTGATGTTCAATTCATCACTCAGTGTCACAGCACTGTCCCAGCTCAGGGCTGCAGGTGCTATTTGACAGGATGTCATTCTAAACTTATTGACCTTACTTCTACTTTCCATGGCCCCGGCTCCTGACAGCTGTCACTTAATTTGCTGCCTTTCTTTGCTGCCTTTCTTTGCAGAACCATTGCTATTATATGAGCACAATTTTATGGGCTTTTATATGGGTAAAAAAATATTATGGTGTAAGATATCGTGGACACTTAAGCCATGGCTGCCTCCATACCACTGAGGCAGATACTGTAAGTGAGGCACTCTACCAAGTTTTTATATCAGTTTATTTGTTAGTAATGAAAATCACTACCGCGGCAGTGAAAACAGCTCTTTCTGTGTCTGCTTTGTCAAATCTCAGGGAAAAAAAAGTTTCACCCCAACGGCTGGTGAGTACAAATGCAGTATAGAAAGCATACATTGCAAACGGGGAGTCTGGTGTTTTAACGATGTTGAAACTGAGTCCAGGTGTTCTGAATGTGCCCACTCTGAGTTGAGAGATTTACCTGGAATGGTTCTGTGTGGAGTTTTCATGTTCTCCCTCTGGGTGCTCTGGTTTCTTCCAAAGACGTGCAATTTAACTGGAGATACTAAAGTGAAGAGTTGTCTGTCCGCCTGGCTCAGCCCTGCCATAGACTTTGAAGCATTTCATACCTTAACTCCCAGCAAATCCAGTATGTTGACATGTTATGCAACTATGCCGGCTTAACATTTAGGCAGTTCATTGTTTAGTGATTATTAGCGACTGGTTAGAGCAAAATGTTATACTTAATATTAGGGAGGAAATCTGCATCATTCCATCATTTTTTGTTTACTTGCTGTTAAACTCAGTAGTTAAAGTGGTAGACTACTGCTACAAAATTCCTTCTGATTCCAGCACAATCAGAACATGATGTTGAAATCTCCGAACTAAAAACACAGCTGACAGTTTAGTGCTTTAGCTGGACATCCATAATTAACCGATCTGGAAATATGTACACGTATTCTGACTAAAGTTGTATGACTATTTAATTTTTTTTCAGAATGTTTAGGTGCAAAACCATTTAAACTGTGCAGACTCACACTGTGCAGTGTACTGTCTAAAGGCAGCACTGACCAGAGGGCCTGTGGTCACGTCGGGTAAAGTACGTGTGCATTTCATTTCCTGCATGAATCACACCGCTGACCCGATCGCTATCGTGCTTCTCCAGCCTCCTCAGCGCCACAGTAAATATATTTCACTATATCAAGATTGGTGTCTCTCTGAATTTATGTGATATCCTCCTGAGACCGTACGTCTTCTGAAGTGGTCAAAAAAAAAGTTAAACTGAAAGATACTTTTAACTTGTTTCTCAGGAGGATATGAAGAGAGGGTAGGAAGGACAAAGACCCACCCACCCACCCACCACTCCACCCCGAATCTTAACGCTGACTCACTCTTCATTATTATACCAGCTTATGATGCCCTCTGGCAAATGCTGTAAAATCTGCAATAACACGAGTTTTAAGTTTCCAGAGTGGCACTAAATAGTACTAAATTGTTTAAGTACTTTATACTTCCTCTGTTTAGTTTCCAAAGCAATAGATGTGCTGACATTTAATCTCTGCTGTTTTGGCATTTGTTTTTCTAATCTCTTGGTAAAGTGCGGGCATGTAATGAAGAACAGGAAGGAACTGAATTGTTTGATTAAATTGTTCCTTCTAAATACATTCACCTTCTGAGCTGAATGGCTTTTCTTTCGTTTACAGTCTCCCGGATGGCGACGAGAACAAAAGTCGTCAAACACAATGATTTGTGAGTAGCTTGTTCTCCCCGACAAATTAGAAACGCAACATAAACACTGGCATTGAGCTTTGCACTTCGACATCTTTTCTAATTAAGTGTTTTCATAATGTGTTGACATTTTTTTTCTTTCACTCTGATAATTTATCTGTTAAAAAAAATCCTTTCATTAGGCACTGACGCAAAAATAGTAAAAGTCAATTTCATATCTTTACATAACTTCATTGTACTGATGAAGAACTGATGCATGCATAGAGCAAATTATATAAACTCCCAGCAGATGAAAGTGTCATTTACAGCAGTTTAGTTTGAGAGGGCGTACATGCAGGAATACTGTAGCAGCGGAGAGTGATGACCTATTACAATTTAATCTGGCAATGTGCCACAATGAGGATGAAAGTTGCACAAAGAAAGCAAGGGCTGACTGTCCAACAACAGTCAGCCCATGTGAAGAAAACCGTTGCCTGATATGCTCAGTTTTCAGTGACTGTCAGCTGCAAAGCCATGAACAATGAGTGAATTACTTTATATGTGAGCTTGAAGCTTCAGTTGTGACTTTGATGTCTATCATCAGCCATCTTTCCTCACTTTGTAGGCTACACTGTAACTACTGTTTGCATCTTGAACAGGCTACCTGAGCTGAGGTTTGGTGCAGAAGAGCAAATGACAGTTTGTTGCCCTACTTGAATGCACAGAAATAACCTCGTTATCTACCAGGACAAATCCCAGTGTACGTGCTGCAAACTGGGGGAATACTGGTACACCCACCTCTGCTCACTGCCGCTCACTGAGAGCAACTCCAGAGTGAAAAAGGGTCCAGCCTATTTCAAACTGACCGGTTCCAGCATTTGAGCTGTGCAACGAGGTGAGCCCTGGATACATCCAGACCGCATCGCTCAACTTCATGAAAAGCTTGAGCTGCTTCCCCACCAGAAAGAGGATGTTCCATGCCCCTAAAACCAGTTTGAGCAGCTGGGAATTGGACTGGCAAGGCCTCTGCCTTTGACCACTGCCCAATCCACAAAGCACTGGAGTCTGATGGCTTCCCTTGTGTGTGTGCTTGGCCCACGAAAGGATGGACCTATGTGGCCCGTTCCAGCTGAGCCTGCCAGGCCACTTGAGACACAACAAAGCCGCTACCCCAAAGGGTATTTCAGGGTCTGGCACGATATCCCTAGACTGATCATTCAAGGCAGGTGAATCTAAACAGAAAATTTACAGTCGATAATTAAACCTAGAAAAGAATCCTGTGAATTTGTTGATTCCAAGATGACATTTTGCTTTAAAATCTTTATTTTGTTTTATTGTGCATGACTGAAGATGTGCAATGAATCTACAACATTGTTCTGTGGTCACTGTAGTAAATGTAATAAACCTAAATTTGACCAAATGCAGAGCACATTTGCAAATGCAATCATTGAATATCATCTTCTGTCCAGTGAGTTAAAAGTTAGCTACAAATTTCTGCTTTAACTAACGTCTTTTGTAGTTTTAATAATGTTCAGTGGTTTGTGAATAACAGTGTTAACAAAGTTGTTTCTAATTGGTGATGTATAACACAAAATTATGAACATAATCACGTGGAGGGCCAGACTCTGCACGCACACATAAGGCCTGGTGTCTGAAGGGGCAAAATGCACGTACACACAAGATGCGGTCTGAAGTAGCATTAACTTTATTTTGGCTGTGTGAGTCACAGAGCAGCAAATAAATAAATAAAAATAAAAAACAAAAGGATGGAATTCAATAAGAAATAAAAGCAATAGTGACAGGCAGTGCCCCCAGAACACTTCACAGCCATTTGTCAATAAAGAAGCAATTACTAAAATGTAGCAGTCATTTATATGCTGCCTGGGGATGGGGAGGGTTGGGTCTCTATGGATTTGTTGTGCTTTTCACAGAGAAAACGCACACAAATTCACATAAATGAAGATCAGAGAAAGCATTTATATGCACAAAGATACAAAAAGAGTGATAGGAAGCCAAAAACATGGAAATTATACATAAAGGTTTGTAAACATAGACTCCAGAGACACAAACGCTCGGTGTTGCTGCTCATGGCTAAAAATCAACCTAACAAATAAAGTCTGATAAATACATATCTATGCCATAACATGGAAGATACTAAAAAATGCTGTCACATTTCCAAATGTATTGTCAGTTTATTCCAAAGATGGTTCACATTAGAATCTGAGGTTTGCTTGCAATTAAAATAAGAATTCTGTGTGCAGAGCACCTATGGATTCATACATGTCTACCTTTTAAAAGCTTTCTTAAGGTGTGTGTGTGTGTGTGTGTGTTCTTGTCTATTAAGTAATGTGATACCTTTTTATAAAAACACACAAATTGCTGATCAAACAAAGCAATTTTCAGCCAATTACAAAAGTCAAACAGAAATCAAAACTCATTTGGACTCACTGTTGTACAGAGCTGTTATTTGCCTGTCTGCTGCTCCATACTTCCCCCTGTTTGCTCGTAAACACTGACGGCTAAGGTGTTTTTTTTTTTTTCCTTTTGTTTTTTCACATCATTCTCATTAAACCCACTCAATGTTCCGCCTGAATGACTCAGGACAGTAGTTATTTAAGAGTACCCAGACCTGACACGGCGGCCGCTGGAGCTCAAGTTGGGACGTGACATTAATTTTAATGGAATCTCACGATGCCTGTTTACTTATTTCATATAGCACAACATGGCTACATCGCTCACCTGTCTCCACAAAGGGTTTCTCCTCATAAACAGTATAAAACAGACTAATAAAGCTGCTGTGATCCGAAGGTTGTTACATTGAAGGGAGTAATAATGTACTCCCAGAGTACTTTCTTTGTGTTCTTGACCTGGGGACCCATAAAAGTTCAGTGGAAAGTACTGTTAGTTCATCTTAAAGTTGCAATGAGACAGAAGGTAGAGCATCTGCAGCTTCGGTATTGTAACACAGAGTGGTGCATGTGGATGCAGTTTAGTTACAGTTTATTTTAGGGCAGTGTTGCATTCAGATTAAGCTGGGTAGTTAAAACAGGTTGGTAGCACTCTGTGGGAAAATGGAGTGATAACAGAATTGTGAAGCATCTCTATCTAGATTATTCTCACTTGTCTTGGAGGAGGAGGCTGAAGGAAGATGAGTTGTTCATATGTAGAGGCATTTGTGTACTGGGCCACCTACAGGAGCTGATCAGCCATGGAAGTCCATGCCATGAAGCTCCCCGTGCACAGTTTTTGAGCTGATGTTAATGGAGGTTTGGAATTCTGCAGAGTTTTGGTGACCTTCATGCACCCTGCTACCCCGCTCTGTACCTTTATGTGGTCTGCAGCTTCGTGGCTGAGTTGCTGTGGTTCCTGCATGCTTCCACTTTGCAATAAAACTGCTTGGAGTTGATCCTGGAATATATGATGTATAATACAACACTATCACAAACACCAGAGTTCAGGAAGATTCACGACCAAATATTTCAACATTTCACATGGTAATATTTTAAAAATGTGAGGACAGAAAGTTGTGGGAGTAAAAACCTTGGCTAACCTTCCAAGTTGTCTCCTGCACCTTCACACTGCTTTCAGCACTGCTGCCTGTTCTGCATCCCTCTTTGCGAATCCTTTTTTGAACACTTGCAAATGGGAAAAAGTATCCTTGCTACCTGAAGGGGATGAAGCTGCAGGTAGATACACACAGCAAGCGGTGTTGGCATCGAGCTTATTCTGAATGTAACACTGCCCTAAAATAAACTGTAACTAAAACACCCCTCACCTTCACACTTTGATGCCAGTGGGTAAATGACAGCATCTCAGGATGTTGCTCCTCTTCGACAGCCTGACCTCGGGGGAGAATTTCAAGTTACAAAACCTAATCTGACTTCATCTGCTGCCTTCACACTTTTACACTCTGGGCTCTTCAACTAAAGACCAGAAGAGGGCGCAACAACATGGGAACCAGTCCAGAGGTGCTAAAGGAGGTAATCCTGAGGGGAAGATCATCTAAAATATAAATATATATATTTTTTGTATGGCAAAGTTTTGACAGCTGAAGGATTTCCAGTTAGCAGATCCAAGGCTCCACAGACGGCTCCACAGATTCAATCAATAAACATTACTTTATCATGTACTTTAGTTTGTTGGTGACAAACAAAGGTACATGAAGGCAATAAAAAAAATAAATAAATAAAAAAACAGAATAAGGAGTTCTGGTTCTGCCTCAATTCACAATTCATCCCAGATTTACCAGCTGTTCACAAATCCAGTCATGGTCCAGCCAGTAAAGTAAGTGAGCCCAAATAAACAATGACTGCATGAAAAGGTTCACAAAAGAATCTGGCCCTGGGAATGAAAGGGAATCTGTTCCGTGGCTCCGTTTGAGTGACAGATGTCGTGTTTGTGTCTGCGCGCATGTGTCGTGGTGGATTGATATGTGCGGGTTTACTGTTTGCTGCCTCATTGACATTGTTTATGGGAGCTCTCCGGCTGATTGGACGCAATCAGACACACAACATACGCACACACACGCGTCCCCAACTGTGTCTGTGGGGGTTCTCCGGATGATTAGAGACAAAGACAACCTCCACTGATTGCTCCTTTCTTGATGATTACCCCCCTCAGACACGCTGCGCAGACAGAAACGTATACAGGCACGCGCAAAACACACGCACACACAAAGCAGGTGAACACTGTGGCTACAGCATGTGTCAATCAAGCTTGATTTATTTTTCCAGGTTGCAGTTTGTGTCCTGTTGAGACTTTTGATTTTATTAAGTATTACTTATAATCATTTAACATAAAGAATGGGAGCGGCTTTTTTTTTAATGCACCCTTCAAAGTAAATTCAGTTTTTTTGTTTTTTATGTTTTTTTTTTTATTTTTTCAGTTACTACACCACAGCATTTATCATTTAAGAGTTATGAATTCAAAATTAGCTGCAGGCTTTTGGCTCCATGCCAGATTCAACCAGTCAGCATGTCACTACACATCAGCTACATGAACTTGACATTTCATAGGTCCACAGCGCTGGCTCACACACAGCTTTTCTGTAGTTTGTATACTTTGCAAACACAAACACACACACACACACAGTATTCCTGAGACAAATGCCTTGTGCTCACTAGTAAAGAGTCGCCAGGTTATGAGGCTCAATAAACATGTCAGGCTCACCAGATGGTCAAATAAAGCAGTTTTACAGCTGCTTTGCTAGTGAGCGTTGACGTGTTTACCTCTTCGGGTGTTGGTAGGTGTTTATTTATTGGATGCTATTCTACAAACAAACAAACTTTCCTTCAGGTGTCTGTAGTGCATACAGGCGTGAAGATGAATGCTGTCTGACCTCCAATTATTTAAAAGAAATATGGAAATACGGGAACATGTTTTTTTTTTCTTCAGTCCTTTTCAACACTTTTAAAATATGCACTCCTCTCTTGTGAACTGGTGATGAATGAGTGGGTTCCAGTATTATTTCTATTTACTTTCTGGCAAATTTAAAGGTAAATGGTTCATAAAAAAGAGAGAATGTGCCAAAATCACAAATAGGTAAATGTAAACTATATTTTTTAAGGTTTTGTAACAAACTAACAAGTTACTTTGATCTTTTTGTGAAATGTGCATTGATGGGGATGCTGAATTTAAATACATTATATGCTGTTCCAACCCAGCAGTTGAATGTATATATTGTCACAACCTTTAATCTAGTGATTTGTGTTGCGGGACACAAATTTTCTCATTTTGTGTGTTTTTCTCAACACAATTTACACAAACTTATTTTGTGTGCCCGAGCATGATTTCCCATCAGTCTGCCAAGTCAAATAGTTGTAATTTATTAATTACAACTATTTCACTTGTTTGGCTTAGGCATTAAAAAAAACATTTGGTTAGCTTTAGAAAAATATCTTGGTTTGAAATTCAGTGGTTGTCATGGCTTTTAAAACTTTTTTTCCTGGTTGCCATGGTGACACCTTCCTGCTTTCTCTCCCAAAAAAAAGCACGTTTCTGACATGTAATATAGTTCCTGTTGAAATGTATTACTTACAAATGTGTGCTCAGTGACATGAAAAAACAATTCGTATCCCCGAAACAGAAGAAACGGATTAATTTTCACAAACAGCCGTGAGACCGGCTGCACAGTGTTCGCTGTGTAAATATTATTACTTCCCTGTTGTATCAACATTTTATGTCAATTTAATTAGCACAATAATCACATAATTTAATTTTACTTTTACATTTATTAACTTTTTGGCATAAATCTGTGAGCAGCAAATGTGCTTTGGCATGCAAAATATAAGACGCCAGTCCTGTTCTGCCTTCAGCCTTTTGCACTTATTTTACTGACTTTTCTGTATTAAGCAAATTTCCGTATAATCGGATGAATTTTAATCTACAATTTCAGTGAGACAAATTCACAAGAAGATTCAGAGTCGTGAAATCTACCTAAACTTTTGCTGTTTGATGACTCGTAACACACAGAAATATTATGTGATGTGATATCAAGCTGCATGCACGGGACATTTGCAATGCATATGATAACAATGTGATACTAATTATCTGAGAAACTTTCCGATCAGGCTGAATTTGTTACTAATGTGTGAACATCTAGAATATAGAAGAAGTAAACAAAAAACTTTGTTTTTTCTTTGTTTGTTTTGTTCCAACCACCTGCCAACTACAACAACGTCTTGTTTTTTTCTGCACCATTTAATGTCAGGCAAGACCTCCTCGATTTTTATTTTGCACTTTTACCTGCCCTGCTAAAGAGCACCTGTCAGATCAGCCGTCACAGACTGCACTTCCGTCTTTGCTGCACTTCCTTCTTTCTAAAGTCCTTTAAAAAAGAAACTTCCCATGAAGGGAGCATAAAACAACAATAACACTACATATAAAGCTGCTTCTTCATTCACTGCAACAAATAGCTCCACATGTTTTGATTTGGCAGATTTTAACAGCAGATGTGAACCGGGGATCTTTCACGTGTGAGGTGAATATGTAAACCACTGCACTACGTAGCCACAAACAATCAATATTAGATATAATTTTCAAGTTAACCTCAAAATAAATCGGAAACATTATTGCACCATTGTGTGCCCCACATATGTCGATGCCTGCTACAGTCAGCAATGTCTTTTACACACACATTTATACATCGAGCTTGAGACCTGAGCTCAGTTTGCAGCTGTTTTCCCTTTCAGCACTTCCCTCCCGGGCTGTGGAAACTGAGCCAGGAGTTACGGGTGTTTAATCACTGCGCAGAATTAGTCTGTCACGGTGGCAGAAAGAAAGCGAAGAAAATTGTGATGAATTAATAGACATGAAGAAAGAGAACATGAATGCAGGGGGAGAGTGAAACAGAATAATAGCAACACAAGAAAGTGGTGGCAAAAAAAGAACGTGAAAGGAATTAAGAGGAAAAGTAGAAGTCGGGTGTTGCTAGTCAAATGCACTTGATCAACTGATCATCACTTCACATGCATGTTAACACAGTGCCAAGGTACTTATACACGCAATGTAAACCAACTGCCAAGCTAGGTCGTGGAGGGGTGATGATTTTATTTTTACTATAAATTAGTGGAGGAGGACGAGAGAATGAAAAGAAAGGCGACAGAGAAAAAAGAGGAGGAGAAATCAAAGGGGGAAGTGGATAAGAAAAAGAACAAGAAGGAAGGGAGGAAAAAAGAAACGGGCAATAACTGGAGGTCAGTGTTGGCACTTTTGCACGTACCTGCAGGAGGAGGATAGAGGGATGAAATGGCAATGATAAGAAGTGATGGGTGAAAAATAGCCATAGGAAGTTGAGAGGGGAATAAACAAATATAGTAAGGGTATGATGACAGGAAAAAGTGGTAATAAATTACTTTCAAGTCACTAACAAATGAGTCGCAGGCAGCAATTAGATTAACTCTAAGTGCCTGAGCACATCAACAGGAACACAAACTGTCCCATTGATTTTGCCCTAATCAGTGTCCCTGAAAGACAAGGGATGAGCGAGAACAGCTAGTGTTATGCTACCCTTACACAAAGAAAGCCCTTAATTCACCTAAAGTAATACAATTGTAACTCATTTAAGTGATAAACGCTTCATTTTGGTTAATTTAGCCGCACTGACAGAACTGACAGGCTCTCATTAAGCAGCATCATTTTAATTAGAATTTGGTCTAATTTTAATTGTGCTGTTTTGGGTGAATGAGGGCTCATGCAAACAGCCTCACTGAGCATTGATAGTGGGAGAAATGGCATTGATTAAAGACAATGGATGATAAAATGTGGTGGAAATGATCTGTTCAGGAGACTCTGATTAAATATGAATACTGGAGCACAGACTTGCAAGGCATATAAAGACCTTTACTGTCACTCGGATGGCTGGCATACAAATGACACCCGACCACTGGAAATGTGCTCCGACTTTTCACCCATTAGCGATCTACATTAATAGCTGTTGTATAATTAAGACAGCTGCTTCAAAACTTTTAATAATATGAAATTATGGTGGAAATTGTTTTGCTACTTAACCCATCAAGCATTAATGCTCAGTGGAAGAGAAAAAAAAAGCATCTTGATAAATCTCTGAGCAACTGTGAATTTTAAACCAGACCTAATGAAGACTTAAAAAAAAAATTAGAGTATAACATACAAGTTTGCCTAAAATATATCTACATTTTTGAGCTAGCCAAAGAAAACCTCAACCTACACAAGAATAACAGTGCAGCATCACAGAGGACAAACCCATGTCGAGACAAGCGATGCACTAGTTAGATCAGCATCTGCTGTCTGTATGTCCTAAGACTTCTAAACCTGGAATTCTGGCATCTCACACTGTGATATAATTGGCTTGAATTTGGAGTCAAAAAGGGGGCGCACGCATAATCACCTATCCTGAAACACTGAGCAGTCACTACACTGATTGACAAAAGTTTGGCGTTGTTTTTATTTATTTCTATTTTGTCAGCCTGTTGTAGGAAATCAGGTTATTTTCAGTTTTTCTGTCCATTAGATGACAGGAGCACAGTGGAACCTCTCATTTTATGTTTAAACGCACCTCATCAATGGATTTACTAGATAAATATATATTCAGAAACAACTTGGCTAAAAGAATTCTTATCTGCATTACCGTAATAAGCTATTGATTCATGTTTAAATGTGATTAATTGCTGTGAAATATTTCAAACCCTCTTTAATTCTCCTTTTCACCTGTACTCTTTATTTCAGTCTGTCTTGGTTTCATTTTTCTTCAGATGCATGTGGAGGAACTGATTGATGGAAAGACCTTTACAAATAGCACAGCTTAGCGCTTTTCTGTCAGTCTCTTTGTTACTCTCTTGATCGTTTCTCCACCCAAACTCTCCATTCTTCCACTTCATTTCTTTCTCAGTGTCACCTCATCACGCCCTACTTTTCCCCTTTGCTTTACTGTAGAGAGAAGGAGGGATACTTTCTGAGATGATTGGGAAAAATAGGAAAGTTTGCAAGAATGTTTTTTGGTGTGTGCACTGGGGATTCCTTCTTTTTGTAATATATGTACATCTCTTGTTGGAACCCTTTGGGGTTTTTTTTTAATCTTGTGTGTATAAATGCGTATGTGTTTATGATTCAGCCTTGTACCTACAGGCACTCTTGATGTCTGTATAAGCGACAGAGGTCTAGATATAGCACCATGAAAGAGACAACACTTTCCTACTTTGTTCCATTATTGCAGAAACACACATGGCTGTTTAATAATGCATAGCAGTTACTGCCAACTCAGTTTTCAACTCTCATTCTTTTAGATGGAGCAAAGTAACAAATGACAAAACGGGGATGAAAGGGTCGGCTAAGGAAGAAGTTCCACTCAGCGAAAACTGCTGACATTCCAGATTGGCATATGGAACAAAAGTGGACGTTTTACTGTTCTTTTTGTGTCCTATTTTAAAAGGAGTTTAAAAAAAAATCCCCCTCCATATAGTGTCAGCCCACTTTCTTTAAAATATATAATTAAATGGCTACGGACTTAAAGTGGGAGTGGGCAGGTGGGGGAAACCCTAAGATGGTCTAGTAGTGCAGCAGGGAAAAATGATTCACCTCAAAATAAGCAGACTTATTTGTACCGTGAGCTCCAGTAGATGTGTGTTCCTTATGGACAATCGTGATGAGTTGAGCTGTTCTTGTTCTTTGCCTCAGACGTTTACTGCTCTTTGTGAAGTTAGCTGCATTGTGCAATATATTCAGCTATCGTATGATTATGCTGCTTTCCAGTTCTGACCATAGTGTAAAAGTGTAAAAGTCTCGCCCTCGTTTCGTGGTTGTCATTTTCCACAACTCTCTTCCACAGCATGTCTTTTGTCCTGTCTCTCTTCCCTCAGCCCCAACCAATCACGGCAGATGACTGCCCCTCCCTGAGCCTGGTTCTGCCGGGAGGTTTCTTCCTGTAAAAAGGGAGTTTTTCCTTTCCACTGTCACCAAATGTTTGCTCATAGGGGGTCGTTTTGATTGTTGGGTTTTCTGTGTAATTAGTGTAAGGACTTTACCTTACAGTATAAAGTGCCTTAAGGGGACTGTTTGTTGTGATTTGGCGCTATATAAATACAATTGATTTGAATTGAATTTTAATGTTGAGGTGGTGGGGGGGTGCTGCCGGTGTTGTGCCAGAAAGTGATTGTCTGCCATAAAGTGATTCCG
>JAVDPK010002623.1:626891-650052 GCA_034780415.1 Cichlasoma orientale | reverse complement strand
AGCTGGGATTTTTTTTTTTTTTTTATATATATATATATATATATATATATATATACAATAACAGCATAATGAATGTGTGCAATAACACTGAGAATGAATGTAACAGACATTCATTCTCCCCTTTGTTGTTTTATGTATCCAGATACTCAGCCTTGAAATATGATATAAATACAAGGATCTACAAGTGACACCGACATACTGATGGCAAAGGACATTTTAGCGTGTTTGCTTTTAGTGTATATGTGATGAAATGAGCGATTATTGTTCAAATCTGTTTACAAGCTGTTCTTCTGCTATTAAAGGGCTGAGGCGGCTGACTGAAGAGGACAAATTATTACAAGTAAAAATCATTGTTACTGCTGAGTCACGTCGCAAAATAAATTCCTGCCACTTTTCCGCTCTAATGGTGTTGTCAATTCTAAGAGTTCTAGAAAATACAAACTTTGGTTTCCTTAAGATATTGTTCCACTGATCCAATGAATAATCTCCTATTAGTGCAGTTTTTTCTTTCAAACATATCTAATTTCACAGCCCTGCTGTGAGTCATTAGCTAAGTAAGTGAATGCAAGTGGAACATTAAAACACCCACAAATGCAAACATACACAGAGTTATAATTTTATGGATGAGGACCCTATAACCAATAATACTAGTTACCTTATTATGTTATGAACTTTGAAAACTGAGGAGCAGCCACAGAGCGGGTGTCCTGTAGTGTGCGTCTGGGATGTTGCCAGCGATTCTCTTGAGTCCTGTGGTTTGGACTCTTTTAAGGAGATCCTGCAGATCCTTCATCAGTTTGCAATCTCGCGAGTTTGGTTAAATGTCTTGGGCAGTTTTCCATTCAAAAGATTCGAGTATCCAAAAAGCTTTATTGTCATTCTTCTCATGAAAAACATGACAGGAACAAATTTCAGTTTCTGAGGTCCCTCCAGTGCAAGTGGCAAAAAAGAAAGTTATGTACACTTATGCATTTACAAAATAGAATAAAATAATTGAAGAAAATAGAATAGAGTAACTAGAAAAAGAAAACACTGATCAGGCACCTGAGCAGTTTGCATTGTTATTGCACATCATATTGCACAAGACAGTGGTTTTATTTCACTGTGAATGTTGTCAGTGGACTGACCTTACTGAGGGGCAGAGTTTCTGAGTCTTACAGCTTCAGGACAGAAGCTGTTTTTCAGTCTGGTTGATCTTTCTGATGCTGCCTAATCTACAACCTGAGGGGGGTGGGGAGCACAGTCCGTGGGCGGGGTCCCTGATTATGCTGGCGACCCTGCTCCTGCATCTGCTAACATACTGTAGATGTCTTCAACAGTCGCAGGCTGCTGCCGGTGATCTTCTGTGCAGACTTGACCACCCTCTGCAGAGCCTTCCTGTGTGGAGCAGAACAGTTGCCATACCGCACAGTGATGCCTGTTGTTATGACGCTCTCATCCACGCACCTGTAGAAGAAAGTGAGGGTTTTTATCCCCAGGCCAGCCTTCTTCAGCTTCCTTTCGATGTAGAGTCTTTGGCGGGCTTCCTTAATAAGGCAGCTGGAGTTAGTGTTCCAGGTGAGGGTTTTGGTGATGTGAATCCACCGATGTTTAAAGCTGGGAACAACCTTGACTGCTGCTCCTCTGATGCACAGTGGGGAAGGCTGGCGAATGACGATCCTCCTGAAATCCACAATCACCTCCCACACTGATGCAAAGGTTGCTGTCCTTGCACCAGCTCTCCAGCTGTTCCACCTCCAATCTGTACCCCATGTTGTCATTGTCTGAGATGAGTCCAACCACTACTGTGTCAAAAACGTCCAGTTCATACACCGAACACCCAAAGTTGCGAAGCCCCTGTATTGACAGTTTTCTGGGATTGGTATCAAAAAAGCCTCTATCAGCTCAGGTTTAGAGAGATCAATGTGTTCAAAGAAATATAGACTAAGAATAACTTTGAGTGCCTTTTATTTTATTGTATTTTTTTTTCTTGCCTTTCTGTAAGACGAGCTTCATGTTGTGCTCCAAATATGTGCTTCTAGTTTTTCCCTTTGTCACACTGGCTAAATCATAACCGAGAAGCCTGTGCTCTTCGTCACTGAATGGTTGTAGAACTAGTGATCCACCTTACACAAGTCGAAGAGAACTTTCCATCTCCCCAGTGATGCTTTGAAGTGATAATAGCTGCTGTCCAAAGTCTCTCTCCCTCCAAGAGTCCCTGCCACAGGTACGCGGACTCTGTGGCAGGTCATTTGTTATCACAATTGCTCTCACATTTCCCTCTTCTCTTTCTCCTTCTTCCTCTTTCTCCCTTCAAACATTTTATCTTCTCCTCTTCCTGTCATTGTCCTCCTCTCTCCTCTACCTACCTCTGTTGCTGGTCACAGTGGGAAATGGCTTTATGTTAGGTCATGTGTTATTGACCGCACACAGGCATGCACGCGCAGACACACACACACACAATCTAATGCAGTGGGAGTGCAGAAAAGCTCACTCTTCTGACTTTAGACCGCGACTTCTCACCATCTCTCGTTATCGTTCTTTCTTTGAACCTAATTATTATATAGCCATGGCCTTAGAATTCACAGTTCAGTTTTTTAGGCTTATAGGGCTGATAACTCAGTTACTTAAAATATATTTCTCTTCTACTGCAGGTGCTACCAGAATCGTTGACCCAGCTGGTTCTCTTTTTTTATTCTCATCTGTGATTAATTCTGATTTGATCTAATTCAAAGCTGAAGAATGTTATAGGCAAACTTTAAGATTATATTGATTTCCATTTTGCCCTCAACTGGGCATGCAATGCTAGAAAAACACTTTACTATTCATCTGTGTGAATTCACTGTGAACACAATTGCAGCTTTTGCAGTGGAATGGTGACTGAAGATGAGACCTCTTTCCAAAGCTCCATCATTTTTTTTCTCATACCACCATTCCTAACTGGTCCTCTCTGGATCAATACTTTACCTCTCACTGCCCACACACACACACACACACACACTCTGTGAGCGTGGACAGTGGCAGGATGAATACCTTTGAAGTCCTCTGTGTGCGTGTCTCCTGTGGCCTGAGCCATCAAAGTTTCCATTTATTCGTTCCTATTTGACAGACTTCTCACCCTGACACACTGTCTCCCTCTCTCTTTCTGTAACACAGACACACACACACACACACACACACACACACACACACACACTCACACACTCAAGTGTCAATAAGAATTCAAGTATAAGCAAGACGCAGAGCCACTTTGACCTTCAACACCTGCGACCTTCAATGTGCAATAACTCAGGACAGAGTTTACGCTTTAAAGTGAAACTTTTGAATTCCTTTCCACTGCAGGACTAGGTGTAGCCAGTCAAAAGTCTGCAAGTAAATGTGTCATGAGCTGGAGTGTGAGGTGTGAGGACTAGTGGTGTGCGATACTGCAAGATTTGATATCAATCCGATACCAAGTAAATACAGGGCCAGTATCGCCGATACTGATACCGATACGTTTTAATAATTATGAAGAATTTTCATGAAGTTTAAGTGTTTTGTGATTTATTTTTTCCTTTGGATCATTAATTAGTTAAGACACAGAATAGAATTGGGCAAAGTTTATGGGTAAATGGAAAATAATTTACCAAAATAAAAGCTTTTGTTCTGAAACATTAGAACAGTAACAAAACAATTTTCCCCCACACATTGTGATGTCTGGATTTATTTTTTTTTTAAAAAAGTGTACAAAATGATCACTCAAGAATAAATTAAAACTTTTTTTTTTAGGTGGAGTGTTGAGAAAGTATAATACAAAAATGTAATAAAAATATCCCTTCATTCACAAATTTTCTGTATTTTTTTTCTTAGATAAGCTGTACAAAATTATCACTTCACAACATTATAAAACATTTACACTTCCGGCCCCACCCCCTACTTCCGTCCCACGATTTGATGTCAAAAATATAAGACAATTTGGCCCTTTAAGTTACTTTTTGGACATTTCGCTAACACATCTTAATTGGAGGGGAAAGCAAAATGTCAAAAAATTTGTGCCACTGATAAATTCCTTTTTTTCCCCAAGTAAAATATGTTAGGTGTCACATGACACTGCGGGGCGGGGAGGAGCAAAGTGTGCCTGCTCTGTGCTGTAACAGGAGCGGCACTTAAACAGTCAGCTTGCATCTTTGATGAAACCGCAGCACTGCATACAGGAGAGAAACTGAAGCTAAAGTATTGATCTCGTTACACTGGTATTGATCAATACCAACATTGGTACCGATATTATTGATATTTGGATCGATTCACCCACTACTACTGAGGACCTAAATGCAGGCTGAGAGAACGACACAAGAACGTTTTACGTAGAAACGGTGTCATTTTGTCATTTTCGTAGCACGTTCAGACGGAAACGTTTCAGAAACAATCTCCGTTTACACCGAAACGCAAGACGTTGAAAACGCTGCAGTTCCCATTGCCAGGCCACTAGTTTGCGGTGTGGATATAGGAGTTGCAACCATAGTGCGCATGAGCCAGTGCCCCATTTTCAAAAAGTAGCATTTTTGCCCGTTTACACGGAAAAGGAGCCCGGAGCACTTCGAAAACGCTCCACTCTTGAGGCCATTCTAAAAAAGTATCATTTTCAAGTCGTTCTCGTGTAAACGGGGCCTGAGGCGAACAAGCGAGCCATTTATTCTGGGTGATGACAAAAGGAACATAAAGTACTAAAGAGAACTGCACACTACAAACTTACCAAAACCTAAAACTGAAAACATACACTAGGGCTAGGGGCACTGGAGCTGGGAGACATGAGGGGGAGGTGAACTAATGCTCTGAGAAGAGACAAAGGGAGACTGAGACAATAAATATACAGAAGGGGGATTAAGGGAAGTGGAGACAGCTGGGGATAACGAGACAAGAATCACAGACAAGACGAAGGAAGCAAAACTGAGGCCAAATCAGCGAGAACAACCAATTCACAAAAATACAGGAAGTGAGAACTGAGCAGGGAAAACGTGAAAGAGCTTAATACAGGAGGAAGGAACTCTGAGGAAAGGACTAACTTAGGCACCAGAAACAAAGAATATATTAAGTGTAGCTAAACATTAAACAAACCACAAATCACATAGCATATTTAAATAACAAAACTAGAAAGTCCAAGAATTCAAAACATTGGGTAAACTGACACACGACCGTGACAAAAGGGGTCAAATTATACCCCTTTAAGTTCCTTTCTTGTGAATGTCTGTTCATAAATACCATGCCTGAAAGCAGCCAATGGGAACATTGCTATGCAGAATCTGTAGGCAGAGGACAGCATGTTTGGTACTAGCAGCTTTCTGGTTTCCTTTTGTAGTCTAACTGTAGTCTGAATACTTTTGATCAATTACATTTAAGCATGATTTCAAGAGGAAAAGAAGAAACACACTGTCAAAATTCCAATCTTGAAATGATCAGCCATTATCTAACATTATTGAGCTTCTTATTAGCATTTAGCATATTAGTATATTAGAAAATCTTGGCCCAGATTTCCGTTGGCTGCAGTTGAAGGCCCTAAATACTGCCCTTTGTCACCAGCAGACTAACTGATTTCCCTCTAAGTTTATTTCTCGCAACTATTAAGATTCCATTTGGCAAAAGGTGCTGTTTTGTTCTGCCATGTCAGAATCAACTGAAAACCTAAATTATTATTTTTTCTCTTTAGATGTGAGATGGCTAAAACATTAAGAGATCATTAGCTAATTTTTTTTTCCATCACTGGATTAAATTACCCAGAAAATTGTCACCAGAATTTCAAGATTGGTCTCTGTGAGGTCCACACAACAAGAGTAAAATAAAATAAGAATGTATAATTTAAGTTTTTAGAGAGTACCCAAGTCTTTTTCTTTCTCATGTTTTCCCTGACTGATTAATATTGTTCTGTGCACTTTTGAATTGCATATACTGCATACTTGACATGATGACTCAAACACATTGATGTAAAAGTGCTTTCCAGATTATTAAATATTACTTGTTTTCCAACGTGTTCACAGTCATACTTTCCATAGTTTTTCACATTTGAATAAGTCAAACATGCAGGAAGACGCAACTAACAACACTGTTTAGTTCCAGGAGCAGAATTTCGAGGCAGAAATAAACCCTCATCTAATGCTATTTTCTTGAATGCTCTCTTAAATAACAAGCTACAGAGAGAATATTTGTTTCCAAAGCCTCCAAGAAAAAAGATGGCAAGGGAGTAAAGTACTCCAGAGCTCAGTCTGCGCTGCTTAATTAGCAGGGCAATGTTGGCTCGGAGAGAAATCCACGTTTCTGGTCTCATTTCATGCTGTGGAAATAGAGAATAAAAGGCACTCACAGATGTCTGGAATTCATGGAAAGCTAATTGTCTATCGCACTTTGTTAGCTTGTTAGGGCTTTGATTTTCTCTCACACTTGTGTTTCTTGGCGCGTTCCTTCATATCTCTCAGCCTTCTTTACTCCTTCTTTTCCCTCACTCCCACCCAGTCTTTTCTGCCTTCTCTCTGCTCTCTGGCTGTGATATGAGAGAAGAAATCAGCATCACTGTCATTGTTTTTCGGGCCTATTTAATAACTGTTGACTTGACAGCACATGTAATGATTTCTGCCTTTTTAATAGCTGTAGCTGTAATCATTTCTGTTTTTTTGAAAAGCAGTAGACTTGGATGTAGATGTAATCAGAGACTTAATGACATGTGACGTTGTCTGCCGACTGGCTGGTTCATTTTTAGAACAGTCAGGATGGGCTTTAATTAATAGGCTGATAGAAGAGTCTGACAGAGTCTGAATGCAAATCCTCTTGTCACTGCTTTTTTTTTCTTTTTGTCCTTGTATCGTTTTCTTTCTCTTTCTTTTCTCTGTTTAAATTTAATCTCTGGCTTTCTTGATGGTTTCTTTCTTTATTCTGTACTTCCTGTATTTTTCCCACGTGCACTCTTTGGTTTTCTCGTCTTCTGACTTCTCCTTTCTGTGTTTATGTTTTTATTCCCATTATGAACAGATCATTAGCGCTGCCTCTGACAAATGGCACCACTCTTAACATTTTGAATTAAAGACAATATATTTGTTATTAAAATGTTATTAAAATGTCCTCCACCTGCATTTGTCTGAGTGGAATGTACTCATATGCATGCAAGACAGACAAAAGAGTAATTTAAATGTTTGTCTTTGTGACAGGATTATTATATATTGATTACTTTTCTCTTACTTATAATTAACAGAGCACTGGTGGCTCATTTCCCACTGATCCTCTCTACATATTCATATATGGGAGATTACCCAAAGTCACACTGGCCACAGTGTCCCATTGGAGACACTGTTCAAGGACATCTTGATAGTAGTTTTGTAAATATATGTTAATTTTCAAAAAAATATTACTGATACAAAACAGTGGGGGATACTGAAAAAGGGTAACATAAAGCTTAACTTTCTATTGACACAACAGAACATATTAATAAATTTACTTTGGAACCAGATGTTTCCAGCTCAGCTTGGTTGGGTTACGTTTATGGTAATAATGCAGTGCTATCATGGACATCTTGCTTTCTATGAATCATACACTGAAGTGGTTTATTGGAGCGTTGCATTGCAAAAAGCTCAAATGCACCACTAACCTCAGCTTATGTAATTCATAACCTATGAATTTCAAATTACATGGTTTCATTAGTCTAGGCTGACTTTAGAGCACTGTAGCGATTCCTTGTCTCTCAGTTACTACTACTGGTCAGGAAGGTAATTTCAGTTTCCCTTTAAATATCAAGAATATACCTTATAAGTCGTACACATACATATCCCCTGAATTCCACACACTTTTTTTTTTAAAAATACAGATATATCCAAATGTAGCTCCCCACCAAAATTTAATCATACTAGAGATATGCTATCTTTCCGAACTTTATTGCTTTGAGGTTGTCTACCTGCTGGTCTGACTCAGAGGGGTATGCTGTGTCTCCATCCCTCACCTTTTTGGAGCAGCTAGCCTCTCTGTGTGTGTAGGCTTCCCTCTCTGTCTCTCCTCTAAGGTGCACATATTTTCATGCATTTTCGTCCCCTTTAACCTCTTTTTCCTTCCTGTCTATCTTTTCACGTCAAGCCATGTTTACTGGTTTGTGTGTGTATGACAGAGCAAACTATTTTGCATTATAGGGAGGGAAAGTATAATTGCTTTCAATCACTTTATCATATCAAACAATTACACTGCTAGTTGTGTTATTATTATTTGCATATATGGAAAAAAGGCAGTCCCTGACTTCAGTTTGTGTGGGAGACTGTAAAAAAAAAGTTGCAAGGTGTTCTACAACGTTTGAGATTTGCACAAGTTCCAGTTTCTGACAGAAAATGACAGTAATGTGAAGATGAGTTGCAAACTGTGCCCAGGTCAGAAACAACAATTTACTGCAAACATGAAATCAAATTTATCCAAGCACCTCCAATCATGCCAACAGAAAGTGGCAAAAGACCACGAGTGATGCTCAAGCTCAAGTTTATGCCAACCCCAACCCGGCAGCCAAAGCTGGCAGATAACAAAAGCAGTGATGAACAGGCTTGTGGCTGTGCACACAGCAGTGCACCAGCGTTGTATGTTTCTACAGTAGTATCGCTGTCGCGACAAGTTTTTCTCCTGTAAGCTGCTCTTTGTGTTGGGTGATATGGACACACGCAAAGTTATGTTAAAAAATTACACGAGAATGCATGGCATGCAATATTGTGGAGAAATGCAAAAGTAACAAAACAAGTAGTTACTTTCTACGGGGGGAAAAAAAGGCAATTACTCAAAAATGTGTGCGAAGAATGTGTAAAAATTCAAATTTCAAAATAACAAGCCAAACACGAGAGCAAGCCAGTTTTATGTAAAACAAATGAACCTTGCCACACACCAATGGATGTCCATCACAGTGTGAGCTTTGACTGTTCTTAACAACCATGCAATAACTTGTACTTGAGCTCTCCTCTCAAAATAAAATGTCGATACTCACATGGATTACTGCTAACAGAGGAGCTGTTTAGTCAATGTGTTACATGACCTTTACAGTACTGCAGGTTTGGTGGAAAGAGTGATAATGTGAAACGTGCATTAAGGCAAAATAGAAATAAGAAAAGCTGCTTTACTGCATGGGCAAATTCACGAGTGCAACTGCAGAGGACAGTAATTTGCTGCTTCATTTAACAGTCATTTAACATGGTTAGCTAATTTAAACACACACAGAGACACATGCAAACAAATCTCAGTCAGTGAGTGTAATTATATGGTCAACAATCATTTCATCTGGGTCAGGCGAAAGAAACTGCAGAATAAACTAGTTAGAACATGAATGTCACTGTCTGGTTGAATCAGTCACACCTCTCGGGGGGATCACACTCTCTTTCTCACACACACTCACACACACACACACACACACAGACACAGAGCATGAAGGAAGAAATTCACACGATTTGAAAACAAAAAATCTTTAAAAATGCATGTTTGTGATGAATAAACAAACATACAAACTCACTATGACTCAGAAAAAGGCTTAACATTTCAGATACACTATATTGTCAAGTATTTGCTCCTCTGCTTTCACGCACAGATTAACTTGAGTGAGATCCCATTGTTACTCCATAGGGTTTAATATGATGTCGCCCCACCCTTTGCAGCTATAACAGTTTCAACTATTCTGGGAAGGCTTTCCACGTGTTTAGGAGTGTTTATGGGAATTTTTTGACCATTCTTCCAGAAGCACATTTATGAGGTCAGACACTGATGTTGTCTGGCTCTCAGTCTCAGCTCTATTTCATCTCAAAGGTGTTCTATCAGGTTGAGGTCAGGACTCTGTGCAGGCCAGTCAAGTTCTTCCACACCAAACTGGCTCATCCATGTCTTTATGGAGCTGCTTTTTGCACTGGTGTGCAGTCATGTTGGAACAGGAAGCGGCCGTCCCCAAACTGTTCCTACAAAGTTGGGAGCATAAAATTGTCCAAAATGTCTTGTTATGCTGAAGCATTAAGAGTTCCTTTCACCGGAACTAAAGGGCCCAGCCCAGCTCCTGAAAAACATCCCCACACCATACCCCCCCCCCCCCCCTCACCTAACTTTACACTTGGCACAGTGCAGTCAGACAAGTACCGTTCTCCTGGCAATAGCCAAACCAAGACTCATCCATCAGATTGCCAGACAGAGAAGAGTGAGTCGTCCCTCCAAAGAACATGTCACCGCTGCTCCAGAATCAGGTGGTAGCATGCTTTACGCCACTGCATCCAATGCCCTGCATTGCACTTGGTGATGTAAAGCTTGGCTGCAGCTCGTGCATAGAAACCCATTCCATAAAGCTCTCTGCGCACTGTTCTTGAGCTAATCTGAAGGCCACATGAAGTCTGTAACCTTTCAAGACTCTGCAGAAAGTTGGTGACCTCTGTGCACTATGCGCCTCAGCATCTGATTTACTGAGCTCCTGAGAGCGACCCATTCTTTCACTAATGTTTGTAGGAGCAGTCTGCATGGATAGGTGCTTGGTTTATACACCTGTGGCCATGGAAGTGACTGGAACAGCTAAATTCAATGATTTGGATGGGTGAGTAATTATTGCAGGGTTTTTACCTTACAATATAAAGCACCTTGAGGCGCCTGTTTGTTGTGATTTGGCGCTATATAAATAACTTTCATACAGTGACAGCTAATTCCTATCCGAGACATGTACATCCCCACATTCCAGGAATTTAAACACATGTAGCTGATGGATTTAACCTGAATGTCTCATATCGGCTCATGTCTGGTATTAGTGGTAATGTCAGTGGAATGTAGTTTTTAGGCAGGCTGCAATCTCTTCGTGAATGAAGAAGCAAGGCAAACTGTTTAGGTCACTTGCTGAACTCCTAGAAACATCCAGGAGATCTTTAAATAAACTACATGCTCAGTAGAAACAGCATGGAAACACAAAGAGCTGGCAGGGGGAAGAGCAGCTGATGGTGACAGATTGCGTTTACTGTCAGGTGAATGGGATGCTGAAGTTAGGCACGGTTAATGGACAGGATGTAATGTATTTTGCGGGGGGGGGGGTCTATGAAAAGCTACAGAAAAAAGAACATATAAAGGAAAAACTGATTCAGTTTGTATTTTAATTTGAAACAGATCTCAAGTTAAGTGTTCTACACTTAAGAAATGAAGACAAAAATTTAACAAGTACAGTGTATTTTTTTTTTTTTAAATGCAGTATGTGAGAAGCAGCTGTTCACTACAGTTCAAGCTTGTTCCACCAGCATTTATAGGGAGACACATATTTAATTATAGGTGTAGGTGAGCCTCATTAACTGGCCACAGCACTGCTGTTTCTGTCTCTATGCTCCATCACCTCTTACGCTGTAAAGAACAGTGATATATATTACTAGTACAAAATGAGGAAGCCGTCTCACTGCCATTCAAATGCCCTGCAAGTTAATTTAAACGCTATCTTTTTCGTTATCAAAGCAATTATAGGCCTGCCAAGCTGAAATCTGTCGCAGAACTACACAGACATGTGTATGTGCAAGTAGACATATGCATGCAAATGTGTTTATGGGTTTAAATAAAATGCAAAAGGAAACTGAAACGACAAAAGGCCACTGGCGTGTTATAAAGTGTAACAAGCCCATACAGGGCAGTAAGAAGCAAATACTCGGCTTTGTTTGCTTAAAATCACAACTTTAGTGAGCGCTGAAGTCTTGGAAGTAGGAAGCAGAATAGAGTAGGAGTTAAGAAAAATGGATCTAATTATATAGACCCCTATTGTTGTGTGGCTGTAAGATTCTATGGCAACAGTAAATCTATAGATAAATGTTCAGCTGCCTGAGTAACCGTTTCCTCCCATGAAAACAAACCCGTAAGTTGTTTTTGCACAGAGCTTCCAAACCATACTTTTAGTGTTACAACCTCACGATAAGCAAGGTTTTTAAATCTTACGGAGATACGCAGTTTAACCCGAAGCAGCATTTCCAAAAACCAAGTTGCTCTTTTGCCCAAACATAACTCTCTTTCCATGATGCTTTATTAAAGGTTTGTTATCTATTTTTAAAGGCTTATTTCTGGCCTAGCAGACAGCTTGTGACATGACTGACATCCACCTGGCAACGAATTGCAGCACATCCAAATCATAAAGCTAAATCCCTAACAGAGTGAGTGAGTTCAATAAATACTACCGCAGAAAGATTCCTGGAGAACAAACGTTCCTTTGTTTATTGTACAGGGCTGTAAACCTAAAGTTTGTTTATGCTCTAATTTTGTGCATTTTGCACTTCCATATTGGATTTATTTATCAGCCTCAAAGGTGGCCGGCTACCTCAGTGAGACATCAGAGTAAGAGTTTGTCAGTTATCCGTCAAAACCAAAGTAAGAGACTCTCAGTGATGTGACTTTAGATAAGGTGAAGTGGACCTAAATTAAACTAATCTCAGTTAATCGTGAGCTATATGAAGATAGCTGTATTTAGCTATATTGGCAGTCATGTTCTTGACAAATATCGACAAGCCCTTCTTTCATTTCAGCTGTCTAGCACCACATACAGCGCTATCCTGTAATTGGCTAATATGAAAGTTGGCTATTATCCGGTCCATCTTCCACCTGTAAAATTGGGATTAATTTCTAAAAAACAATAAGGCTTTATAACCCATCGTAATTTTGCTGTTGATTTGAAGTAGTAAAACTTGTTATGTTGTTGGACTGGTAGTCTGCTTTTTGAAAATTACCATACTGACTAAAAATGTGTGTTATCTATAAAAATATATATTATAGGTTCATATTCATGTAACCTTTCAAGTGCTTGGGGTCTGTGGAAGTTTTTCACAGTCCTCACAGTGCTCGCTTCCTAAAGGCAGAACAGTGGGAGGCAAAAGGTTAACTTTCAAATGTCAGTGTTTGCTGGAACAAGTCAAACTTTCCCAGGCTGACTGTAAGTGAGACATGGGGCCTTTTATAAGTACAACTGGCATCACATGTGTGAGAAAAATTCTGCTACGTGCACCCGAAGATCGCTCTGATAGCTGGGGTAAGCTTTGTTTATCATACAGTACCTACTGTCATGGTCCTGGGCTTCTGGCCCAGTGTTTTATTTTTTTGTAGTTGTTGTCTGTTGTTTAATTTCTCTGGTTGTGTTTCTAAGTTTGATTACAGTTTAGGTTCTTCGTGTGTTACAGTTTTCTGTTAGTTATTGGCATTTAGTTGTTTTCCCTTGTTCTCGTCTTCCCCGTGTCCTTGTGTTCTGGAGTCTGTTATCCCTCCTGCGTCTAGTCTTCAGTGTTTGTGTATCTGGTGTCAGTGTCTTCCCCGTTTAGTCACATGTTTAGATTCTCTCTGTCCGCCAGCCTCCCTCTATGTCAAGTCTGCGTTGTGTCTTGTTTGGTCGCTTCCTGTTTTATTTTGCCAGTCTCCTGTTCCCTGTGTGTTGTGTTCAGTTTTGCTTCCTCTTGTGTCTTTAGTGTCATTCTGTTCACCTGTTCTGCCCCAGCTGTCTCCACTTCCCTAATCACCCTCCTGTGTATTTGTCGTCTCATGTAAAATGGGTACAAAAGTGGCAAAAATCCTTAAACAGTATTGATCAGAAATATAGCACCTACCACAGAATGTGATTAATACAGATAATAATCAATGACAGATCTTCTAAAAGAAAAAGTCCGCATTTAATAAATAAATAAATAAATGCAGAGTGAGATAATCTCCAAAGGGGGAAAAAAAAAAAAGAAAGAAACCCTAAAATCTATCCATATAAGCTGTTCACTTGGTTATTTTAAACAAGGAATGAGTTTTGCTCAGTTTCTCTTTCAAGCTTCAATCAAACAATTTCAGTTGCCAGCAGTGGCTGATTCCGGTTGCCTTTTGGACCATAACACTGTAATTTAACTCCATTAATTACCCTGGGACTCTGAGGGCCAGAACAGATATTTATAAATACATGATTTTAGATATGAGAGCAAATACCTGGAGTAGTGCCTGCTTCTATGTCTCTACGCTTTCCAACTTTTCCTTGTATAGCTTTTCCCAGATGAATGATCGGTATTGTATTACTTTTGTGAAATTGTTAATTAAGCAAGAGTGAATCATGTATTTTGGGGGATTCTTTTCATCTGTAAACAATACGTAGCTTGTATTTATAACAGCGCAAGGCCATTGTGTGTTGGCACAACATTAACTACAGCACTAGTTTTTATGAAGCTGAAGGAATATGTCACAGATGTGGCTCACAGATGTGTTTTGGTCAATAATGGTGCTTTGTGGCAATAAGCTATTGTATAAAATTGCTTTTTTCCTTGTTTTGTAAAATATCTACCCAGTTTAAATACATGAAAGGTAACACTATTGATGGAACAATCTATATATTAAAATAAAGATGATGACCTAAAAAAAAACCCTATAATAACTAAACAATACACATATCATGTATACAAAGATTCCCTACAGGAGATGGCTCAGCTTCTACATGTACTACATTACATTAGCAGTCAAATATAACACTCATGTTTGTGCACTTAGTAACCTGACAGTATATCAGTGCAAATGATTTAATTTTTTCTTATTTCCCTAAACTGGTATCTATATATTATGTGAATATGAAGCTTTTTCATTTGTGTCTTAGAAAAAAAAAAAAAAGATTTTCCATAGTTGACTCCAAAAAGCTTTTGGACATGTGTTGAATCCCTGTTTTTCATGGTCATAACTCGTCCAAAGAACCAACCCCAGTGGTCATGTCTGATACCTCTCCCAATACACACCATTACTAGTGGGATTAAAGGGATTGTGGTTTAACACACACACAGGGGGTTAGAAAGGCAATGTGAGACAAGAGGCTCTGGCAGTGGCAGACAAGAATCATGCCAGTGAAGCACTCTGAAATGAAAGGCAAAATTTGGAGGGGAAAAAAAATAGGACACAGGGGGTAAAAAGAGAGAATGAGAAAATGAAATTGGGAAGAACAGGGATGAGACAAGTTGGATAACAAATCCCAAAAGCTGGAGTCAAACTCACAGAAACTTGAGTACAAGGTACGTCTTAGGCTGCTGCACCACAGAGCATCCTAGTGTGTCTAACACGCTTTGGTATCAGTCCATTTGGAAACAAATTCAAAGTGTATGAACCCAGGCGGCTCAGTTCTGAAGAGAAGGGAGGTGTGTGTGTGTGTGTGTGTGTGTGTGTGTGTGTGTGTCTTTGTTTGTGCTTTTGACTGTGTTTTTATTTATGAAGTGTACAATAGGTGAACTCACTACTGTTTCCACTACACTTATACAATAATAGTAGATGTGTTCTTTGCAAACAAAAACACAATATTCTTGTACACTGTGACACGTAGAATTGTGACATGCCAGCGGACAGTTTGAAGCCCATGTTTACATTGTCTTACACTATTACCTTCTGCACTGCCTACTATATAAAGCTCAGCAGAGACTAACTACTTTTTTTTGAGGCTGTGGCTCAGAAATTAGAGCAGATCATCTATTAATCGGAAGGTTGGTGGTTTGATTCCTGGCTGCTCCAGTGCGCTTGCCAAAGTATCCTTGGGCAATCACAAATTGTTCCCTGATGTAATCGTAGGAGTATGACTGTGTGTGAATGCACTTTGAAATGGAAAACAGTGCTTGTGTGAATGGGTTAATGCAAAGCGCTAGAGCAGAAAAGCGCTAAATAAGAACTAGTCCCTACATACAGACTTGTGGTTTCTACAGAAACACATGCCATCATGTCACAGTGTGATAGCTCATAGTAAGTCTATTTTGGATGGTTACAATACTACTGCTCATAATCAAAATCCGTACAGAGAATATGAATGTGGTTTTTACTTCTGGAACCTCACTGCTGAGCTCTATAGGTGGCACGTCTTCCTAACTGACCAGAGTGTAATGGAAATACTGTGAGACCAGACTTCACTCATAATTCTAATTAGTAGAATTATTGTCTATTTATGATAAGACTTGCATAACTCTATGACCCTTATGAGACGTCGCAGACCGGAGAAACTGATCTAGAAGACCGCTGACTTTGACTTTTGTGGCTGAATGAAGGGACCGGCTCAAAAAAACAACAACAACATTGCAATAAATGCTAAACAGATTTTTTGGAAGGCAACAGAATGACTTAGCCAGCATTTGTGCTTTGGTAGATGTCTTTTTTTTACCCCTCCTCATCCTTTTGTGCTTTAGTAGTGGTGTAAAACTTAAGATTAAAGAGCAAGAAAAAGATAATGCAATGATGTTTTGGAGGAGATAAGTGAGGGCAGCTGAAAATATCATTTTGAGTTGTACAGAAGCTTTCATGCTACTGGGGTCGGTATTAAAAGCTCTATCTTGGGACTTTATTTTTACTTTTGTTAATCTGTTAGACATACAAAACATTTTTTTCTTCAAGCACCAGTTTTAATATTGATAGTCACAGAAACAGATTGTCCGAGAGAGTGTTTCAACAGTAAAGAATAAAAACCTTCAACTAATTGGTTCTCTATGGGCCTACTCAGACAGGTCCAAACATTAGGGTTAAATGACAGAGAAACAGAACAAGACAGACAAGGACAGAAAGTCAGAGATACCATAACGGGGGAAAAAAAAAAAAAGCTAAAACAAGAGTTTGAAGAAAAAGTGGAAAAGGAATGGCTGTGAGGGAGAGGATGCAAAAGGAAAACCACAACATGCGAGAGTAGTAGAAAGAGAGACTATAATAGAAATCCAAAGAGCAAAGAGAAGTACACACAAAACACATTAACTTAGTTTTGTATAACGTCAAAGATACAGAAAGGAATAAAATACTTCTTAAAGCTTTTTGGGGGTTCTATTCATCATTTGCGATTCCCTTCATTTTTTGACCTTTTTAGATTTTGTCAGTTTAAAAAAAACTTAACCAAGATAAAGAAGTGAGAGATCAGACAAGGAAAATTTACAGGGTGTGCAAAAAGTAATGTGTTTCTTTTAAGAATTCCTCTGTGTGATGTAACTGCCTTAAAGTCCTTTCATATGGAAGCCTCTAAATCGCTCATATCTTTTATTTATTTTTCATCTGAGGTTGCTCTTCACACTCATTATCATTTCTGTCAGGGAATGGCTGTGTGGCAGACAGGAAGTGTACCTAAATGCAGGACTCAAAAATCCAGCTTTAATGCTGCTTACTCACAATAACACCAAGAAGCTGCAAAACAATCACTGGGCAGAGAAGCCGAAACTAATCGGGGAAAACGAGAAAAGGAAGTAAAACTTAACACAAGACAGAGAGAAAAAAAAATACCAAAAAGAATTAACAGAAAAGCTCTAAATAATCCCTCAAATGTAATAAATAAAACCACTAAAGCACAGAACCCTGGGACCATGACAATATCATTGTACTATGTTAACAATGTACCTCTCCTGTAGGTAAATATTACAATGTTGCCCAGTGACTTTGACTATAATCAAGTGTTTTAGCACTAGCATCAGATCCAGCTCTTATCACCACACACAAACAACAAAATCAAACCTCAAAATAGAAATTCGTCACACAGCACATTACTTTACAATGTACAAAGTTTCCAGTTTAGAGGGGTAGAACATGCAAGATTCTGTGAGGCAACGGTGCTAACCACCATGCTGCACCGTTTTGTTCATTTGAGTTAAGAGCCATCCAAGTCTAAACATCCTCCAGATAGCCCAGTGAGGCCTTTAGATGACTTATTGATTTACCTTTCAGTGGCAGGTAAATCTGTGAGTCATCTGCATAACAATGAAATTAGATGCTGTGTGTTTAAAAAAATAAAATAAAAATAACCCCAAGGGGAGCATATAAATAGAAAAAAGAACTGGGTCAAGAATGGACCCCTGGAGGACCCCACATACGAGCAGCCTGACTGTAAAACGCCTGCTGGATAAATAAGATTTAAATCATTCCAGTGCAGTTCCTTTTATTCTGACAAAGTTCTCCAGCTGAGAGGTGAGGATATCATGATCTATGGTATCAAAGGCAGCACTGAGGTCTAATAATACTAAAATGGCAGAATCTCTATGATTTTTCTTGCTGGAAGGAAGGCAAGGTGGGCCGCGGGGAAGGTATAGAAGTACGGTCTCTAGCATAAGTGAAATACGAAATTCCTGATATCCTCGGACCAGTTGGGACTGTCTCTTCAACAATGACTTGGCTATTCAGGAAAAAATGGTAGTAATAAACCACAAGAGTAGACATTTTTGAAGAAAACCGATGTAAACAATACAAAAAACAGGTAACAGCTAAGAGTAAGCCACACAACGGCGTCATCATGATTCATGTCATTATGTGACTTTCAGCTAAGCATGAAGGACTTGATCTGTACTCTCATGTATTTCTGCTGTTGCTTTTATCAGTGAAAAACACAATAGGAGAAGATATGTAAAGGAAGAAACCAAACTTGCCCATCATCTGTGGCTGCAGTGTAAACTCAAAGATGGAGAAAAATTCACCTCATCTTGACTGAGTTTGCCCCGCTTCATTTTCCTAAGCAGTGCTTTCCAAGCTTAAATAACTGCAGGCAAGGAAATGTTGACATCCACCTCCAGAGTTTGAATACACTGCTCCAAATATGCCTCATATAAATACGCTCTTAAGACAGTTTTCAGTGCCAGCAGTCAGAAGACTCCTCAGATCTTGCAAACCATGCAAGTCCCGAGTCTCAGCCAAGTAGGTGGGTGCAAAAGCCAGACCCTGCACAATCTATATAAACTATCCCTGACATTTAAATGTTACAGAATCATCTATATGACATCTGCCCGCAATGTTTTCTGATCTGTTTGTACATTTTGTGTCTCTAAATCAGGATAGACACCTCGCTGCATAAATGTATTTGCAGAATAATTATGATGCCTTAATTTACTATCAGTGAAGCTTTATTTTATGTATCACAAGATCTGAAAACTGTTCCCACAACATGGGACTGTGTGTGGTTTTGCTTAATATTTGCTGATATTTATACAACATGGCAAATATGTTTTAATATTGGTACTATTTTCATAGTTTGCAATATGTACACAATTGATGACATTGATGTTAATTCCTTGTATAGTATCATAGCCCATACATTTTTGTATACCCAGTTTTGAGTCTGTTGGATACCTGTTTAATTAATGCAGTGGTTCTCAAACTGTGGGGCGCGATCGACCTGGGAACATTGGAAACGTTAGCAGGTACGTTAGCACAGCGACTAGCAAAACTCTCCACCGTCGCTGTCTGCTGCTCTCTCCAGGTCTCGGGACACCCACCCCCACTCCCCGGGCCTCGCACTGAATGGCAATATAGAGTATATTATATAAAAGTATATAAAAAGATAATGTTATGTAATTGGTAGTTTACTGTATGCTAACTTACTACGTCCTTATATTCAACCTTTCTTATTATGCTCTGCTACTCTGACAGCTGAAGTGACCCAATTTGTGCTGCCAAGCATCCCTTGAAACACTCCCTCCTTCTTCCCCTCTTTCTGTCTTCTCTCTCACTCCCTCTCTTTGTCTCTGGGTGTCTCACTGGCTCAGCCTCTCTCGTACTCAGCATGGCAGCACAGGTCTTACCTGCCATGTTACCTGTTTGCTAACTTAACACAGTTTTTTCTCCTGACTTTCTGTTTTTCTCTGACACTCTGCTGTTTCTGTCTTTTTTCCCCCCCTTTGGTTTTGCTCGTTCGCCACCTGACTTGTGTTTTCGTAGCTGAACCTCCTGCCCTCAACCCCACCCCACCGAGCCCCTCAAAATGTCACTCCTCAGTGGAAGAGGAGGCAGGAGGCAAAACAAAGTAGACATGATTGTTCCTTCTCTGTGTGTGAGACCGCCTGCCGGTAATTGTGTGTGCATGTGTCACTGTCTGCCTCTGTCTGTGTCTTTGTGTGCCTGTGCCAATGTATGTGTGTGCGGGTGGGTGGATGTGTGCATGCATATATTTACTTAGACATAATGGTGGTTGTCTGTACATCTGTGTATGTGACTGCCTTACCTGTGCTTGCATTGGTTATGTGTAACCTATTGTGTGCTCTGCTACCTGCTCGAGTCTTTTTCTGTCTGATTCTTTAAATGTCAGGTCATGTTGAAAACTTTATTATTGCCACAGTCCCGTTCCTTTTCACAAGTTGGGCAAGTTAGACTAGCCTCAGCCCTGTTGATTTCTGCCTGGACCACAGTGCTAGACTAACCAACAGGCTGTCATTCCCTTCATATAAAAATAGGCTTAAGTAATGAATAAATGAATAGTGTGAATAACACGTAAGATTTTATCAAGGTTTAATTTCATATGCGTCATATAATAACTTTAAATATCTTCCACATGTTCTTGTGACTTGTTCCAAATTAGTCCTAGCTTATAGGGCTACTTTAAAGTTCTTTTTTTTTTTTTTTCCTTTTTTGCAGTCAAATCAGACACAGATAAAAAGTCTACTCTCATTCTGCTAGAATCACATTGCATAAGCTTGTTAGAGGATCGAAGCTGAATTAAGCCGAAGTCTGTGTGTGAAACCAAGGCAGTGTGTACTGTTTTTATTTGTGAAGTGAGCAGCAAACCCAGAAAAATATACTGGCCTTCAGAAAGCGCGGTTACTTAATCCTAAATGCAGAGTTTGAGCAAGACAGGAGAAAGGACACAGTCATGTTACAAATGCATGTATTAAAATAGTATTCCAATATGTTTTGGCAGTTACAGCAACATGAATATGTTAAATCAACACCTTTTAAAGTGTTCATCAGGTATAATAGCAAACATTCTGTTCGGTCAGACTGAAATGAGCAAATGGGAGCAAGCTGACAATTAGCTATTGTGTAATTCTACTGTGGTACTTAATGCAATATAACGTATCCCCATTTGACTTCACTGGGGTTCAGAAGATGATAAAATTGAATAGCACTGGCAATTCCATGATGATTATGATATATGCATCAAAGCAACTGAATTGTACAATGTAATTGGACCTAAATGTCACAGTGCGTGGAAGCAGCGTGTGAAGGAGGTGAGGACCCAAAAGCAGGACGCAGGAGTAGGCAGTTGCAAAGGAAGCAAGAGTGGGCCTTTATTTGGGCAGCAAAACAAACCAAGGAAACCTATACTGGGAAAAGTAAACTGAGCAGTAATGGAGAAAAAGGCTAATTAGCAGAATGACCACTACAGCCTCACTTATACAGGCTTGGAAAGTGGTTGGCAACCATCTGGCAACCACTGCTCAGTAAGGAAAAATTTGTATTTTCCAACTGGTTGCAAGTGGTCAGTGTGCTGCTGGCGGCAGCGCCGAAGCCCCACTCATGTACGCCTAAAGACTGGTCAGTGACCACCTGGTAACCAGTGATTGCTAGGGAAAAATGCGTAGTCCTCGACCGGTTGGTGAGTGGTTGCAAGAGGTTGCTTGCTGTTGCTAGGTGAAACTGGTGACAAAGTATCCTGTGCTGCACTGCAAACCGCTTTGCGATTGCTTTGGTTGGTGGCAGATTGCCTGAAGTTTGCATGGAAGACACTGACTTGTTAGCAAACACGCACCACCTACTAGCTAAGCGGTCGTGAAACTGTGAGGGTGTTACGCAAACCGGAAATGGAGACCTTTCTCCTTCAAAATAAAAGTTGCCCCTTTTGAAATGTTGGTTTCAGTGGTAAGGCACACTTTTACTTTGAAGTTCTCCTTCTCTGGTTTGCATTACACTTTTTCAAGTTTCACTACTGCTCCGTAGTTAGTTAGTGAGTGTTTGCAGACAAGTTGATGTCGTTTATGCAAATTACAGGCAACTGCAGCAATCTGCTAGTCTTTTGGTGCAGCACCCTCTTTGCAGATTTCACCCGGTGACAGCCAGCAATCTCCAAGAATCATTTGCCAGCTACTCGGGGAATACTGATTGTCCTCTAGCTACCGGAGGTTGTCAGTGGGTTGCTGACCAGCCTCTGTCTATGTGACTGCGGCCTAACTCAACCTGTGTGCACTGACGTATGTGATAATTTCTTTATGAGCATGGGTGTATCCTCGCAAGGCTTGTCTGCACTTGTGACTGCCTATTTCCATAATATTCTGCATACAGGGAATATGGCTGTTGATTAGTGTATGTATATGAGTGTGAGTGCAGTGTGAGTGTGTGGTCCCACACATTTATGTGTATATATGTGAGTGTGTGTATCTTTGAGTGTTAGTGGGTGGCTGGGTAATTTAGCGTATTCACAAGTGTGTAAGTGGAAGTCACGATTCAAACAGCTGCTGTCAAAACACCCGGCAAAATCACAAAATCAAGCATTTGTAAAATGCCTCTGCACCCATGCCAGACAAGTCTTATGTGCATGTGTGTGTGTGTGTGTGTGTGTGTGGAAGAGATTCACCTGTGAAGTGAGTGCCAGTGTTTGCTCATTTGCTGCCAGCCTTAAAAATGCATGCTGTCTTCACACTAAGCAAATCACATTGACTCTTTTTACATACATCAGAGACAGTGTTAAGGTGGATTGTTCCTCCCCTCCATTCTGACAGGTTAACAAACACTGTATGATATTGCAAAATACCCAATTAACACACAGCTCAGCGGCAGTGTGGAGTAGCTGAAACTCTAAAACGAGAACAGGTTTCATACAGTTGTTAGCGATCCACAATTTCATTTTGGCACCTTCATCGGGAGATGTGTTTGATATTAATAGGAGTAAAATTAATCAATAGAAGAGTGCTAGTTTGAAGTGCTCACTGTTCTGGTTCTGCAGCAAAACACACGACTCTTGATTCTCATTTAGAATGTGGAAATTTCACTGTGACTACCAACCCGGCACGACATCTGTGTTCAGATGCTAAACACCTGTTTACCTGATTCTTGGAGTCAGCGAAGTTCAAGCCATGCTGTCCCTTTGGAAAACCATTTTTCCAAGAACTAAAACTAATCCGCTCCTATATTGTTATTGCCCAACTCTTACAGCAACTAAGCAAGGTAGGCCCGACTTCCCCCACACCTTCCATAGTTTTCAGCTTGTCCTTGGAAAAAAAAAAAAAGAGGCTGTATATAAAAGATGGCTATAACCTCAGGGTCTTAAAAGTAAACCAACGAGGAAGTGCCTTAAACTAGCATTTCTTCTAATAGCCGTTAAGAAGTGAGTTTTGTTATTGCAAAAGAAGTCAGATAGTGCAAATGTCTATAGGAAAAACACACAGATTCACTTTTCACTTGTGGCACCTGTTTTTAAGACGTATACATGACTTACACACACACACACACACACACACACACACACACACACACACACACACACACACACACACACACACACACA
>JAVDPK010002623.1:593811-608116 GCA_034780415.1 Cichlasoma orientale | reverse complement strand
GATTCAACGCCGCTGCCGTAAAGAACGCTTCAGGAAATCATTCCTACCATTTTCTAGAAAACTGTGTAATATCTCTTCTTTCTGTGACAGGTGAACACATCTGTTAGGACATAAGATCCCACACACATATTTCTGTATTATATATATATTTTTTGTCTTTCATATTCCTAGTGTACAGATTACCTTTTTCCATGCTGTCAAACTCAATTGTGACATCATTACACTAGTCCAATCGGCTTCTTGCCTGCTTTTATTGAGCCAACCAGCTTCCACTCAGTGTGGTTTAAACCTCAGTGCTCTTCCGTCACTCTCCCTTGCAGACTTTCATTCGTGCAGCCCACCTCGTCCCCATCTCCACCTCACCTGAGTTACTAAGAGCTTCATGCAAGCCTCCATCCTCATGTCATTGGAGTCTAATCATCAGATTCATTAATTTCTCTATCTTAATGAATCATGTTCAGTTCTTCCAAACGATCTCTCCTTATTTAAGTGGTGATGTATTTAAACCCTACCTTCTGCTTGCAATTCCCTCATTTTCTTCTTGTTTTGCTGTGCTTGGGACATTTTTACGCTGTTCTTTGGGCATTGTTTGTGTGTCTGTTACTAAAAAAAAAGTAATGTATTACACATCACTCATTACTTTTCTAAAAAAAAGTAAAAACTTACGTTATGTATTTACTCCATGGAGAAGCACTACTCATTACATCATTTTACATTACTCTGCGACACCCTAATTACCAATTTAAAGCTGAAGTCCCTCACTGACACAAATCCCTGTCCTAACGAGGACACACAAGATCTTTCTTTCAGTGTAGCTCTGTGTTAGCACGTTGTCTTTGCAGATGTTTGCAAAGAGTCTGTCATGTGATCAGTAGCTGTTTCTAGCCTGTGCACAGCTTGCACTTTATAATCATATTTACGTTCTTTTTTGCAATAAAAATGAAAGTAAAGTCCACGTCTGTACCTCTCAGAAGTTGATGAGCCCACCGTTCAGAGAATTGAAGAACCTTTGCAACGTAAGTAATGATGCACTTGTAATTGTTATGTGATTAGTGAATTTAGTACAGCAATGTGTTCCGTTACTGCTTTACTGCAAAATGTTACACCTAACATTTTCTTTTTAATCCAAGTAGTTTTTGATGCCTAAAACTCAACAAGTGCAAACAAACTAATAAGCAGGTGAAACATGAATCGCGGTCTCCTAGCTGACAAACCCGTTCTCCACTGCCATCTCTCCGGCTTCCAAACGTGGACCGGCTCAATAAAAGTCAGCCCACATTTGGAGTTTGTTGAAAAGGGAACCATTATCTCTCTGTGTCACATAATACAGTGGCCAGTGGATGATGGCATCAACACCAAAGGGCACCTTTTTGCACATCTCTCTGATGCTAGTAGTATGTCACAGAATGGCAGTATTAGATACTCTGGGATAATAACAGGTTGAGCAGATATATGTCCTCACATGATGAGAGAGTTCAGGTTCACACAGCGCTCTCATTCTCACTTTCAGCATTCATATATTTGTTTAAGTGAGTCAGTGAGACTCTTTTTTTTTTTAAGTTTTTTTTTTCTTCTATTCATGAAGTGGGGAAAAAAATAACTTTCCCAAAGGATGATGAATGTAGGTCACTGTATCAGAGCAGGATTGGCTTCATCATAAAAATATGACGAGTAGGAGGGAAGTGTGTGCAAAGACATTATATATACACACACAGTACGACCTGTGGATACAGCAGGAAAAGGAGATTACAACAGAAATGTACAGCATTTGTTCTTCTCATCATCAGCCCTGACTCTGACCCTCATGTTTGAATTTCCACTTTTACTTAAGCCCAAGCACAGTCGGGCGCACAGGAGGGTGAAAAAAAATGACTTTGAAGGAGCACTGCTGAAGAAAGGAGCGTGTAATTAATTTAACTTTAATGCAGGTTATTAGTGGGTTGAATCATTTTAAAATCAGACTCGCGATGCAAAAAGGTACATTTTATAAAAAAAAAAAGATATGCTCTATTTTCCTGAAAATCACACCTTTTAATGCAAATTGTAAAATCTCAAAATCTTAATTAAGATCTCTGATTTTCAGTTTGTCTTTCTAAGACGTGGTGCTTCGGTGTTTGCTGACCAATATTCATGTTTGAGTGCACATAATATGCAGAAAATTCACTCGTACTTTGGAATGAGGTGACTGAATTATTAAAACACACTTTCAGGCAAAAAGGAAGCGATTTCAGGCACAGTTTTGTAAAATGATGACCTTCATTAAAATGATAATGGACCAAAAGGAGCTGAGTGTGGTAAACTTAAAAAAAGGAATGTGAAGAAAGATTTTGCCTTCACTCTCAGCTCATTTTGACTCCGCTCTGCTTGTCAATAACGGTTTAAAACTGTGAGATATTTTAATTTCTACTCTTGGGGAAATATTTTGATATTTGTGGGAACTACTGAAACTGTTAAACTGAGTTTTTTCTTTTTTCTTTTTTTTTTTTTACCTGTTTTGACACTTTTGTTTCTGTGAGTACATCCAGTACTCCAGCTGAAAAATAAGCATAAATATGAGCAGATGTTTTCTGCCGGTTCACATCACTTTAAAGGCTGAGGTATGTGAAATTAGTGCTAGATATTTCTAAGAACAATCACAAAGAAGCAGCAAAACAGGAATGTGCTTTGTTGAATCTTGCAGAAATAATTATAATAACATTCCAGTCCAGCATACTTTACACACAGCATCACATCAGAGTTTTATGCTGTCTAACTATAAATAAATATTAACCTATTGTAAATATCACACAGGTGATTGACACAGAAGATGATGTCGGTTTGTGGGCAGATGAAGGAGACATCTTTTTTTTAAAAATTTTAATAATATGAACATTTATAAATAAATCAGGAATAAAATGTAATATGCAGGCTGTTATCACTGTTTACCTCATGATGCCGGCTGTAGAGCATCCACAACTATTTGCACTGGAGGAGGCTGTAAAACTTTGTGAAAGGAGTCCGATACATTCGAGGTGGATCTAATGTTGTGGACTCGGATGCTGTGTGAATAAACTCTCATACGATGTGAGAATGTGATCAAGCTGTTTATCAGAGGAAAAGTGTGATTTTTAGGACATTCCAGCCTGGTGCACAGTTAGCTTATAACCAGCTGTTGTTGTTTAGCGGTCCCTGTCAGCTGTCCGGAGGGGTCTGATCTGCTGAAAATCAGTAACTGCCACAATATCGGGACTAAATAAGCATGTTTTATAATGAGCTATCAAGAGTTGAAGTCACATGCTATTGCAGTATTAGAATATTGAGTAAATACATTGAACTGATCTCTTCTGGGTTAACAGCTGTGGTCATTTTCAAAGGGTGGTATTTAGAAACAGTATCTTTGACCAAAAAAACAAAAAAAAAGCTGTCCCAGGTGTTCCGATTACCACGGAGACCACTGTGGCCTTTACCTTCCACATCCTCTCTAGCTCTTCTCTCTGGTATTTCTCAGGCTTCTTCTTGAGTGTTCCTCCTTCCTGATTTTACTATCACCCAGAACTGAAAGAAAGAGCTTTATTTGTCACATACATTTACATGCAGTGAAATTCAGTCTCTGCATTTAACCCATCGCATATGGAGCACATAGCATACACAGCACAATGTGCATGCTTTAGTAATGATGAGTTCCAGGCTCCGGGGAGGCCAATCCATGACTGATAGTGTTCGTGTGTGTGTGTGTGTGTGTGTGTGTGTGTGTGTGTGTGTGTAGTCTTCAGGAATAGTGTGTGTTTCTATTCAGATATTCTTTTACTGCAATGACATTGTGTTTGAGATATCTGATGGTACTTTTCTGTATTCGTGATTCCATCAATTTTGACAAGATCCTCAACAACACTGGCTCAAATGCCGCCCCAAACCATGACAGAGCCTCCACTTCGTTTCAAAGATGGCTGCAGACTCTCACTGTTGCACCTCTCTGCCGACCTCCTCTATAGATATTGACAAATTTGAGGAGGAGCTGTTGCCACTGATCTTCAGTTCTTCAGTGTAATGCTGCCTCACAGTTGGAATACCATCTGGGAGGCCTGGGTTCGATTCCACCTTGGCCCGGGCCTCTCTGTGTGGAGTTTGCATGCTCTCCCCGTGTCTCGTGGGTTTCCTCCGGCCATTCCGGTTTCCTCCCACAGTCCAAAGACACCCATTACTGGGGTTAGGTTAATTGGCCTATCTAAATTGTCCATAGGTGTGAAGGAGAGCATGAATGTGAGTGCGAATGCTTGTCTGCGTCTATGTGTTAGCAACAGACTGGCGACCTGTCCGGGTGTACCCTGCCTCTCACCCTATGTCAGCTGGGATAGGCTCCAGCATGGCTTCTTGACAGTCAGCCTTTCCACAGAGACCATTTATGATGAGGCTTCAGCAAACATTAGCTTGATCATCTGAAGGGACAGTTGTGTTTCTCTGTTCCTGTGTCAGGTGTTTGTTAGATTTCTTCCTATTTCGTAAGGACACGACTTTCAGATACTGTTCATCTGCTGTAGATTTTTTTTTAGGCATTTGTTTTGTAAAGGCACGCTGCACACCACAGTGAGATATGCCAGGTTTTTTGGCAAGTAGCTCTATGGGAATCACCTTGTTGGTGCAAAAATACTGTTTTATACCCACAAAAATGGCTTATCAATCAATAAATAAAGAATTCCATGAAAATGAGCTAACAAGAACCCAATGTCCAAAGAAAAACTACAACAGAAAGCCTGGACAACTGTTGCAAAAGACCACTTTAAAAAAAGTTACAAGAAAGTCTCTTTCACAGCAAAATACACAGGCTGGCTGAAGGCTTTTGCACAGTACTGTAATTAATATTGATACCATTATGAAAACCTTTTTTTTTGCTTTGTTAGTTTTTTTAAACTCAATTTAATCTTGCAAAAATATGCACTATTTATTTATTAATAAATAGGTAAGGAAATGCAATTTTAAAAGTAGGTCAATGTAAATTTAAAATTGGTAACCAGCCAGAATAAAGCAGCATCACCGCAGCTGTGCAAACATACATTTTTAAATGGATGAGAATGCAAGAAGAGCTGGGAGAAAGGAAATGGGCGGTGGGGGTGGCGGTTGCACTAGATTAGAGACACAGCGGGAGAGGAATGGAACTGAGAGGAGCGGAAAAGAAGTAAAAATGAATGGTGTATGTCTGATGCCTTTTGTGAGAACCACTTTGCATGGCTCTGCTACCCAAAAACAAACGTAGTCTGTTATCACAAAAAACAAAAAAAAGAATCATGATTTGAGAGACTGAATTGCTCTTTCATTAATTATTGTTTTATTGTTAGGATCATATCTACATTTATATTCTTGATGCTCTGGGGTAGAAAAGCACATTCTGATAAAAGTCTTTGGTATGTTTGCTCTAAAATTCCTGTAATTCACATCTTAGAAGTTAAGCACAAGTGAACTGTAATAGAACCATTCGAAGCCTTTCTTTATTTCTTTGATTGATAATGGAATTTGGTTTATTCTTTCATCAAATCACATTTTAATTATTTTAAAACTGCCATAACAAATAAAACACTGTACAGCTATGCAGCACATCCAGTTTTAGGGTCAACTCGTGTTTTCCTTTTAGGGCAGCCTGCACTCTTTCATTGGGAGCGTGGCAGGAATCTCGTGTCACCTGACGACGACACTTAGCAGGGAGCCTTTGATCCCACTGTGCAAGATTCACTTTCGAGCAATTAAATGTGTGTCTAATTTTATGTCTGTTTGTTCAGTGCATTGTGCTCACACTATTGTGCACACACTGATGCATACCAGCGGCTTTGTGTGGAGTGCCCTGTGTTCTGTTCAGTGACAGTGACAAAGACACAAAGGAAAGAACAGCCCAGTATCAAAAAATGGCAGCTGGATAACAAGCCAATTTCCTTAAATCATTACAAAGCTTTTTGTGTTTTCTTTTTGTGCATCATGTCACGCCATGTGCTGTGGCAACCGAGCTCTTTTTTAGATCCTATGCCTAACTATCTCAATCATCAACATGTCTACATCATGTTTAACTTTTTCAAGCCATATATGACACATATATATACATACATACACGCACATAAATAAATAGATAAATATGTAAGAATGATATGGAAATGTTGAATGATATTTATATGCATTTTCAAGATATCAGATTCAGATTCAGAGCTTTGCAGGATGGTGTGACTTTTTATTCTCCAGACAAGAATCTTTTGACAAAGACCAACAGGAGGACCTGGGAGTGTATGCGCATGAGTTTGAATTTGTGAGATTGTTTCTCCTTCCTCTCAGTCTAACTGGTCACGGCAGATTGCTGCCCAACCCTGAGCCTTGTTCTGCTGGTGGTTTCTTCTTGTTAAAAGGGAGTTTTTTCTTCCCCCTGTCACCAAGTGGTTTCTGTGTGTGTGTGTGTGTGTGTGTGTGTGTGTGTGTGTGTGTGTGTGTGTGTGTGTGCGCGCCTTACTTGGCTGATTTTCGGTGAATTTGTGTGTTCATTTGTTTTCAGCAGCTCATGTGCTCTATTGCTTCTGTTGTTTGTATCCTCAACTGATAGCTTTCTCTTCTAAAAAAAAAAAAAAAAAAAAAAAAAAAAATAGACTTCCACTGTGTTTGTGGTGCTATTGTGTGCCCGGACTCTTTGTCAGCATGTTATTATATGTGTGTGTATATTTGTGTGTGTGTGTGTGTGTGTGTGTGTGTGTGTGTCCATTTGCCCAGCTAATTGAAAAGTGCCAGTGTTGTAAACAAGCTGAGAAAAGAGCGAGCATTTATCATGTGGCACAGGGGCTCTACACAGTGGGGTGGTGTGTAGGTTTGTGTGCCAGTGTGCGCGCGTTCAGGGCCTGCCAACCTCAGATGGGAGTCACTTATCTCGGGTACTTGCATCATTACATCTCCTCTCTCATCCCCTCCTCTACGCGCTCATCTTTTTCTTCTCTCATCGTCTCATCACCTCTCCACTCTTTCCTCTCTATGATGTCCTATTGGTTGTGTTAACACACAGAGTAATTCATAACTCTGGAGCTCTGGATTTCAGCAAAGGCTTTTAAATGGGTGAATCCGTTCACACGAACTAGATAAAATCCTGTAACTGAAGATTTTTGCTGCCCCGAATAAACCAGTTAGCATAATATTCCATTATCCAACAATAGCTTATCCTATTACGCTGCAGCTAAATTAGCTAATACTTTTCTCAGTGATATCGGCCTTAAAAGAATCCACATTGCAGAACTGAGCAGTCTGAAATATATGATCAGAATATTTGTGCTTTTGATTCTCAAGGCTTCATAAAATGCTGAAAGAATCAAAAATATAAAGTGGAAAATGGGTGAAAAATATTTCAGGGTCTTTAGTGAAAATGTTTGTTTTGACAGGTAGTTTTGCAAATAGTACAACTTTCAAGAAATCCTGTCATTCAGATTCAACCCCATCTTCTAAAAACAAACATATTGACGAGTGCTGCTGCAACTTATGCAGGGTTCTAGCCAGCGCTTGATCGCCTGGCGCTGCGCCATCCTGAGGTCTAGTACCAGGCTGAGAATTTCAGCAGTTTGCTATCAGAACTCTTCGCTGTCACTGCAGTTAGCAAGTGGGTGCGGACCCCACGCACTCCGCCCGTTGCCGATACCAGACTCCATTCAGACTCTGTTCAGTTTTGTTCACAATGTGCACGGGCGATCTGGGAAACGGTCCTGTTCACGCTTGATTTCGCGGGGAAACAGAAAGGAAAATAGCGACTGAAAAAGAAACTGAGGGGGAAGAAGAGGAAAAAGGGAGCTCAAAGGACAATTTTGGGCTTCCTATTGAACATAAAATCCCAGGAGCTGTGAGAGGACTTCAAGAAAAAACTGCATTTCCCAGCAAAATGACACCTCCTGTTGTCAGTTGTTAGTGTCTTGCATTAAAAAACGTGATAGTTCGTGCTGACAACGGGATCACGGATATTCCAACATAGGAAGTGCTGTTGGCAGCTGATGATAAAACACCTGGATAATAAAATTTTTATTGTGCATGCTTTTTACATGATTTCTGCAAACCCATTAGTGTAAGGAAACGGTGCTCTGGGACACGTTGAATGCATAATATGTAAGTGTAACTCTTTTGGTTTATATGCAAAAAGAATTATCGATCTAACAGTTCACCATCACAGCATTTAGCGTGATAATTAGCATTAGCAAGCTCTCGGGCTGAAAATTTTTTTCTGGCTAGAACCCAGATATGCCCCCAAAGTCATAAGATTTCAGCCAGTGAGTGTGTTGTAATGGTAATAATTACAATGTCCCTTGATTCATAATTTTATACCTAAATTGGAAGAATGGTTGTCTGTCTCTCTGTGTTAGCCCTGCGACAGGCTGGCGAACTGTGCAGGGTGTTCCCTGCCTCTCGCCCTACGACAGCCGGAACCCTGAAAAGCATAATCAAAAGAAGATGGATGGATGGATTTTGAATATGACGGTCATTAATTCATGTCATGGCATTATAATTTGCCATCTTATTGGCTTTTGTCAGGTATTTTGTTGTAAACAATATGTATGTAACAATACCCTCAAAAGCAGTGTGTGTGAGAGTTTTTGCATCGGGTTTTCAAATCTTTCACTTTCAGATCATTTTTTCACTCTGTAGCCTGAACACAGATTGGCGATGATCCAAAAAAAAAAAAAAAAAGTCATACAACGGCTGAATTATTCTGCAGACCAGCTCTGTGATACTTTAAAACTACAGAACAACCCTCCGCCCTCACATATTATAAATACTGCCACTGAGAGTTAATTAATTCTTCAGCTAAATGATGTTACACTGGACAGCTTTTTACTGTTCTGACAAGTGACAACTCAATTTTTCTATTTTAATGAAACCTTGAATAAAAGAAAGCTTCACTGTGGGGGAATGACAATAATGAAGGGGAAAAAAACTCTGGTAACCTAGTCTATTTTATTTATGTGGAAGAAGGGCAAATTAAACTTTTGAAGTATTTCTACTGAAGCATCACAGTATAGTAACTATTATGAACAAAGGTCAAACTGAACATAAAGAAGAAAAGAGGGAAAAAACTTTCAAGTGAAATGTATTCTACATTCACCAAAGTTTACCACTTAGATTATAATTAACAGATTAATAAGTATCTTGTCTGTGAATTGAACATGGCAACATAGACCATTGGCGTGTTTCTGAGTGAGGTACAGTAGGTATAACGCAGGGAAATGGATGCAGGGCAGCAACTATTGATTATTTAGTAATCGAGTATTCCATCAATTATTTCCTTTTGTGTGTGTGTTTATTGAGAAGATATATTGTAAGTTTGAGGCTTATTATTTTCTACTGCACATACATTTAGTTTGCTTCTGGTAAATTGAATGTTTGGGCGAAATTCTTTTTTTTCCCTCCACATTGTCGAGAGTAAGCCACACAATACGAGCGGATATACAGACATAATAATGAGATTTTTTAAACGACCATTATGCTTTTGGGTATTATTTGGTTCACTTTAGCAGCAACCTCACATTCGTTAGAATCATTCAGAAATTTTATGATCTTGTAGAAGTGCATTTCAAGTGCAAGGTCATCGGTTTGACAGGGTATTGGTTTGCACGGAAAATGTATTATTGGAACTTGAAATCAGAGTCTTGTGGTGACAGCATTTAGTCTTTCAGAGACTGCTGCAGGCTCAAATCCAATATAGTTTCACAACAGCTCCTGAGATCTATTGAGGTTTTGCAAACATGTGACCACTTTGGACTTATGACAATCATAGTGACAATGTAAGATCCCGTGAATGACCATCTGGCAGCCACCAGTCAGGGTAAAATGAGTATTCTCTGACTGATTCGCACAGATCTACAGACCAGTCTGTGAGCTGCTGGCAATCACCTGTCGGTCCCTATTTGGCAAAAACCTCCTTGATTTCTCTGGTTGCTTGCATATTGCTGCAGTCATTACTTGAATGGATGTGGGACAAACCAGGAATGGCAAATGTTTGTCTTCAAAGTAAAAGTTGCATTTTTTGGAACATGTTGGCAGCAGCGCTGGAGCAACACTTTTACTCTTCATTTCTGGTTTTTGTTGCACTTTTTCAAGTCCTACTACTGCTCAGCGAATAGTTAGCAACCAATTCCACCCAGCGACAGCCAGCAACCTCCAGAAACCACTGCCAACCAGTTTGGAAATACATATTTTTTCCTAGCAACCGGTGTTTGTATCAAATCCAATATGGTGGACAACTCTTAAGCAATGTGCACATGACGTCACATGACAAACAAATTGGTCATGACCTGGAAATCTGCCCAAAATTTTCTCTTATGAACATGACACACAAACATATGGAAAATGTAATGCAAGGATATATTTCCATGTATTTGAAATGCTACTCTAATTAATTAATATCTAATTATTATCTGTTTCTGGAGTCTATGACGAGCTTTACTGCAGTTCCTGAAAGTCACCATTTTGGAGTTAACATAAAAGTGTGGAAAAAAATGAGCATCTACTTTGTCATTGATTTGTTTTTCTGTTTAAGACAAGAAATATGAACATGACCACAACACAGCACACAGTTACAGGTATTCCGGTATTTCGTTAGATCAGTCTAACTAACTGAAGACTGAAGCTTAGCATATGTCTATTTATGTGTGTGTGTGTGTGTGTGTGTGTGCGTGTGTGTGCTCTTTGTTACCAGAGAAAGCAATCTAAATGGAGATGGTTCCTTCCCCCCTTTTAGAGACATAGAACAAAAGATCTGACTACAAAATGAATGCAATCACAATTTCCTCCTTCCCTCCCCCCCCCCTCCATTTCTCTCACACTTCCTCCTTCTTTGTATTATTTTCTCTCTCTTTGTCTGTCTGCTGTACATATTTAGATGTATGACTCTGCAGAGATCTATACTCACATGAATACAAGCTAGAGAGAAATATGAGCTACTTTAAAGTTTTTTCTTCAAGTACAAGGAAGAAATTTCATTGGGGAACACTACGTGTGTGTGTGTGTGTGTGTGTGTATTTGTTTGTGTGTGCAGAGTTTGGGTATACAGAATGCCCTCATAAGACAGAAGCAAATATCAAGCAAAAAAAGCTGTTCCTTTCATGGCAGTGTAAGATTCAGTGCGTGCCCCTCTTTAATCACGTGCGACCACCAAATGTCCGTTTCTCTCTCTGTACATGAAGGACTTTCAGCTGAATACAGTCTAACTCCAAATTTAGGCACATACACTAAATGGACATACACACAGGGACAGATGATTTTGTCAGGTCGGCTAACGTTACAAATGGGAGAACTGGCATTTTTCTTTATTATGACCACTATACTATGCGTAGTTCAGTCTGCCACCGAGACTGCCACCTTTTATTTTCCCCTCTGTTCATCTGTTTCAGGCCCTGGAGCACATCACCAAAAGAAGTTCTGAAATTATACTTCCATGTTGGAAAGAATCACAGAGGGCAGCGAGGAGAATGCAGGGCAGCAGTCAAATGAACATCCACCTGCAGATTGGTCGCTGCTGTCTGTGTAAGGAGCTGGCAGATGGAAATATGGAAAATAGAAGAAGTCTACAGAATTAAAGTGTGTGAGACTATTTCTCTTGAAAGCATCAAGTTATTTAAACCTTTTGTTTTACTAGACATCAATAAGATTATAAAGCATGCACTCAGGGCCTGATAATTCACGTCAGTTGATAAAGAAATGAGTGTTTATATATATAACATGTCACTGTTATGTCCACAATTTAGCATAATAGCACAAAAAAGGATCATTATGTTATTGTGTTGCATTAAATGATGCTATTCATATTCTACTATGAATAGCATCATTTTGTGCACCATGTGCTATGAAGTAACCATTTATAGCATATGATGCAAAACAACATGATAGTTTTTTGGATAATGCATATTGGCAAATACAGCACAAAGAGTTGTAATTGTATTTGGCATTAAAAACATCAGCTTGTTGTCCGGGGTCTGGCTTCTCCTCGCAGTTCAAAAATACGAACGTTAGGTTAAACGGCATCTCCAGACTGCCTGGAAGATTCTCTGTCGGCTGCCCTTTGGATCATGCCTTTTATGAAGAAAAAAAACTATAATAATTGTCTATGTCTAATCATTTAATCTGAAAGTGGATTACTTATGTACTTCAGAAAATACAGCTTCCCGCCTCAGGCATGAAATCACAGTCATTATTAAGCACTTATTTCTCACTAAAATCCTTTTGAGTTCAACCCTGTGACAGATAATTTGAACCCCATGTGATCATGATTTGAAAAAATACTGAAGGAAATTCTTAGAGAAACTTAATGATGTTGAAGATCAAGTTTTAAAGATATAGTTTTTACTCAAAAATACTCACTATTTCACTGGCAGAGCACGTCATAAGAACTTTGTCTAACCTTGGCCTTCATGTTTTCTCAAAAATATGCAGGAATGTTAAGATTTGATAAGAATTTAATTCTTCTGTAAATTGTATCCAAAGTTTAACACTAATCTCATATTTCCTGTTATGAAAACATTAATAAAACCAATCAAGTAACAGGGTTGAACTCAGTGTTATGGGATTGAAAATGGTGACAGGGACGATCGTGATATGTATTCACTTACTGATGAAATAATGATATTTTAAGCCACATCGTTGCTTCAGAACATTGAAAAATGTGAGCATTCATTTCTGCATATTTCTCTTAAGGTCCCACCACAGTATTTAACTTGGGTTGAGGTCTGGCCTTTGACTGGGCCATTGCAAGACTTTGATTCTTTTCTTTTCCACCCATTCTGTGGTAGATCTGCTGTTGTGCTTTAGATCGTTGTCTTTTTCCTGCTCTGTAATTTCTTTGCCCCTGTGCTGTTGATTTTTCCTGAGTTCGAGTCTGAAAATACACAAAATAGCTTTAAAAACGACTTCAGACATTTTACATACAAGTGCGCGATAAAGTAATTTACTAAAAAAGTCATTTACCAAAAAGATCTCAAGCATCCAACCTCATTATTGTAATTAAAAAAAATGCAGCACTGTGATAGGGTTGTGATAGGGTAGAAGAGTAACAGTAACTCCATATTCAGCTAAATCACTTGCACCACACTGCATTTACTGTGGTGGACATTAGAAAATTATATATTTTCACAACTGTTGTTTATCTTTTCCTAAACAATTGTGAACTCTCATTTATTCATATAACAGAATAGAGACTTGACTAATATCACTTCATCGGAGGTCATGTCAAAAAGACTACAATTATTTTGTAAGTGTGTAAATGGTACGGCATTGCAGGATTGAAAGAAAATTGTAAGATGTTTGAATTTCATGGATAATTCATCTAAGTTATTTTTTTTTATATAATTTTTTTATTTCTAGGTAAATTTGATATGCATTTTATATTGGCACTAAATGTTCAGTAGTATTATTTTGTAGTAGTATTTTGTATATATATATATACATGTGTGTATATATATTTGATAAACCAAAACCAGTCAAAATATGAGACACTGTCTCAATACGTTAGATGTGGGACAACAGATAAAAATGCTTTGCTAGTTCACAAAAAGTGGGATTCCTGTGATCCAGCCACAATCTGACACAAGTACTAGTGTGACTGAAGACACCTAAATGTGATCCCCACATTTAGAGGTGGTCTGGGCCACATATAGGCACACATGTAAATAAAAAACACATGCTTCTTCCAAACACTCAAGCTACAGCTTACACCCATGTCTGTCAAGAGTCGTAATACAATGATTGGAGTCAACTATTTAGCCTCTAACCTAATCTGAAATATAATCCCTTTTGTTCCTAAATTATGAGCTTTACCAGGTGTAAATCTCCATGCTTGGATCCTCCTCAGCCCCCCTGCAGCTCTTTAGCAACAACAGCACTTTCATAAGAACAATCATTCATCCTGTAAATTTTTAAAAGGAGTATGTTGCAACTTCCCTCTAAAAGCTAGCAAGCCACCATCCTGCCTGCCCTCAGAAAAATGTGGCAGTATACCAAGAGTATTCAAGAAATCAAATCTGATCTGTGGCACAAGTAATTAATGTGACACAGCCGCATGTTGCAGTTGCCTCTGCATGCCAGCATTCCCATCAGAGATGTTGCTGAGACAGAATACCACAGCTGAACATTTAGTGAGATTCAGACATCATCCCGCTTTGACAGAAATATGTGAAGCAACAAGTATGTTAGACCTTCCCTTGAATGAGATCCCAGCCAGCACACATAGGTGGGCCCCATATGGGATAAGTAAGGGCACACATTATGGGCCCCATAAGGGTTTGTCCGCGGTTTCCATGGTGGCCCTACAGAGGTTTGCCCAGATAGATATTAACAG